>CM047425.1:78524082-79124082 GCA_026168455.1 Theocolax elegans
GAAAAGCGCAGGAGAATTTGGAGAAATGAAATTTTCTTTAGGAAGAAACCAAATGTTGAACATTTACGCTTATATGGGAGTAAAGTTTTTGTAAAAAGGCCAGAACAAAGAAGATTTTCAAAATGGGATAAAAAAGCGGATATGGGAATTCTATGAGGCTATAGTGATGTTGGCTATAGAGTTTTGTTAAATAATAAAATATTAGTTACAAGGCATGTTGAATTTATCGAAGAAAATATTAAACGTATTAGTTTTGATGAAATTGAAAATGAAAAAGAAAACGATGAAAATACAGAAAACGAGTTAAATGATAGCGTTTTTGAAAGCGCGGACGAAAATGAAGAATAACAAAGTAATAAAAAATATGAAAAGCTAACATTGCCGCGTAGATCTACACGCGAAAAGAAAAGTCCGATTAGGTATCCGAATAACAGCGCTTCAATTTCATTACTAAATCAACCTTCGGGAAAATTTAGTAATGGTAGTTCTTATAACATATGTGTAGAGAGCCACGGTGGCTCATGGGTAGAGCTCCCGACTCTCACACCGAGGGTCGTGGGTTCGATCCCAGTCGTGTACCTCTGAAAATTTTTTCATGTGCATTTTTCGAACACCGCGAGTCAGTGGCTCGGCATGTCACTATAATGTGACGCCAGTTCAGGTGCGCGTGCGTTTCGTGCACTTGTCAGTGCATGAGAGGCACGGACATATGAACTATAGGGAACGTTAGGGACGCGAAGATGTAAAGAGGATCGCGGTGGTTCCATCGGGAGGACAGGAAACTGTAATTATTAGACTAAGTACAGTGACCGATAATATCTTCCGATGGACACAAGCATCACTGTTTCAACTACATGTGCTATGTTTACATACACACCGTTCACCTCCGTCGCTGATTAGCCCTGGCAGCATAAATAGAGCGACGTTAAATAACAAAAAAAAACATATGTGTAAATTACTGTAGAGTAGATACGCCTGGTACATTTGAGGAGGCGATAAATTGTGAAGATATTAAAAATTGGGAAAAAGCAATGAATCAAGAAATAGATTGCATAAATAAAAATAAAACCTGGATATTAGTAGAAAGAATAAAAGACAAAAAAGTCTTAGATGTTAAATGGGTTTATACGAGAAAATCTGATGATAGATATAAAGCTAGGCTAGTTGTAAGAGGTTTTCAACAAACAGATGAAATTGATGACATATACGCTCCAGTAGCAAAGAATCAAACCTTAAAAATTTTACTTTCTTATTGTTGTCAAAATGAATTAAAAATTGAACAAATGGATGTAGAAACTGCATTTCTTAATGGAAAAATAAACTCTGAGGTATATGGGTGAAAATCATCTAACGTGCATATTTGTGTAATAGTGAAATATATCGCATTATATCATATATAAAATTATGAATAAATTATTCTAAGTAGAATATATGTAATTTAATGTAAGTCAGCCGTGAAACTTGATAAAAATTGATTTTATTGCCAAGTTTAAGTTGCTTAAAGTTTGAAATGTAACGTCCCCTGGCTGTAACAAGGCCATAATCGCATATTACCAGGTGCTATTACAGGCGTATTTCTTTATTTCAAAAACGGGTTCGAAACTTAATTGTTCATTTTGATAACCACAATTAACATCAAGTTGAAAATCTGAACATTTATTGATTTTTAAAGTGCACTGAACATGCTGAATTTTGTAACAAACTTGTTATCAATAATAGCTGTGTTATGATTAATGTCTTTAAAAATAATTGTAAACATAAAACATTTTTCTAACCAGGTGAAATTGTTAACTTTTGGTTTACTTTAAACGTAAAAATTTTATTTTTAATATTTCATGATGTTAAGCAAATAATACGGGCATATTTTTGTGGTAATTCAGCGGTTACCTTTTTTAATGTAATTCCTCTGGCAGAGTATAATTGGAAGACTAATAAACTTTTTAAAACCAATTCATAGAGTAAATTTAAGATAAAGTAACTACATAAAAACAGTATTATTCCGATTTGGAAATTTTGATTGTTAACGTAATAAAATTTAAAAAACAATCTATGTAATGTCCCCTGGCGTGTAACGTCCCCTGTCCAAATTTCTTTTATAACAAATAATCGATGCTGATCATTACATGCTTTACTGTTTTGACTAAAAATAAACATTATTTCTTAACAATTGTTTTCTCCTTGAATATTTCCGATAAAAGATATTTCACGTACCTTTTAAAAGCCGATATGGTATTCTCATACGACTTTATATTCTCTTTATTATGCCCGATATTGAGTGTAAACACTTTCCTCTCCTGGCGACGTATTTACAATGCTTATTTGGTACTACAAATTTCTAAGAATACGTAGCTTAACGGAGTCCAGAATGTTTCGAATTGTGCTTCTAATTCACTCATTTGAAGTCAATCGTAAGAGTAGCATGATTAATTTGTTAATTAATTTTTTATTATTGTTATTAACAATTAGGTATAGTTATATTCAATGTATACTTCATAATAAAATATGTTTATCAAAACGTTCTATCCCTATTACAAAATCTCACGTGAGAAATTTCTAAAAATCGAAAATATGCCTTAATTGCTTTGAAACTTTGATTTTTGAGCTTTTCTGCGGGCTTGCATCACTTAAAAAGTGACTTTCCATACTCAGAAATTGATTTTTTATTATTTAGCAAATTTAAACACCGCTCCAATTGAACTATCACATGAAAGTTTGTCTTAGGGATATATTCCAGATGTTTATGTTTTATATATTAAAATATATGCAATTCCCCTGGAATGTAAAAATTAAAAATCTTCAATACGTTGAGTAAATCAACCGATCCTGTATGCCCACTGTAAACAGATACTCTAGAGACTGTAATTGGTCCAGAGAAACCAAAAATATATTATTTTTTTCATTTTGTTCTCTTGCATATTAGAACGTCAAATGTTCAGGTTAGATGATTTTCACCCATATGTAAATCAACCAAAAGGTTACGAAGATAAAACAAATAGAGTATACAAATTGTCAAAAGCGTTGTATGGATTATGTTGTATTACAAAATTAGGATTCAAAAGAAATAATGTAGATTTATAATGTTTATATAAAAAAGGTAAAGAGAAAAATGAAATTTATATTTTGATTTATGTAGATGATTTGTTAATTTGCAGTAAAAGTAAGGAAAACATTCAAAGCGTTAAGAAACTCTTGTCAGATAATTTTAAAATGAAAGACTTAGGAGAAATCAAAGAGTATCTTGGAATAAATATAACTTATGATTATCTAGAAAATAAGCTTACTTTAAACCAAACGAAATATATAGAGTCGTTAGTTGAGAAATATCAAATACAAAACAGTAGATTGTATAGTACTCCTATGGAGACAAATTTAAAGCTAGAGAAATCTGAAAGCTGTGAGTCAAATATAAAATATAGAATTATAGGTGCTTTATTATACATTAGTTCAAATACAAGGCCAGATTTAAGTTATAGTGTTAATTATTTGAGTAGATATCAAAATAGTTATAGCGAAACACATTGGAAATACGCATTGCGAATTTTGAAATATTTGTACTTAACAAAAGATTTAAATTTACACTATAAAAGAAATGAAAATTGCGATACAATAACTTGCTATGTTGATGCCGATTGGGCAGGCGATAATAATGATCGAAAATCTACGACTGGATATGTTTTAAAAATGTATGGGAATGTGATCGATTGGAAATCTCGAAAACAAAAATGTATAACCAAAGCTTCGACGTATGCAGAGTATGTAGCATTATCTGAGGTAGTAAGTGAGATAAAATTTGTAAGAGAATTAGTTAGTAGAATTAGTTATTCGACATAAGTATAAATGAATCTATAAAAATTTATGAAGACAATTCGGGAGCAATAAACATTGCAAATAGTGGTAATTTTACAAAAAATTCAAAACATATAGAAATACATTATCATTTTGTACATGAGAGTGTAAAGGAAAAATTAATTGAAGTGTGTAAAATTGATTCAAATGAAATGTTGCGGATATTTTTAACTAAAGCATAAGAGTATCTTGGAATAAATATAACTTATGATTATCTAGAAAATAAGCTTACTTTAAACCAAACGAAATATATAGAGTCGTTAGTTGAGAAATATCAAATACAAAACAGTAGATTGTATAGTACTCCTATGGAGACAAATTTAAAGCTAGAGAAATCTGAAAGCTGTGAGTCAAATATAAAATATAGAAATTTAATAGGTGCTTTATTATACATTAGTTCAAATACAAGGCCAGATTTAAGTTATAGTGTTAATTATTTGAGTAGATATCAAAATAGTTATAGCGAAACACATTGGAAATACGCATTGCGAATTTTGAAATATTTGTACTTAACAAAAGATTTAAATTTACACTATAAAAGAAATGAAAATTGCGATACAATAACTTGCTATGTTGATGCCGATTGGGCAGGCGATAATAATGATCGAAAATCTACGACTGGATATGTTTTAAAAATGTATGGGAATGTGATCGATTGGAAATCTCGAAAACAAAAATGTATAACCAAAGCTTCGACGTATGCAGAGTATGTAGCATTATCTGAGGTAGTAAGTGAGATAAAATTTGTAAGAGAATTAGTTAGTAGAATTAGTTATTCGACATAAGTATAAATGAATCTATAAAAATTTATGAAGACAATTCGGGAGCAATAAACATTGCAAATAGTGGTAATTTTACAAAAAATTCAAAACATATAGAAATACATTATCATTTTGTACATGAGAGTGTAAAGGAAAAATTAATTGAAGTGTGTAAAATTGATTCAAATGAAAATGTTGCGGATATTTTTACTAAAGCATTATGCAAAGAAAAGTTTCAAAAATTCAGAATGAAACTGAATATAATATAGGGCAAATAAGTTTAAATAAATAATACAATATAAATGTAAGAAGGCGTGTTGAAATATAATGTGTACATTTATATTGTTATATACCCAAATTCAAACCAAGCTCATGTTATATACCCAAGTTCAAACCAAGTTCAATATTGTACGCTAATCATGTATAGTGTGAAGCACGCCGAAATAAGTGAGCGTGCTAATGAGTGTGAGTGGAGACAAACTTGTAAGTCTCCCCTCTCCAGTATGTACGTGAGTACGACTATACTGCGAGAGACGTCGGACAATACGACGCTCTCTCTGCTACTCGAGCTCTCTGGCTTGAGCCTTCGCCGAATAAACATGTCGACGTATATAAAAAGTAGTAGTGAAATAAATCCACATCATTATTAAATAAAATTCTCTCTATTTTATATCCACACCTCAACACAAATAAATCAAATGCAAACTGTAAATGTATTGAAATACTAACTAATCGAATACTTAAAAATGAATTAATCGTTATATACGAAAGCAAATTGTCCGAAATAAATAATACGTCAATTTCCGTAAAGCACGAACGAAAAAATATTAAATCTTAATGTTACAGGGGATAATGTTGGCAAAATAAATTTATTTTTAAATTTATATATTGAAATTTAAATAATCTAATAAAAATTGTTATTAATATAAAAATTAGAAATGTTATTTATAAGAGGAAATCTCAGAAAGGTCCGCAGAAACAAAATTATAAAGTATAGAAATAAATTCAAAGATAAGTAAGCAACTTTCAGAAATAAATTAATAAAAAAATTAACTAACATATCCGGTATATTAAAGAGTAATAAAAATTACATAATTTTAAAATTCCAAATGTCACTATTCCAAAACAACAATATTACGAATGTTAAATTTCCAAAGTACCAAAAAGTACAAAATGTCAATTTTCCAAATTATGACAGAAAATTTATTTTTTAGAATGCGATCACATAAATGTTTAATTCTATTGTTTAAAGGGAATTCGAGGTCTCATACAGCACATAATATTTTAAGAACATGTTTATAAGGTTAAAGCGTTAAAAATATTATAAAAACATTTTAGAATAAGTCAGCGCTAAATTGAATTTTTTAAAGCAAAACTTATAATAAAACTACGACAAAGAAAGGATCGCTTAATTTAAAAACCCATTTCTTTATTTAAATATTGAATCACAGTATATTAATTACTAATTATAATCATAAAATACATTGTCTGAAAATTTTTTATTTACTATTTATAGATATATTGCCCTCTACTTGTAGACCAAAAATCGTTAAAAAAACCAGTACTAGATAAAAAAATATTTTTTGGAGAATTTAAAAAATTAATTTATTTATTATAAGTTCTAGATCACGTTATTCTGAATTTTTGCCTTTTTGACATAGTGGTTTCGGAATATTTTCATTTTGTTTTCATCTTTTTTAAAATTAATTGTGTTTTATTAATGTTATTTCTGAATAAAGATTATTCGATTATTTTATTTTATTTTTATAAAGGTTCTAATATAGATATTTCGGAGGAGTGACCCTTTCTAAAGTTTAATGTTCGAAATTAAGTATTTTATATGCTAATAAGATTCTTTAAGAAGCAGTTATTTAATTATTCTTTCTGTTTAATATGGGTTATAAAATTATGTTTTAATTACATATTAATCAATTACAATATTATTTGAATATTATTAATTTATGTTATATTACTAATAAAATAAATCAGTTTCTGATAATAATAATTCTAGATATTATTAACTAGACTTTGACGTTTTCCAAACCCATTTTGTTGCATTCAATATATTTTTAGCACTAATGTTTTTTTTAACTTTATTAATTGCTATTTAAAAATATGTGTGAGTAATCTTTCTTAAAAATATTTATTTGGAAATTTGAGACCGCCCCGTCTTTTCCAACTCCCCGGAGTTTATAATTTTTCAGATCCATAGTCAAGCTAGCTCATTACTCTTTTGTGTGGTTTACAGGAGACCCTCAGCGACCTACCCATCAATTTTCTTTGATTCAGTAACTAATTTCTTGCACACTTGTGATCATGTTGTCATTACCGGGGATTTTAATGTTAATATGTGCAAGAAGGATTGGTCGTCCACCATGTTGGAGTCATACTTCGATTCATTAAACCTTTTCCTGGTCAAATCCGATTCTACTCACTATACACATACCTCATCTACCTCATCTCACACATGGCTTGACTTGTTTATCGTACGTAACCCTCCGCCAGTTTTCAAATACTTTAAATCTTCGGTGTCCTTTGCAGCAGGCCACGACTACATTATTCTTGAACTCGAAATTTCTAAACCATTGCCTGTTGCTAAGAAGATATGATCGCGTAATACTGCCCGGATTGATCTGGCGGAGGCCGCTGCGATTTTCTCGGCTGCTTTTGATCATGCTTCATCACTTCCTATCACGTCCTCTATCTCATCTTGTTCATCTGCATCTATTACGTCACCTATTTCGCCTGGCCACACACTCTCTTCCCCTCTTCCTTCCTTGATTCCGCCCTCTCCATCTCCCATTCCCGTCAACAACCTCCTTTCCAACCTCGTATTTTCTATTTTACATACCTTTAACTCCCTTGCACCGGCAAGACTCATCACTATTAAGAACTCCATCAAACCCTGGATCACCCCATCTATAAGGCATAATATCAAAACTCATGACTTGGATTTTAAGAGGTACTTGGCCACGGGCCTGAGCTCAGACTACCAGATCTTTAAAGATCTTCGTAGGCTAGTTAAGAACTCCATAGATTCTAGTAAATTTACATATCTCAGTAGCAAAATCAACTCGGTATCCGATGCTGCAGATTTGTGGAGAGAGCTCAGGAACATGGGTCTTGTGACAAAGTCATCTCAGTCATCTCTTACCATGTTTTCAGTAGATCAGCTAAACACTTACTATGCATCCATTTCTCATTCATCTTCTCGCTTCAATCTTACTCATCTTCAGTCACTCATCTCATCCTCGGGCGTCTTGCCTCCCTTCTACCCTTCCACTTCCTTCCAATTTGTTCCTATCACTCCATACAAGATCCTTTCTACCATCTCCAGGGCTTCATCTAAGGCCATAGGCTTTGATAGAATCTCCGTCTCTATGCTGAAATGCTTAGCACCCCAAATTGCACCCCACCTTGCTGAGTTAATCAACTCCTCTCTTTCAACCGGATCTTTTCCAGAGCCTTGGAAGAAATCTCTCCTTTTTCCATTGTCCAAGTCGGGCAGGGTGATTTCGCCGTCTGATACTAGGCCCATCGCTAAGCTCTGCGAAATCTCCAAGATTCTTGAGAAAATTGTACATGAGCAACTTATGGAGTACTTAAAGATAAATAATTTATTCATGGAGAGACAAGGGGGCTTTCGCCGGGGTCACAGTACTCAGACGGCCCTAATTAGGGTACTCGATGATATTAGGAGAGCGATTGATAAGTGTATGATCACCGTCCTCATCCTGTTCGACTTTTCTAAAGCGTTCGATTCGGTTCCACACGATATCTTATTACATAAATTGCGTTCTTTGGGCTGTTCCGACGCGGTCATGTCCTGGTTTTTCCACCACCTCGTAGGCCGTTCCCAGGCAGTGGTGGATGAATTAGGCTTTAGTTCGGCCTGGCTTGACACATCTAAGGGGGTTCCTCAGGGAAGTGTCCTTGGCCCACTTTTTTTCTCTATCTTTATCAATGACTTGCCGAGGGTCTTAAAACACTCTGATCACATGATTTTCGCGGATGACACCCAAATCTATCACTCTTTCCCTCCTGCTGATCTCGCCCAAGGAGTCCAGAGAATCTCAGAGGATGCAAATGCGGTGGTAAACTGGGCGAGATCAAACGGATTAAATCTGAATGTAAACAAAACGAAAGTGTTGATATTGGGTAGTCAGACTTTTATCTCGCGCATTGATTTAGATTCGGCCCCTAAGATCAAGATCGGTGACAATTTTCTCGCGTATGCTTCAGAGGTCAAATCACTGGGCGTTTGGATTACCCCCACCCTGGATTAGTCTCTTCAGGTCGCGTCGATATCGCAGCGTGTTCATGGAGTCTTGCACTCTCTAAGATTCTTCAAACGTGCTCTCTCGCGTAAAAATAGGAAACATCTTGTAGAGTCGCTTGTTTTCCCACACTTTGACTATGCATGCGCAGTCTTTCACGATCTAGACGCTGCTAAGAATCTAAAACTGCAACGTTTATTAAACGCATGCGTTCGCTTTGTGTGGGGAAACATACCTTGCAGAGAGCACGTAACGCCCTACCGCCTCAAACTGGGTTGGTTGTCGGTCGAGCTCAGGAGATCCCTCTTCATTGGCTGTAGTGCCTATAATATTATCTCCCATAAATCCCCATCGCGATGCTTCCTTTTTTTCTCGAACTTCCTTCCATCACCCACCCCTGTCCCTCTTCTACTTCCCTCCTAGGACCGAAGCTCTCAAAAATTCTTACCAAATTACAGCCTCTTGCCTTATTAATAGTCTACCCTTTACTAAATTCGACCCGCTCCCCTTCCCTTTCTTTAAATCCTCACTGGCACTACATCTCTCTGAGCTTGATCGACGGGCGTGGGAGTCGAGAAAGGTGGATGAAGGTTTAGAGTGCCTTCCCTTGCCCGATCTATAGTCATTACTCTCTATTCTAATCACGATTTATTGTACTGCGACTTTTATGTATGTATTTATTTATTTACTATGTGTTTTTTACCTTTGCGTGCGGCGTTATATACATATTTATTTTTACTACGTTTTATTATTTCTCCACGACCTGTATCTTTTTACTACTTTTTATTTTATTTTATCTTATTTTATTTTATAGTATATATATTAATTTTTATAAATTTTATCATCTAACTTTGTTTTATTTTATATTTTATATTTGCCAGTTACATTTTATTTAATGTTGTTTTATTTTGTTATTTTATTGTTTTTATTTTGTTATTTTGTTATATTAATTTGTTATATTTTATTGTTCCGATACTTATGTAATCCGGTTTTATTTTCTATTGTTTTAATGTTATTTGCAATTATGTAACTACTGTGTATACGGGGTTTTCCCTAAAATACCAAATAAAGAATCAATCAATCAATCTCCCTCTCTCTCTCTTCCTCTCTCTGGCACGCGCGGGTCCCGCCATGACGTCACCGCTGGGCTAGACACCCCATTGTCCGCGTTAGACACCCCCATTGTCCGCGCTAGACAATCCCATTGTTTGCGCCAGACACCATTGTTGTTAGGCCACGCCCATGTCGGCGCGCTATAAGGTACCCTTACTACTCTCATTTTTATTTTTATCAAATTTTATTTTATTTCATTGGTGAGTTTATTATCCTTTTTTCTTAATATTTATTATGAGTATCAAAAGACCGATTATATTGTATGATTTACTACTTATTACTCAGCAGTTTTATATAAGTACCAGTCACCCTTTATTCAATGAATTTGACGAAACAAATAAATTGTTCAAAATTTTATTTTATACTACGTTGTATTTATCCTTCCCTTTTTTTTAACATAATATAAAAATAACTATATTTTACTTTTATGAATATATTAATTAAGCGCATTTATATTTTAAAAATAATGGACAATTGTTCTCATTAAATTTAGTATGTCAATATAAGCAAGAATATTTAAAAGATCAAAATATAGATAGTTTTTAACATAATATAAGTACATTGGTAAAGAAAAATTAATTTTTTTACAGTTTATTTAGTGTTCAGATAATTCAGACAATAATACGAAAAATAAATTAATTCGAAGAAACAAACAACCTTTCGATAAAAAATTTTTTATAAGAAAGAGAATGTAACTTAACGACGTTAATATTAGTGTAAACTAATCAATTTGTTAAATTTTTATTTTGAAAAAATTATTTTAAATTTTTTATTGTAAAAAATTTTTTCAGATTCTGTATTATTAGTTTATGTATAATGTTACTTCTATGTGGTAACACATTTATTTATTTATAACGTTTTGAAAAGTGTCAATAAATAAAATATTATAAGTTTCAAATATTATTATTTGGTTAAATATGAATTATTCTTCAGTTTATCATTTGAATTGTTCAATTTTTAATTAATTTATTTATTACGTTAAATAATTAAGTTATTTATTACATAAATTTAACAGTAAAAAGTATAATGAAATAAACAATAAATTATATTACAATTTATGCAAAACTCTTTAGCTACATTCATTATTTCAACACATCAGTACCATTAAATAAATAAACCCCAAAAGTATTAGATGCAAAACAAGCTATTCCTTTTATTTATTTGGCTTAAATACTTTAATAATGAAAGCATTAAATATAAAGTAACCAGTTTTGAAATAAACATTAATGTTAAAATGAATAAATATTAACATCTTTGACAAATACTGCTGGTTGGCTATGCTTTTGTTAAAAAACCGTCAATATTTATGGAATGCTGGTTAAGCAGGATATATACATTGAACATATTTGTAATAAAAGGCAACTAAATAACTATCTATATATATATGGGTGGTTCTCTGTGACATCGAAGATGAAAAAAATAAATATTGCTATAACTGTGGGAATATGTTTTAGAGGTATCCAGTAGTTCTCCTGAATTTTTTCAGAATTTTTCTGGGCCATTATTTTAAGTTACAGAGAGTCAAAGTTGACATTTTAGCACTTTTTTGCATTATATGCCCATTTTCATGAATTTTTATCTCCCAGGGGATGCATTTTTTACTAAAAACGTAAGTATGACTTTTTTTGTAAAATTTTCCGAACTTTTCATTAAAAATACTTTTAAAGACATAAATGTATGTTGTCACACTCTTGTAAGCCATTTAAACCTTAAATAGTCAAAATCAGCAATTCTGCTCCGGACTCTGGTAACCTAATACTGTCTAAAAGATGTCTTTTTATAGTCAGAAACTGCCTAAAAATTTCCAGAGTGGGTCTAAATCATTAAGATCACTTATGGTCAAAATATCCGGGAAAAGTGCCCGAAATATTAATAGAAATGTATATTTGTTGCCTTATAACGATGAATCTATTAACATGATCATTGCAAAAAAATTTGTGCACTTACCTTGGAGTGGTAGAAAAGTATCTCCACTTGTTTCAGTATCCATCTAATCCCCTGTAAGCTGCTAAAAATACAAATATTATTATACAAATGTAAAAAATTAATTTTTAAACATTTATAATGCTGAATTTTAAGTTTTACATGCCTTACAAGGATTAGAATACTAATCTGAAGGATTACTATAAATATATAAACATCATTATTACAATAACTGAATATACGTATTTAATACAAAAGATATATAAATAAATCAGATATATAATTATAATGAATAATATGATAACGTGACAGTGACAAGTTTGTGAAATCTAAACAATGTATTGCTGAATAATAATAATAATAATGTTGATACTTTTATAGTAATCCTTCAGATTAGTATTATAATTCTTGTAAGGGATGTAAATCTAAAAATCCAGCATTATAAATGTTTAAAAAATAATTTTTTATAATTATATAATAATATTTGTATTTTTAGCAGCTTACAGGGGATTAGATGGATACTGAAACAAGTGGAGATACTTTTCTACCAATCCAAGGTAAGTGCATAAATTTTTTTGCAATGATCATGCTAATAGATTCATCGTTATAAGGCAACAAATATACATTTCTATTAATATTTCGGGCACTTTTCCCGGATATTTTGACCATAAGTGATCTTAATGATTTAGACCCACTCTGGAAATTTTTAGGCAGTTTCTGACTATAAAAAGACATCTTTTAGACAGTATTAGGTTACCAGAGTCCGGAGCAGAATTGCTGATTTTCACTATTTAAGGTTTAAATGGCTTACAAGAGTGTGACAGCATACATTTATGCCTTTAAAAGTATTTTTAATGAAAAGTTCGGAAAATTTTACAAAAAAAGTCATACTGATGTTTTTAGTGAAAAATGCATCCCCTGGGAGCTAAAAATTCATGAAAATGGGCATATAATGCAAAAAAGTGCTAAAATGTCAACTTTGACTCTCTGAAACTTAAAATAATGGCCCAGAAAAAATCTGAAAAAATTCAGGAGAACTACTGGATACCTCTAAAACATATTCCCACAGTTATAGCAATATTTATTTTTTTCATCTTCGATGTCACAGAGAACCACCCATATATATATATATATCGAGAAACCGCGTTTTATTTATTAAGATGTTTCACAGCATAAGGAGATTCGTTATTAGATCAGAAATCATGTTCCTGAGATCCGGATTTTTTAATCTTATAGTCTAAAATTTGAATTTATTATTTCTGTAATAACAAAAGAAAATTATATATACATCACATATAACCGATGTGTGTGCGTGCATTTAAATAAACTTATCATTTGCACATACAAATTTTTACTAATGCTTTTGTTTAGTATACGTAACATTTCAAACCAATAATACACCTCAGGAGTAGATAAGCTACGCTCCTTCTGAACTCAATGACGGTTCTGGACTCAAAAAAGGCCAGACACGTAAGAGAGTCCATAAGCAACATAGCCTTTTGAGGAGGGGGGGGGGGTATTTTCTAGGAATCCCCTTTTTCTTTGTATCCAGAAATGGCATACCGTTTTATTGTGTGTGCGTGTGTGTGTGTGTGTATTTTTTTTGTGAGGAGGCGGTAAAAGTGCTCTTTACGCACAGAATGTGGGACTCGGTCAGCGTGACCCATACCCACTAAAAGACCACCTTGACTTTGGTCTCGGCAGGGCTCCTCCTCTCGAGTGATCTTCCACTCCTCGGAAACCGCCGTATTACTTCGAGAGGGGCAGTCATGCCAAGTTTGGCCCTTCGTGATCGGCAATCATATCACTGTCTCGTGCATCTGGGTGGCGATTAATTTCGCCTTGGTACGCTCTTCTTTTCTGATATGGTTCAGCCGCCCTAAAATGGATGCTGCAAAGGTCACTACGGCATTCCAACCTTCTTGCGAACCAAGAAGGTACATCCCGGTACCCTCTGGTGTCAAAAACTCCTGCCAAAAAGTTTGGAAATCACCCCTTTCTTCCACGAATCGAGGACACCAGGACAAGACGTGCTCCACGTCTTCGTCGACACCAGGGCAGGTCGGGCACTCCGCACCCCCGTATATACGGATGTGGTGCAGGTAACTGCGAAGACACCTATGCCCGGTAAGCACCTGGGTCAGGTGGAAGGTGTCGAATCCGTGTTTCCTACTCGTCCAGTTGGCGACATCTGGGATGACGCGGTGGGTTCAGCGACCTTCGTTTACCGTATCCCATCTCTGCTGCCACAGTTCAATCGTCCTGATTGACCACCGACTGCCACTACCACGTGCTGCTTCGCTGCTAGTTCCTAACGTACGCCGACCTTTTCTGTACGTATCAGTCCTCTCTATCGCCAAAAGATCGATGGGAGGAATTCCCGCGATCACCGAGAGGGCTATATCTGACACGGTTCTATAAGCATGAGCCACCTTTAGTGCGGCTATTCTGCTGGCTCACCGATAGGATGCACCGTAGCTTAGATTACTTCTTAGGACATCCGCCCAAATCGGGGCTCCATATAAAATTACCGAGCTTACCACTGTCGCTAAGAGGGCTCGACGTGGCTGCTTTGGCCCTCTGATATTGGGCATTATGCCCGACAAAGCTCTAGCCATCCCTGCGGCTTTCCACCCTGCACTCAGTAGGTGTTGCTTGAATATTAGCCGCGAATCCAAGATGACTCCTAGGTATTTCACCGTGTTCGCCGAACTTATACACTTACCATTTACAATAATGGTGGTGTACCTCCTTTGCTTCATTCTGGAGATAAGTACCGCCTCGGTCTTTTTGGCCGCCAGACATAGCCCATGGGTGCTCAACCATGCAGCCACTACCGCTATAGAGATATCTCCGAGATATTCTATCTCATCGATGCACCTTGCGACGACGACCAAAGCCACATCGTCTGCAAAAGCCACCATCGACACTCCCTCTGGAAGCTGCTGCCTAAGCAGTCCGTCGTAAATGACGTTCCAAAAAAGAGGTTCCAAGACCGAACCGTGCGGCACGCCTCCGGTGATGTTATAGGAGTGCGCGCCATCCTCGGTGTCATAGAGGAGGATTCGTTCTGTGAGATAGCTCGAGATGACTTTACGTAGGTAGAGCGGCAACCTTTAATTATTCCAAGGACAACATTATGTTGTCCCATCGAGCCGAGTTAAAGGCATTGCGGATATCCAGTGCGTTGATAGCACACATGCGCCTAGAATTCCTAGTGCCACCGACGGCATTGGTGGCCAGCTCAACAACTGGACTTATAGCGTCAATAGTTGAGCGCCCTTTCCGAAAACCGAACTGATTGTCGGACAGATCACCTGCCTGTGCAATGGCTGCTTGTAGCCTAGCACAAATGACCCGCTCGAAAAGCTTTCCAGCTACATACAACAAACAGAGTGGCCAGTACGAGGAAGGGTTCTTCAGTGGTTGGCTTCCCTTTGGGAAAAGCACCAGCCTCTGCACCTTCCACCGTGCTGGGAATCATCCTAATGGAAAACATGCACTAAATGTATCCGCAAAAATTTGTGGCACATTCAGCACAGCGGTCTGAATGGCCAGGGCAGGTACTCCATCCGGCCCTGGAGCTTTACGGATATATATTCTCCTTGTAGCCATTTACAGCTCGGTTATGCTAATGTCTAGCGGCGCGATTGCACTGTTGGTTCCCATTAGGCCTGTATCGGCTGCCCGTTCCTGATGTTGTGGGAATAGGTGGCGCACCGCTCTGTCAAGAAAATGTGGACACGATGGCATTGAGGCGCCCCTGAGTTTGATCTTATTCATCACCATTTTGTAGGGCTTACCCCAGGGATCGCGGTCCACTTCCTTGCAAAATTCGCGCCAGCACTTGCGTTTAGCCGCTTTAATGGCAACCTTGGGCTCTTTCCGTTTTACCTCGTAGGCCGCGGTTAGTTCTTGGTACCGCGGCTGGTTCCGAGCACTCTGGTGCAGTCGCCGAGTCCGCAGACACTCACGGCGTAATTTTGCGATATTCTCTTTCCACCAGTAAATAGGTGGACGGCCACGAGGGATGGATTTCCCATCCCTAGAGATATCGCAAGCCGCTGTTATAGCACGCGTGAGTTCCTCGGCTCGTTCTGCCGGTGTTCCTTTGACAGCAACTTCTGCTATGGAGCAGAGGAACATTTCTCGGTCGAAGGTAGACGGTACCCATCTCTTGTATTGGAAGCTTTTGTTCAGACCTGCTGCCCTGTTAATCGTCGATTGAAGCTGGGACACGAGTGCTTGATGGTCGCTCTCCGTGTAGCGATCACCAACTTTCCAGGTAAACCCTCTCTTCATTAATCTAGGATCGATGAAGATTAGATCTATTATAGACGACCCCCCCCCCCCCGCCTTGGTAAAAGTGGGAGTCGTTCCAGTGTTAGCAATCTCCAACTCTAATATCGCAAAGGCCTCGAGGAGTATACGACCACGAGTGTTCGTTTTCGTACTGCCCCATTCTGTCGCCCAGGTATTAAAATCCCCTTCGATGACGATTGGCAATCGGGAGGACCTTGCACTGGTAACGATGGCATCAAGGGATCCAAGAAATCCGTCGATGTTATCACTGGGTGGGAGGTAGCAACTGTATATTTGCATACCCGCCACCTCCACCCAGGTAAAATTGGGGAGGGGAGCGGCCATTTTTCTGGATACATGAAGGTTTCCACATACCCAGATGGCCGCTCTACCAGTGGCATCACTCACCCAATTCGGCACACTGAGATCCCTATACTCCTCGCTGACGATGGCAATGTCGGCCTTTTCTTCCCTGACCAACTGTGGCAGCAGGTCCTGAGCCACTGCGCAGTGGCTTAGTTTGACTTGTAGCACCCTAGCCATTTTTGACAGGTGCTTCAACCCCACGCGTGGCTATGGCCTTACTTGCCACGCAATCCACTGCTTTGTTGCCCTCTTGGCCGCACCGGAAACACTGCGATATTCGGTCGACTGCGCTTTTGTAAGCCTTTGCGAAGTGACCTACCTCGTGGCATCGGTAACAACGCATGATCGGCTCGCGGAACCGAACCCTGCAGTTGACCCAGTCTATTTTGAGCTTCCCATTTTGCTGCAGCTTTGTTGCTGCTGCCACCGGTAGCAGAACTCTGGTCATTAGGGTGCCTCCGTAGGACCCTCTGAACTTTATTTCTGCAGAATGCACCACTTCTGGCCTGATTACCGCGGAGATTGCCTCCGCTACTTATTCCGTCATGATAGCCTCGTCCATGTCCTTTATTAAAATGGACTCCTTGTGGGACAGTAGCTGAACCTCCGCTGTACCACCTAGCGTGGACGAGACTGCGGCCTGGAGTTCCGGAGCTGTGACTCCCGGCTTACCCAGCTCTATCAAGAGCTCCTCCGCTTTTGTGGTTTGAGGTTTGGAGCCGTTCGAATTTGTCTCTGGATGTCGGCGTAAGACCGCCCTGCAATCGCTTTGATCTTGATGGCATCTGGACGGACTGGCTTCAAAACCGCCTTCGGTCCTTTAATCATCCCAGCCGGCCCTCCGAACTCCTTGGTCTGCTCCAGCTGCTTACGCTTTCGGCCTGGTTTCTTGGCCTTGCGTACAAATGTTGCCCACACGCGTGACTTCAGCTGGTCATTGTTGTTTCTGGTACTAGGTTCGACTGGTCCGGTTTCCTTGGCTGGTTGTTTTGCCTGTTTCTTCCTCTTCGACGGATTCTGTGGTGGAGAGGGTCTCTCCCTCTCATCTGCTTTATTTTGGCGCGCCTCATGGCGAAAGATAGGCGACGTCTGGCACGTTCCATCTCTGCGCGTGCCCGCCGAGCTATCTTCGCTTCCTTTCGGATGCTGCGCGTTTCTTACCCGAGCATACTCACGTAGGGCCCTGCTGGTAGCCCTCGCCATAGACTTGATTTCCTTGTGGATATTGTTCTTGTTACAAACAAACTCCACCAGGGTGTCTATTTTCTCACGTAGACGGAGGAAAGCTCTGTCAGCGTCACTCGACATCCCAGTCGAGGGCAGGTCACACGTAACATTTGATACTACAGACGCCGTGGGACCAGCACTAACCACCGGGGCTTTCACCCGATCGGAATCAGTGACGGGATTTGACAGGACTGCCATACCCGCTTGGGGTAGTGTTGTTTTAACCTCACTATCCATAATTGGTTTAATTTCGGGCTGTCTTTCCCTGTCAGGTTTTGGTTCGCCCCGAATATTTGATTTTTTCGGTACCATCCATATCTGGAAAGCATTCCCCTATCCACCACCTGGGGAGGCGACACGATGCGGAACCAACAAACCCGGCACGGATGTGTATGTGTGTGTGTGTGTGCGTGTATATGTATGTATATGTTTTGTAGGAATCATACATTCCATACATGTGATGTGTAATATGAACGTACAAACCGAAGACGCTCGTTTTTTTGACATTTAAATTTGAGCAGCGATAGTAAGAATAAGAGAGAGACAGAAAGTTTAGGTGTTTACGTGTATGACGCGTTCGCTCATATCTTTCACGCTCGGTAAAGAGAACGAGAGAGAAGACTCCCCTCACCTCTCGATGTTTACTATACACACGCGCGATGTCAAGAACGGAGCGCGACAGAAAGAAAGAGAGAGAAAGAGAGATTGTTAATAATAAAGACAGAGATAGAGAGAGAGAGAGAGAGAGAGAGAGAGAGAATTATGTTTTTTTTTTGCACATTGGTTGCGCGTGATTAAGAAACAAAAGTGGAGAACTCTTCAGGAAGCGGCTTCTCGGGGAGGTATCTACAAGTCTGCTACAAAACTATTGTCTATGACATATCGTAGCGACTTTGTAGCACAATGTTGCTAAGGCAGTGATTCCACCGTCTACAAAGACATTGCTTCCTAAGTCCGCTGTAGTGCTTTCGATTAAACAGGAGCAAATAGATTGTTTTTTTTTTGTTTAAAAATATTGATGGCCCTGAAAAGGACCTATTGTTTTAGCTCTGTAAAGAGCTGATTTCACCGAGGCGGTATCTCAGTAGCATTAAAGCTGGGTGTTCAAAGCGGTGTCGCTGTGTCGCAACTACCTGGAACTCCCGTTGCTTTATCACATGCCTCGTATACCGTCGGTGTTGCATTCGTTTGATTTTATTCTCGCGGTGTGGTGACAGTTTCCCGTCAACCACTAAACCACTTGATAAAATCTTGCGGGGAACACCTAAGCGAAAAGTAGTGCCGAGTGCCGATATTGTCGACGCGGCGTGGTACACAGACAAGCCTCACATACTTTAACTATGTACTAACGCTCTCACACCGCAGCGACGATCTCTCGTCAGCTGCAAAATCACGAGAAAACAAGGTTCGGGGTGGAGTATTGAGGATCAGGTTTAACGCTAGGTGGAGGATGGTTATGATACCATGCACGCGAGGCCTCCAGCTGGCGCATTCACTTTCTACCACGTTTACCACACTGTCGCTTCTTTTCGGCGTTCATGTCGAGAAGTGATACGCGCGAGATCGCTAGTCGGCTTTTTATAGTTGTAATGGATATGCACGCGCAGCCCGGCTAGCCGCCGCCACAGCTATCACATTGACTGCATGCCCCACCAAAACGAATGACCAATCCTGAACAAGCGCGACTAGCTGCCGCCACCACATTGAGTGTATACAATAAACCGATCTTTGGTAAAGTTTATCAGTCGACGACATAATGGAAGAAGAAAACTCCGTTGTCAGAATTTTAAATATAATGGAGACAGGGCAAGAGATTGATTATCTCCATCAAATATTATCATAAGAGCTCCCGCTTTTGGAAGGAGATATCGAGATGCTCCTTGATGAATTTGACGAGACATCACCGAAGACTCCTACTGTAAATTCTTCATCTCCTTCGGCAATGATGTCTCCAGTTTATCTATACAATCCCTTCGGATATTATTTAGAGATAAACAGAGACGAACTGGAGGTGCAGACTTTGCAAGAGAAGGATGAAGTGATGATCGTTGATGAAGTCATAAGAGCATCAGAAGATAACCAGCCAAAAGTGGAAAGCCCAGAGGTGATATGTAGTGATAAGTATTTACAAATATATTATCAGATTTTAAGGTTTTTATTTTGTCAATAACATTTACATAATGACTTTGAAAATAAGCATTTAAAATTCTTTCATGACTTATTATTTACATTCAAGCCTCTGCATGTATTAGAAGTTGTCAAAAATAAATACTCGCTTGATGATCACCGATGGTTTAAATAACTATGTAAATGCAGTAAGTACTTAATTCACTTATAATTTTATTATATCTTTCTTAAATCTAAATGTACATTAAATTAACATCTTTATGAGCTTGATTATGTTCAATTAACCATTTCTACCTGACAAGGGCGTTCCGAAGAGCACAAGTTGAATATACACATTCCGTATGATTAGTGCATGATATTGACTCAACGGGTAACTTCTTATTGAGGGATGGACAACCCGAATCTTCAATGTTTTGAATAGATCTATAGAAAAGAAAAAGTTCATAAAGTCATGTACATAATTTTTTAATCTTATTATTCTCTCTCTTCAGCTAATATTCTTTTTAGCCATTTTGACTTTTCGAGTCCCTTGACGTACACTCGTGAGTCTTTAACAATGGTACGAATTGTACGGCTAACTTCTGCATACGGTAGCGAACCTGATCTCCAAAGAATCCCATGGTCGTTTAGTTCCAACCATCGATTTTCTGATTTATTTTTCTCCAATGGATGAGGTGTTTCCCATGGATGAGGTGGTTTAAAGAGGAAGACTGATGGTAATGGATCTTCCCATCCATCCAGAGGTATAATGGCTACCTCTTTGTAGATGATCTCGTTTACAGTAATTTTAAGGGGTTACCCCTACTTGCAAATTTCAAAAAATCTTTTTTTTTGCATTTTTTGAAGTAGTAATATCTTAAAATATATCCTGAAAGTTTGAAGTCGATCCGAACAAAATTAACTGAGATGTGAGCATTGAAAGAGAAGGCTCCGTTTTGTAAACAACCGGCTAGTCTCGCACCTGGCGCGCTCGACCCACTCTATGTTTCCAGTCTATTGTATGAAAAAGGTTGTATACCTGGGTTCATAATATTCATATAATAGACTAGAATTGGTTTTGAAACGAATTTTTGTTGCCTTTTGTGGTGTAAATTCGTCAGTGTAGCTCGAAAGTTCGACTACATCAGACGTATTTATTTCCATTGTTCTCAATATTCTAAGCGCTGTTGTTATTTTTTTACATTAAAAATGGATCGAAAAAAGGGTTTGCGAGAATTGAGAAGTAGTGAAATCTCGACCAATAAAAAGGAAGAGTGTTTTTAATTCGAAATTGGCCGAAACGGAAAGTACAAGTTCCAGTACGTCTGCAAAGAAACTAAAAGATAATATTGATATGACTGTATCTCAGGATCCTACTATCGAATATCGCATTTTGAACTTTTTTGTTATGTTTGCTGCTATTTCAAATTTAGTGAAGTGTAAAATGTGTAATTGAAATATTAAATTTGAAACTGCTAATTCAAGAGGACTAGGTTTCAAAGTCGTTGTAAAATGTGATTCATGTGTAGATAATTATATACCATCTTCTCCTTTTATGGCTCATTCGTATGAAATAAATCGTCGATTTATATTTACTATGGGAGTTCTCGGCATAGGATTGGCTGAAGCACAAAAATTTTGCGGATTAATGGGTATGCCAAAGTTTCTTACCGGGAGTACATATACAATGATTTTGAAAAATATTTATGAGTCTGTGAAAACCAGTGTAGATATAATATTTAAAAAAGCCGTACGAGAAGAAATTGAAATGAAATGAAATGTACGCCTAATGCAGCAGACAATGAAACTTCTAAATTGACAGTTTCCGGAGATGGATTCTGGAGGAAGCGAGGATATACGTCGATGTTCGGAGTTTCATCAGTCATAGGCTACTACAGTATAAAAGTACTTGATCGGGTGATGAAAAGTGCGTATTGTAAAAGCTGTGAATCGTGGAAACATAAATTAAATGATACAGAATACGAAGAATGGTCGAAAATACACAGAGATGAATGCAGTGCAAATCATAAAGGCTCCGCGGGAAAAATGATGGAGGTGGACTCTATCATCGAAATCTTCAAGCGATCAATATCAAAATATAATGTCGTGTACCACTATTATATTGGAGATGGAGATTCGAAGACCTACACTAGGTTAATAAATTCTCATCCTTATAAAGATCTAGAAGTTATAAAGAAAGAATGCTTCGGACACGTACAAAAGCGTATGGGATCCCACCTTCGTAATCTGGTAAAAAAGTAAAAAGCTTAGAGGTAAAGGAAAGCTGACGGGACAATTTATCGACAAGCTTACCGTGTATAATGGACTGGCTATTCGAGGACAATCTGATTCTGTTAGCGAAATGTATGAGGCAATATGGGCGACCTTCGACCATTACAGTTCCACCGATGAAAAACCAAACCACTAGAGATGTCCAGCTGGTGAAGAATCGTGGTGTTCGTATCAACGAGCCCGAGCGAGAAACGAAGCTTTTCAACACGAGTACAAAGCACTTCCATCGGAGGTATTCGATACCATGAAACCTATATACACAAATCTAAGTAATGAAACCTTACTTGAAAGATGCGTCGGTGGTTTCAATCAAAATAGCAATGAAAGCTTCAACCAACTCGTTTGGAAAATCGCTCCAAAAATCGTCTCAAGGAGCAGTTGTTGTGAACTTAGCAGCTTATATTGCTGTTGGATTAATTTAATGAAGGTTCAAAATCATTGTTATTTTATTTGATCTCAATCGGAGTGAGCTGTGGTCGCAACGCGCACGAATACGCTGAAAAAATCGATGAAGGTCGGATTGCACTACCTGACAGACATGCGGTTGAGAGCACTCGTGAAGGAAGATTATCGAAAGAAAGGATCAACAATTGATTTAAAAATTTCATTCAATGTTTTATCTGTTCTATCTTTACCATACTTTAACTATCTGTATTTATATTTAATAGCTTCTTGAGCCTTTACTAATTGTTGAAGAACACTTTTTTCTCGTTGGAAGTCATTCATGTTGACAGTTTAACGTTCAATGAAAAACTATTGTTATTACTTACGCACTTGTTATATTTACAGCAAAACAATCAAATCCTTTTCTACATCTTCCGTCATTGATTATTCTGTCTTTATCAATGACTAAAAATCCATACTTATCGTCTTTCCAACATTTTGAACACAACTCCTTAAATTGAAGGTAGCTTATATCAGAGTTGACGTGATCATCATAGACATGTTTTAAATACAAATCATTTTGACGAAATAAAGCTGTTGGAGTGGTGGAGTAAAAAATACACTGCAGTTATATGATATAAAAATATATTGCAGTTCTATGTGCTTCGAGTTTTTTTATAAAATTTCCGAATTTAGCACTCGCAGTTGCTCCTTAGTTATGCTCGTACATGTTAATTGGTTTGTCGAATTTTCCATCAAATGATTCACTTAACAAATTTCTAAGAAACAGTACTTCTGTTATTGCTTCAGACATAGCAGTGTATTCTGCGAAAGTTGAACATTTTCTTACCGATCTTTGTTTATGTGTTTTCCAAAAAATTAAGTTACCAAATAATCTAATTACAAAACCTGTTGTAGATTTCCTATCTACACTATCACTAACATAATCAGAATCTACCATACAATCTAGTATTTCTGTATTAACATTGTCGCAGTAAGTTAATTTTAAGTCTTTAGTTTTATACAAATACTTTAAAATTCTCATTGCGTATTTATAATGCGTTTGATCATAACAATTTTGGTATCGACTTAAGTAATTTACCCTATATGATATATCTGGCCTTGTGCCTGTACTTATATATAATAATTCACCAATTAAATTTCTGTATTTTATATTTTCATCAATCTCAATTGCTTGTTCTAGTTTTAGATTTGACTCCATTGGAGTATCATATAGTTTTGCATTTTCTAGATTATATTTTATAGCTATAGATTCAATATAATTTGTTTGACTTAAGGACATTTTATTTCTATTTTACTATAATCTATATCAATACCAATATAACTTTTAATATTTCCCAAATCTTTCATTGCAAATCTTTTCAATAGACTAGTTTTGACTTGACTTATTTTATGTTTGTCTTTGCAACAGATTAAAAGATCATCAACAAATACTAATATATATATTTTTTGGATCTTTACTTGAATTATTTACATATAAACAATAATCGTAATTACTTCTTTTAAAATTTAAACTTTCTTCTTTCAAAATGTAAAGCCTTTTGCAACTTGCAAACTTTATTGTCACCAGTTTCATAACCTTTCGGTTCATTTATATACACTTCGGTTTTTACATCACCATTTAAAAAAGCTGTCTCTACATCCATTTGTTCTATAAATAAATTATTTTTGCAACTGTAGGACAATAAAATTTTCAAAGTTTGCATTTTACCTACTGGAGAATAAACATTTTCTAAATATTCTTTTTGTTGGAATCCCCTTACAACTAATCTCGCTTTATAAATATTGTTATTTTTCTTTTTATAAACCCATTTTACATCAATTATTTTTTTGTCTTTTGGCTTTTCAACAATTTGCCAAGTATTATTTTTCTTAAGACTATTTATCTCAGAATCCATCGCAATTTGCCATTGTTTATAATCTTTCGAATTTATCGCCTCCTCAAATGTATTCGGTACATTTGCATCAATATAATTTATATAAATAAAATGTGATACTGGATTGCCATATCTATTTACCGGACTTTTCTTTCTATCTGATTTTCTTTTGACAGTTAAAATTTTATCATTTTCATTTTCTCTTTCAATATCGTTCTGAGTATTATCTCTACTTTTCCCGAAGGTATGAGTAGATGATAATAGATTAGTTTTATTAGAATTTGTCTTACATTCATCAATTTCAGATTCGCTTTCCAGTATATCATTTTCTTTACTTATTACTTCGTTATTCTCAAAATCTTTATCTTTTTCAACATCATTTTTATGTAAACAAATAATTTGTATATTTTCTTCAACTACTTGAACATGTCTGGCATTTATTATTTTATTATTAATTAAAACTCTGTAGCTATTTTCATTATAACCAACTAATACGCCTAATTTAGCTTTATCGTCCCATTTGCTTGTTCGCAACGCTTCTGGTATTCTTACAAAGATTCGACTTCCGTAAATTTTTAAATGATCGACATTTGGTTTTTTCCGAAAAATATTTCGTATGGCGTTTTATTTTGAGCTGTATTTGCAATTGTACGATTTTTTAAATACGCAACTGTTTTCATGAATTTTTGCTTCTCTCATTAAACATCTGTCAATATCCATTGCAGATCTGTTATATCTTTCCGCTACGCCATTTAACTCACGCACATAAGGCGGGCATGGCAATATTTCAATTCCTTTAGACTTTACAAAATCATACATTTCTTTATTAAAATATTCTTTGCCATTATCGCATCGTAATTTCTTTACTCTCTTATTGAATTTATTTTCTACTAAATTTACGAATTCTTTCAAACAACTTGCAGTCTCTGATTTATTTTTAATACAAAAAATTCTAGTGCATTTACTATAATCATCAATGAATGTTAAAAAATATTTTTCTCCACCATAACCAGTTGTGTTATGTGGACCATTTAAATCAGTGTGAATTAATTCTAAAATTTCAGTTGTTTTTGTTCTATTATTTTCAAACGAAACATTAGCCGTTTTACTCTCTATACAATTTGCACATTTCATTTCTGTGCTCTCAATATTATCTGTCAATCCTTCAACTAATTTATTATTTACTAATTTATTTAAATACTGAAAATTTACATGACCAAATGCCCTATGCCATTTTTCTTTGTTAGTTATTTTCAAACTATACACATTCATTTGCTTATTTTTCACTTTAGATACAAAGCTTTTCATAAAATGTAAATTATTTATTTTGTTTGCAACAGCTATTAATTGTTTAGATTATTTATTAATTTTTAGCTTTGTCAATTTTTGTAACCATTGTACAGTTTTCGGTTATTTTTGAAAAACTCAATAAATTTTGTTTAATGCCTTCAACATAATAAACATTTTTTAAATCAACATATTTTTCATTATAATAATTTTTAAAGCAAATTTTAATAGAACCTATTTTGGTTGTTTTTAACATTTTACCATCTGGTAATTTTACATTGACAGGATTTTTCAAATCTACATACTCATCAATGAATTTATCACTTTTAATAATATGATCTGTGCAACCACTATCTAATAACCAATTAATTTCATTACAATTTTCGCTATACCCTGTTGCATGATTTACCATACTTACTTTATTATCTCTACTTGACTCGAAAGTCATAGTAGAAGATAAGTGTTTATAATTGGAGTTACACACCTCCGTTGACCACGACTCAGATTGACAGTTGTTGCGTTGATCACCTGATGATTCGCCTCGTTGTGAACCTGATGAACCTCGTCCTCGACCACGACTTCTGTAGCTTCCACCTCGATTAAACGGTGACCTCGTTGGCCTTGTTGACTTTGGTTGGGTTGAGAATCTCTGCCTCGATTGCTCTGATGACCTCGGTTGTTTTGTTGACCAAGCCAGCAGTCCTTCTTGAAATGTCCAGATTTTCCGCAGTTATAACATTGCCTTGCGCTCGAGATGCGAAGGTACTGACGTTACTTTTCCTTTCAGATTCTGTTCTTGTCATATTTTTTTCTTTGATTTTTGACTTAACATAGTCGACAGTTCTTTGATCTTCAGGGATGACATCTATAAAGTCCCCAATATAGCTGTAGTTTGACGGTAATGCTCTTAGCAAGTATCTCATTTTTTCAGATTCATCTAACTTGCCACCAGCTGCTTTAAACTCGTTTGTAGTTTTTTCAAATTCAGCAAAAAATGCTTCAACTGTTGAAAAATTATTTTATTTAATTTCTTCGATTTTTTCTCTGCAAATAATTTGCAGGGCTGTAGACTGAGTCGTATACATTTTATCAAACTTCTTTATCATCTCACAAGCTGTTGTACATTCACCAACATACTCTAATTGTTTATCTGAAATAGTACTAATAATTATTGTTCTTGCTTTTAAATCCATTTTGTTCCACTCAGTTTCTATGTCTTGATATGCTGCAGTTATTTTACTGACTGCTGTGTCTTTACACTCCTTGTGTTCTAACAAGATCATTAATCTAATTTTCCAGCTTGAATAATTTGCTCCATCAAAAATTGTCATCATGATATCTTCAACTTTAGCTTGTTTAGCCATTTTTAAATCGTTTGCACTTATATTATCGTACACTTGATTTTCTAACATTGTAATCCTTTTAGTTTCTTTCAAAAGTATTTTTCGAATCTTATTCCTTATTTCTTTATTTAATTCAATATCTACAGCATCTAATTCATGCTCTTGTTTTATTATAATTTTAAGCCACGAAAACATGTGCTTAACCTCACTTTATGCCATGTGCTCTGTACTTTTATCTATTGACATCGCACTTAAATCTTGATTATTTTTCAAAAATCTTCTTATTGATTAGTACCTGACGACTTTATCTTCGTCATTGAGCATATATTTCTTGACTTTAACTTCACTATACTTATTTTTCATCACTTGAAACTTTTCATTTTTCGACAGTTATTTCCATATGATAAATCGAATTTCATGCTTCACAAACATATAGTCTTTATGAGAAATTATTTCCTTTGATTTCAGTGCTCAATATTTCACTGTGCGATTCACTTTGTTATCTAATACCGTTAACTAATTTCCCACGTGGCGTTTTACTAACCTCACTTTAAATTATCTCTATAAGACTCGAGAGTCATTATAGATGATAAGTAAATTTTTTACAGACCATGTAACCATGCTCTGCTACCATGTTGGAGTGGTGGAGTAAAAAATACACTGTGAGGTCTTAGTAATAATATAATATAATGTAATAATAGAGTGGCAAAAGCCTGTCGGCACGTCCGACTACATCGGATTCTTGGCGTAGAGTCTTCAAGAGAATAGTACATAATAGGCGCTTAGAGTATAGACGCGAGACATGCGCGGTACGCTTGCTCTCGCGTAAACTCGTATGACTGCACAAAATCGTTGTAAACCAATAGATGGCGCGACGTGTACCATTTCGGAGTAATATAACGATCATAAATATTTACATATTACAACAAAAGCTAATAAATTAACATTATCTCTAACAAGCTGTTTAGGAATTCGAGTATACGTTTGACATAAATAAAAACAATCAACCTTTTTATGTCTACCCATGCAAAAAAAAGATCTAACATTATCTTGCTTCTCGCAAGCAATGTCATCAAAGATCATAATCGAATTTGGTAGCGCGTTATCAAGTTCCACTACTGCATCATGCTCACTAAACGGAAAATACTGCATACCATTTATAGGATTTAATAAATCTTTCAGCATTTCATATTTTGGCTGATTTAACGACTTTGAATAGCCATATACATTTTCAAATATAACTCCATTAGGATGAGTTATAAGAGCAAATAAACTATTAGTTTTACCGCAATTTGATGGACCGCAAAATATAGCTCTTATGCTATCTGGAAGCATATTACCATGTCTCTTTGGTCTTGAATCTTGCTTCACAATAGTGTCAAAATTCGCTATTGGAAGTTTTACAGATTGTTGTTTAAAATCCTTACGTTCAGTGCAACGTCACAGTTGTTACTGGCTACTTAACTATAAATAGAGGGTTTATATAGCTTCAAGTATCAGTTTACAACTGAACTTGAAGCAGTAATAATCGTGCACGTACGACGATAAGGTAAACGTGGTTGTGGTTTGGCCTTCTTTCAGTGAAATAGAAGAGATTCTAAACATACAGTCGCCTGTCGTCTTTGACGAATCTGTAGCGCACTATGAAATTCACGCACATCAACCGTATACTACATCTAATTACAACAATAGTGATGAAATTCGCATATCCATTCAACATCAAGACTTATGTCTTTTACCATCACACAGCTCTCTACATATCTGTGGACGAATGCTCAAATCAGACATTTCAGTTACACAGCCTACGCATTTCGTAAACAATGCCATTTGCCATTTATTTGGAGAAATAAGATATAAATTAAATGCAATAGAAATAGATAAGAGTAAAGATGTGGGTTTATCAAGTCTAATGAAAGGTTCGGAATCATTCAACCCCAGTCAGACTTTGATGCTTGAGAATGCTGGATGCATAAACATAGAGGTGACGCAAAGAATTAACAATAATGATGGCTACTTTGACGTTTGGAGCGTTAACATGTTAACGTTGATTCCTTCAAGTATCGTAAAATATCGTATTAAGTATCGTAGATTATCGTAAAATAGTAATTAATGCAAAACATGAACTTATTCTCACAAGGTCAACGCATGATTTAAATCCTGTTGTTCAAATAGCTACACGTGTGGAAAACAGAGAAGTGTATGAAGACTTTAAAATTAATTTACCGAGGATCGAGTGGCTCATGCCATACGTAACTCCATCAAATACTCGTAAAATTCGATTACTCGACTTCGTTGGAAGAGATAATGCGATATCCATGAGTTTTCGAATTGTACGAGTATCCACTTCTTCCAACAACGTCGAGACATGTTTGGACTGTAAAAACATCTAATCGATTAGAAAGACCTAGGTTTGTTATTTTAGGTTTTTAAACCAATCGTAAAAATTAAAAAAGCGGTTAATGATAGTCAATTTGATCACTGTAATATTACTAATGTAAAACTTTTTCTCAAATCATAATACTATCCATATGGTAATCTAAATCTTGATGTAAATAATAATCAATATGCTTTTTGTATGATATGTACACCAACTTTCAAAATTCTTATTACAGTAGAGATCCGGAACCAATGTTAAAAAAATTATATTACCTCAATTACATGCCACTAATCGTAATTGATTGCTCAAAACAGAATGAATCGTTAAAGAGCGCTCCAGTGGATGTACGTTTAGAATTCGAGTTGAGAAACAAGTTTCCAGCCGGATCTTCAGCATATTGTTAGAGTTCACATGATCGCATTGTACAATATTCCAGCTAGCGGTTATGTGAACAAGCTCGTTTAACATGTGGGGTTATTAGTGGGGGAGGGGGGTAGTTTAAAAATCAGAGTTCCTTTTTGCAAAATTCCAAAATAACGATTTTAAAGGGTTAAACCCAGGTTGTAATGAAATTAACAACCAATTTGATTTTAAAAGCTGTATGACGTTTCGTCTGCCAGGTTTTGCAGACCTCTTCAAGTACTAATTTATTAAACAAAAAAATATAAATAAATATACAAAAAATTTGTTATAAATAACAACAATTAAAAAAAACACTATATATAACAAAAACAATCTTTACGAAATAAATGTCAAACAGTTAGCACTGTTCTTCCATTACTCGTACATGAGTAGAGTCAAGTGAAATTTCAAAAATTGTTATTGCTATATATAACGTGTACAAAAGATTGACATATGTATAAGATTCGCAGAAGTACAAGGATGCGCTCGGTCTAACGATTTTACAAGTTCTAAGAATAATTTTCATCGGTTACAAGATGTTGTTGTAAATTCTACTCAACATAACAGTATCTTCTTTCTTATTAATAGTATTTTTAGTACTTTTAATATGAAGCATTTCAGAAATCAAACGTTTTTTATAGTAGTTTTCAGTATCTAAAACTTTAACATTTTCAAAATCGAATTCATGATTTTTATTCTTCTTGTATAAACTCACAACAGATTCCGGATTACGTGACTTACTATGTTCAGAAATGCGTTCTCTAAGTGCTCTCTTAGTTTCTCCGACATATAATAAAAATTTTACGAAAAAAGACATTGTTCTTACCGTTAAAAATATTGAAACTAACTTTGAAAAATTTGAAATCAACAACGAAGTAAATAATGAAATTCGAAATATAATAGTTAAGAATATAAAAAGTGAAATTAATTCAACAAAACACGAGACTAGTAATGAAAAATCGTTTGCATAAAATGTCCGTGTCAGCGCGCCAGAGTGTTATTGCGCCAGAGACGGTGAAAGCCCGAATTACATTTTTTGGAGGGGGGCTGCGGCAAGTAAAATTTGTCCAAACATTCGCGGGCAATTTGAATTTGATTACCAATAGATATGAATTTGTAGCAATGCTAAATTTAATATAACGGTTCATTAATTTTTTATTCTATCACAAAATTTTGAATCATAATTATTACTATTATTAGTATTAGTATTATTATTATTATTATTATTATTATTTATTTATTTTTTTTTATTTTTTTTTATTTTTTTTTATTTATTTTTTTTTTTCGTGGGAAACTGGAGAAATCTTACATAAGACGACGACAAGGGTCCGCACTCGTCGCCAGTGCCGGATTCTTACCGGCTAAAACTCCAAACCCAACGCTTTCACCTGCCCAGCCCGGAACTGTTTTTCACATTACTTCAAGCTGGGAGGCGTGTCTTGTGACATGCGTCATTCGTTCCTTATTCTATCCTCCCTCGATGAGACTGCCACTTATCGTGAAGCGGCCTTTCTGGCGGTATCGCGCGCGCGCCTAAAGGTGGCACAGGCTCCGGACCCCGCCACGTGAGACACTCCCTCAGCATCCTTTGATGGACAAAGAAAGCATTTGGGAGCGCTCTTGCAATTCTTAAGGTTGTGTCCAGGCTCGCCGCACTTGTAGCACGACGAGGATCTGTCCACTCCCTCACACTTCCTTTTCGTGTGGCCGAAGTCTAGGCACCGATAGCACCTCTCGACCAAGACTCGATCCCGAACGCGACAGCTTACGAAGCCGACGCAGAGATGCCGCATCGACTTCAGCTTGTCAGCGCTCTCGTGATCCAGCTTCACGTTGGCTGTCTTCTGTTGACTGCGGTTTAGGCCCAAAAGCTTCACCTCTCGGCTCTCAGGCGGAGACGCGAGAATTTTATCTAGGGCCGCTACCACTTCGTCCCTCGTTGTGAGAGCGTCCAGGTCTCTGATCTCAAGGGTAACCCTTCGATCTCGGACTCGAACTTCTCCCATTCCTTGGGTAGCTGTACGCACTTTCTCCGCGAATACTGCCGCATCGGTTTTTTTGCCTAGCCGAAGCAGGACATCCCCCCGCCTTCTGGGCCGCATACTCAGAACCTGCGCGCCACTGTCGTCCGGATTCACTTCCTTTCGAAGCTTCCCCAGAACTTCAGCAAACGTTCGGTCCCTCGCGATTGTGACCACCAGGGTGGATACCGGCGCCTTCTGGCGCTTTCTCCTGTCAAGAGGCGCCTGTCCCGACTTAACCGTCGGCTTCTTCTTTTCCACCACAGGCTTGGACTTGGATTGCTCCTTGTCCTTACCAGGTGGTGGCACCTCCTTGCGAGGTTTCTTCTTCTTACGGCTTTTAAAGGCCTCGGGTAGGCTTTGAGGGCCCTCCCTACTCCTCTTTTGAGCCTGTATCTTAGGCCGCCGACGATTCTCGTGGCCAACTCGATAATCCTCGACTTGGCACTTGTAATCATCGATTGCTAAAGACATCTTCTTCGTTTTCCCGTAGAGCTCTTGTACAAGAGCGTCTACGGTTTTCAGCCCTGTTTTGACGACCATGGAAATGTTAGGCTGCTTTGCACAAGCTGCCAACATTGCCTGAAGTTCTTTTTTCAGATGGTCGTAAGTGGAGTCGATCTCCTCCTGCGCCTTCTCCACCTTCTTGTATTCCTTACGGAACACTTCTATCTCCTCTTGAGATTCTCTGCTATAGGCAGAGATGCCGCTGATGGCGCTACCAATGCTGGTAACGCTGCCGCTTCGTAACCTGCTTGCAGAAGCAAGACTCAGCATCTGGGATAGCGGCTGCTGTTGGGGGTTTTCTTTCGAGGACCCCGCCTCTGACGTGATGTTAGAACTAAGCGGTTTGTGGCCTCCCCCAAAATCCATGAGGCCAGCGCCGGCCACCGGGGCTTTCACCCGATCGGAACCGACGACGGGATTCACTCCTAGTTTGGAGTTGCCCGCTTGGGGTAGTATGTTTTCATCTTGCTTGCTCATACTTCTGGTTGTACTGTTTGGTCCACGGAGATTATTTTATTTCACCTCTACCCTTCACGCTAGAGTGACGAGCATTCCCCCATCCGCCACCCGGGGGACGCGCCGCATACGGGGACAGGACACCCCGCGCGGATTATTATTATTATTATTATTATTATTATTATTATTATTATTATTATTATTATTATTATTATTATTATTATTATTATTATTATACTGTTATATTATACTGTGAGTATTGCAAAGTACGTGAATAAAAACAATATTAATAAATTTAAAATGAAAATAAATTTTTATTAAATATTAATATAAATTTTTTTTGGTGTTACATAACGATACACTCCACTACATCGGTCAACAATACATGTACTTACCCCTTTTTCGCTAATCACGTGCTCAATTTCGCGCAGTGGATGCGCACAAGGTTGTTGACACGCGCTACCGTTAAACCTCCGTAGAATACGGAGAGGTGCACAGTAGATGCGTAAAACATTGACTTATTTAAATAAATTTGCCCGCTTAGACTGATGTATCTTTAAAAAAAATATTTATTGTCGCAGAGTGTACAAATTTCCTATTATATAAGCCAATAATTTAAATTATATTTATTTTATGAAAAACAAAGCACAATTTATTATCATCAGTAACGAAAAAAGTGCAAGCTTCCCTGCCTGGCGAGTAAGCTAGTAGTTAACTGAATTAACTACACACAGATGCTTCTTTTGTTTAACAATAAATGTTAATATTCTTAATATTATAATACTTATATTTTTTTTGTCCGGTAATTGCTCCTTACAAAATAAAAATTATATTTAAAATATTAAATTAAAAATTTGAAATAATTCATACGGATACTTTGATATACATAAGCGAAGACATATCGTTTTCATTAAAAAAAAAAAAAAAAAAATTTTTTGATAATAATTGCATAGACAATTTTTGGTCGGTAATTATTAGTAAAAAAAAAAAAAAAAAAAAAAACTTTTAACGCAAAAATCGTAATTAAATTATCGATTTAAAAATGTGGAAAAATTTGGGTATATTGGTTACAACTTTGCAATACTTTTTTTTTGCAATACTCGCAGTATAATAAAACTACCCATAATTTTTGGAAAATAAAGGTTATAATTATAAATGATAATAATAATTATAATGATAATGATGTTAATAATACTAATAATAATAATAATAATAATAATAATAATACTAATACTAATAATAGTAATAATTATGATTCAAAATTTTGTGATAGAATAAAAAAAAAAAAAAAAAAAAAAATTAATGAACCGTTATATTAAATTTAGCATTGCTACAAATTCATATCTATTGGTAATCAAATTCAAATTGCCCGCGAATGTTTGGACAAATTTTACTTGCCGCAGCCCCCCTCCAAAAAATGTAAATCGGGCTTTCACCGTCTCTGGCGCAATGACACTCTGGCGCGCTGACACGGACTCAAAATGTCAGAATCAGACAAGATTTTCTAAAGGAAAACTCAAATATATTTTTCACACATGCTGACAAAGGAAATCTTACGGTCTGTATGTATAAGACTGATTATATAGAAAAAATGAATACACTGTTAAATGATGAAAAAGTTTATAAAATAGTTAAGAAGAATCCCTTAAAAAATTACAGAATAATGTCTATAATATAATGAAACGATTAAATGAGAGTGAGTACTTGGGAAAAAAATACCATAACAATCAATTAACTCAGACTAATACTTGTTTAGCTAAAGCATATGGTCTTCCTAAAATTCACAAAGAAAACATTTCACTCAGGCCTATCATATCTACAATCAATAGCCCGACACATTTTTTAGCAAAATTAACATATAATTCTCTAAAAATGTCAATTCCTTCTCCCAAGTCTCGCATTAACAATAGTTTTGAATTTAAAAACATAATAGATAAGATAACGGTTCTGTATGATTATATTATAATGTCTCTTGATGTGAGCTCTTTGTTTATTAACATTTCGTGCTCAACTGTTCTTGACAGTTTAGATCGACGTTGGTCGCACATCCACAATAAATGTAAAATACCTTTTAGTGACGTCCGTAATATTGTAAAATTTTTATTTAATAACACATTTTTTAGTTTTAATGATAAATTTTATCAACAAGTCTTTGGATCACCAATGGGTTCTCCAATATCTCCTCTTTTCGCTGATTTAGTCATGGAAGATCTTGAGAATAATTGTTTGTTGGAACTGAAAAACTGAATATTTTTTTGTTCAATAAATTAGTACTTGAAGAGGTCTGCAAAACCTGGCAGACGAAACGTCATACAGCTTTTAAAATCAAATTGGTTGTTAATTTCATTACAACCTGGGTTTAACCCCTTAAAATCGTTATTTTGGATTTTATCATAACCATGAAGGGTGTACATTCTAAAAAAAATTCCTTTTTGCAGTATCTCATACGTTGTCCAGAGCTAGCAATTTATCCACTCACCGGTGACGCTCAACCTGAACTGTTTATCTTCAAAGCACCATTTCCCTGGAACAAACTCTGTCAGAAATATAGACATAAGAATCTGTGGTTTGAACTCTGCTACCATGGTCTGACCTTAAACTCTGGGGATCTCGACTACACAGAAATCGGGAATATTATTCGAGACCGGTTACGCAACACTGATCGTATTTTCGTCATTGGTGGTTTGAGAAACGAGTGGCTTGGACGTTTCTACATTCCAGTCAGTGATATCGACGAATGGGGTTACCAAATCTACGATCATCCTAAGTTAGCAACAGTCTGTTCCAATCACAATAATGCATGCAAAATTATTTGTGCCTTGCATAATGTGAAGTTGCGTCAATTTTATATAAATGAATCTATCATGGAATGGGAAGATATATAAATGCACATTACATCATGGGATTGTGCAGCATTATACTTCATTTGCTACCTTGCTTGGGTAAGAAAAACAGAAGACCAAATAAACGTCTTTCAAAATGAAAAAGAGAGATACGATTAGCAAACATTAAAGCAGGTGCTTACATTTATGACGAAATAGACGGTATCTAGAGGAAGATATATAAATGCTCACAAAGTTATTAACTCATCATTTCATCATAGAGCTGTGCAACAGTATACTTCAACTGCTTCCTTACTTAGACATCAAAGAAAATATTTAGGTAAGTCGACCGTTAACAATCAAAAATTAGAACGACGAACGTGTTTAACAAAATTGATTAATTGATAATAATACATATGATGAAGTAGATGGAGTGTAGGGAAAGAAAGAAATGGAGAGGTAATGATAAGTGGTGTATCTCACAGGTGAAGTCGTTGGTTGGGGCCTCCACCTTTCCCTTAAAAAGTATAAACACTAACAATATCATCAATTTCCATTATTCCATCATGGGTCCTATCAATAGTGCAGTTCGTATTCCTGCCCTCTTGGAGAATGACGAGAAAAAGGAAGAGACGCCTTTACCAAAATGGAAAACATATTCTAAACAAAATTTTTCATTAAACACAATGTCTTGCCCTAAAGGGGGTATCCTGCTTTAGTAGGTCTAAAAACCGTTTTTTAGGGAATCTTTTAAGATAGAAAAAAATAACCAACTCCAGAGAACTTTCAGGAATATTTTATTATATAATTGAACATTATAAAAAAATTTTTTTAAAGAAAAATATTAAAATGCAGCCGATTATTAGGCACATTTGTTGGGCAATCCGTAATCCGAGTCTTCTATTGGCGGGAGTGATAGAGCTCTTAATCTTGATCTGAAACAGAAAGCCAAAAAAAAATTTCATTTTCATACATGTATTTTCTATTTAAACCAAGAAAAATCCCAAGAAATTGTGAAATTTGAAATTTTTTCCGAATTTGAAGCAAAAAGTGCTTTTTACGAGATAAAAAATCTCTTCAATGTGCTGAAAAAGTCTTTTAGAAATTTATTTCCGAATATCTTTTTGGTTCATATTGAAGAGTAGATAAAACTGAAGCTAAAAAACTTCGGATCGTTACGATAGCTTATTTATTTTTTTTGCAAACACGCCCGCCAGTTTAGAAAAAGTGGAAAAACGAAAACTCGAGAAAAAGCGCTTTAAAGTTTATGAACTGGAAAAATGTTAATTTTCTACTACTTACGGCAATAATTCGCTAATCAGCTATTCCTGCGCCATACAATAGACCTTCAGCTTCCTCATGGAACTCATTTTGTTGAAGTTGTTCAAGTCTACTGGCCGTACGAGATTCCTTGCTGGAAAGAGACGAACGTCGTCTTTCTCGTTGTATGTCGACATTATCCGCAAACATTTTACATTGCTGGCCAATTTTCAAATTGAGTAATTGCATGGTATGCAGAACTGCTGAATATCCTTCATTGAACATTCCTGCAGCCATATACGCAGCAATTTCTACGATTTTTACAAGAATTGAGATGTTTCGGAGTTATGCGTCAGACAGTGGAGTTGAACGATTCGTTCGAATTTCGTGTGTGTCCACCTAATCATCGCGTCATGAGATCGTCATTCGAAAGTTCTTCGTAGTTTGGATGAATATGTTCCTCCACTTTTTCGTCAATCAATCGAGCAGAATGTTTGAAGGATGCAAGACGATTCGTAGCTTCGGCTTTGCGCCATTCACACCAGCTGTCAGTGCCTGTCGGACAATTCTCGTGACGAGGAGATTCATCAGTTGAACAATAATGATACAGCGTTGCCATCACAGTCTTTTTCATATCATGGACAGAATGAATATTCCTTCGAATTGCTAAGCCATAATATATTGTTAACTTTTTGATGAGACTCTCTGTTAGACGCTTTTTTACTCCAAGCTTCTCTTCCTTCCTTTTATTTCGGAGTCGAGTACCCATGCGCTTTTGTACGTGTCCCACGCACTCATTTTTTGTCACAGGGTAATCATCACCATATGGATTCATTTTTACGATATCATTGAAAGTTTTACTAAGTTTTACTTAACAACAGATCTCAAAAACATCTCCATGATTGAATCTACCTCCATCTTCCCTGCTGAACCATCGTGATTTGAAGAGCATGATTCGTTATGATCAATATACCATTCTTCAAATTCTTCTTCGTCTAATATATTCTTTTGTAAAGCACATAAATAACAATGTGCACCTTTTACAATAAGGTCGACTACTTTGCCAGAGTAATATGCAATGAGCGTTGTAACACCAAACAAAGTAAAACCTCATTTTTTCCAGCATCAATCGCCAGAAACTTACAGTCAGCAGATCTATCATTTTCTATATTTTTGTCTTTCTTTTCTTTGACAGCTTTTTCACAAACGCTTTTGAACATTGACTTTGACGCTGTATATAAATGCTGCACAATTTGATCATACATTGATTTTGCTAAACCTTGACATATATCCATAAGTCCACAAAACACATTGATACCTTCTCGTCTAACACCGAAAAGCCTCATAACAAAAACAATTCGTCTATTCATTTCGAATCCAGTGTTTATAAACGGTCCTGAATTTATTTCTCTTTGACCACACATACACGATAATACAATTTTGAATGTTAAGCCTAAATGTCCGCTCTCTGAAAATTGTATATTTTGTTTGCAAGATCTGCAAATTACGATATCAGTAATTGCAAAAAATACTGTCACAAACTCGATTATTCGATAACAGTGAGTTGCTATATCGTCTATGCTATATATATATATAGCTGTATCGTCTGATTCTGTTGTGAATTGATTACCATGGAATTCTCGTTTCTGTGGTTTTGCAGCACGATTACTACTCGATTTGCTACTTTTCGGATAACTAGACATGATTATATTGAAACGCACTCGTCAATAGTCAGAGCAAAACTAAACGTTACGCGATAACAAATTTACGTATAAATTTTACGTATAAAATAATGTAATAAATTTACAAGGAAGTATATATATGGAGTATTCCACGTGAAGTGGTCCGATCAAAATTTTAAAATGCACCAAATTTTGGGTACACATTGCAAATGTATTTCAGAAAACAGAAAAAAATTTTGAGGTGCTGGAATCTATTTGCTCAAAACTTATTCTTACCTCAAAAAGTGAATTTTCTCAAGTTTTTTCAACACCAGCAGGGTTTACCGCTATTTAACTCAAAATCTATCAACTTTTACCATAGAACATTATGTGTAACATTCGTTGCTAATTATGTCTAGAATTTATTCTTCTGGGTTAGAATTTCTAATCTCAAGGTCAATGTTACATAAAATACATCTCAATATTCAACTTAAAAAAAGTGAAAGTGCGCCACAATTGATTTTTTATCCAAAAGTCTAAAAGAAAGCTTGGAGCAATACCTTTCATATAGTCTGTAGCATTTTTATGAGTTTTAATTCTGTAAAAACTGGTAATTTTAAATTTTAAATTCCCATTTAAAATTTTTAAAAAATTTCGTGTTTCTTTAAATTATCATAACTTTTTACAGAATTGAAGGCCATAAAAATGCTACAGACCATTTAAAAGATATTGCTCCAAGCTTTCTTTTACACTTTTGGATAAAAAAATCAATTGTTGTGCACTTATACTTTTTTTAAGTTGAATATAGAGATGAGAGAGAAGTTTCTTACGTGAAATTTCACATGCAATTTTCATGTGAAGATATCACGTGAATTCTTTCAACCGGGCAGAAACGGCATACCGTTATGCTGTGTATGTCTGCGTGATTGCAAAAGTTTAAGCTTTAATTAAATGGTTTCTACGTTAACAAAATCGTTTGCATATTGAAAACAGTTTAAGTAAAATGTTTCATATCATCATAATTGAATAAGTATACTCTAGATCCATAGCAGATTTACTTTTTACTATTATTAAACGTTTTACAACTCTTCGCTTTAGGGGGTATCCTGATTTAGAACGTTCAAAAAATCGATTTTATTTTATTCTTTAAATGTATTCCTTATATGTATAAGAACATATATCCGAAGTTATAGAGTCGGATTCGTAGTATTTCCGCAGATACAGCACTTAACGCAACGGGACATCGAGCAAGTGCCAGTGCTCCGTCAGACTGAAACGCGCGCGCTCCTGCCCTCGTCTCTAAACTCGAAACTATATACCTGAAAAGGTTCAGCAGCTGTTCGAAATAATATTTTGCTTTCATATCAGCGTCTTTTGAACCTTAGTATGTGTCATCGGTATATAATCTGTGTGTACCTGCTTCCTATAGAGCTGTTTGTGGCGTAACGTTTAGTTCTGCTCTGACTGTTGACGAGTGCGCTTCAATATAATCATGTCTAGTTATCCGAAAAGTAGCAAATCGAGTAGTAATCGTGCTGCAAAACCACGGAAACGAGAATTCCATGGTAATCAATTCACAACAGAATCAGACGATACAGCTATATATATATGTATATATATAGCATAGACGATATAGCAACTCACTGCTATCGAATAATCGAGTTTGTGACAGTATTTTTTGCAATTTCTGATATCGTAATTTGCAGATCTTGCAAACAAAATATACAATTTTCAAAGAGCGGACATCTAGGATTAGGTTTCAAAATTGTATTATCGTGTATGTGTGGTCATAGAGAAATAAATTCAAAACCGTTTATAAACACTGGATTCGAAATAAATAGACGAATTGTTTTTGTTATGAGGCTTTTCGGTGTTAGACGAGAAGGTATCAATGTGTTTTGTGGACTTATGGATATATGTCAAGGTTTAGCAAAATCAATGTATGATCAAATTGTGCAGCATTTATATACAGCGTCAAAGTCAATGTTCAAAAGCGTTTGTGAAAAAGCTGTCAAAGAATAGAAAGACAAAAATATAGAACATGATAGATCTGCTGACTGTAAGTCTGGCGATTAATGCTGGAAAAAATGAGGTTTTACTTTATTGTTTGGTGTTACAACGCTCATTGCATATTACTCTGGCAAAGTAGTCGACCTTATTGTAAAAGGTGCATATTGTCATTCATGTGCTTTACAAAAGAATATATTAGACGAAGAAGAATTTGTAGAATGGTATAATGATCATAACGAATCATGCTCTTCAAATCACGATGGTTCAGCAGGGAAGATGGAGGTAGATTCAATCATGGAGATGTTTTTGAGATCTGTTGTTAAGTAAAACTTAGTAAAACTTTCAATGATATCGTAAAAATGAATCCATATGGTGATGATTACCCTGTGACAAAAAATGAGTGCGTGGGACACGTACAAAAGCGCATGGGTACTCGACTCCGAAATAAAAGGAAGGAAGAGAAGCTTGGAGTAAAAAAGCGTCTAACAGAGAGTCTCATCAAAAAGTTAACAATATATTATGGCTTAGCAATTCGAAGGAATATTCATTCTGTCCATGATATGAAAAAGACTGTGATGGCAATGCTGGATCATTATTGTTCAACTGATGCATCTTCTCGTCACGAGAATTGTCCGACAGGCACTGACAGCTGGTGTGAATGGCGCAAAGCCGAAGCTACGAATCGTCTTGCATCCTTCAAACATTCTGCTCGATTGATTGACGAAAAAGTGGAGAAACATATTCATCCAAACTACGAAGAACTTTTGAATGACGATCTCATGACGCGATGCTTAGGTGGACACACGCAAAATTCGAACGAGTCGTTCAACTCCACTGTCTGGCGCATAACTCCGAAACATCTCAATTCTGGTAAAAAAAATCGTAAAAATTGCTGCGTATATGGCTGCAGGAATGTTCAGTGAAGGATATTAAGCAATTCTAATACGCAGCAATTTTCTACGATTTTTACAAGAATTGAGATGTTTCGGGAGTTATGCGTCAGACAGTGGAGTTGAACGATTCGTTCGAATTTCGTGTGTGTCCACCTACTCATCGCGTCATGAGATCGTCATTCGAAAGTTCCTTCGTAGTTTGGATGAATATGTTCCTCCACTTTTTCGTCAATCAATCGAGCAGAATGTTTGAAGGATGCAAGACGATTCGTAGCTTCGGCTTTGCGCCATTCACACCAGCTGTCAGTGCCTGTCGGACAATTCTCGTGACGAGGAGATTCATCAGTTGACAATAATGATACAGCGTTGCCATCACAGTCTTTTTCATATCATGGACAGAATGAATATTCCTTCGAATTGCTAAGCCATAATATATTGTTAACTTTTTGATGAGACTCTCTGTTAGACGCTTTTTTACTCCAAGCTTCTCTTCCTTCCTTTTATTTCGGAGTCGAGTACCCATGCGCTTTTGTACGTGTCCCACGCACTCATTTTTTGTCACAGGGTAATCATCACCATATGGATTCATTTTTACGATATCATTGAAAGTTTTACTAAGTTTACTTAACAACAGATCTCAAAAACATCTCCATGATTGAATCTACCTCCATCTTCCCTGCTGAACCATCGTGATTTGAAGAGCATGATTCGTTATGATCATATACCATTCTTCAAATTCTTCTTCGTCTAATATATCTTTTGTAAAGCACATAACTAACAATTGTGCACCTTTTACAATAAGGTCGACTACTTTGCCAGAGTAATATGCAATGAGCGTTGTAACACCAAACAAAGTAAAACCTCATTTTTTCCAGCATCAATCGCCAGAAACTTACAGTCAGCAGATCTATCATTTTCTATATTTTTGTCTTTCTTTTCTTTGACCGCTTTTTCACAAACGCTTTTGAACATTGACTTTGACGCTGTATATAAATGCTGCACAATTTGATCATACATTGATTTTGCTAAACCTTGACATATATCCATAAGTCCACAAAACACATTGATACCTTCTCGTCTAACACCGAAAAGCCTCATAACAAAAACAATTCGTCTATTTATTTCGAATCCAGTGTTTATAAACGGTTTTGAATTTATTTCTCTATGACCACACATACACGATAATACAATTTTGAAACCTAATCCTAGATGTCCGCTCTTTGAAAATTGTATATTTTGTTTGCAAGATCTGCAAATTACGATATCAGAAATTGCAAAAAATACTGTCACAAACTCGATTATTCGATAGCAGTGAGTTGCTATATCGTCTATGCTATATATATATATAGCTGTATCGTCTGATTCTGTTGTGAATTGATTACCATGGAATTCTCGTTTCCGTGGTTTTGCAGCACGATTACTACTCGATTTGCTACTTTTCGGATAACTAGACATGATTATATTGAAGCGCACTCGTCAACAGTCAGAGCAGAACTAAACGTTACGCCACAAACAGCTCTATAGGAAGCAGGTACACACAGATTATATACCGATGACACATACTAAGGTTCAAAAGACGCTGATATGAAAGCAAAATATTATTTCGAACAGCTGCTGAACCTTTTCAGGTATATAGTTTCGAGTTTAGAGACGAGGGCAGGAGCGCGCGCGTTTCAGTCTGACGGAGCACTGGCACTTGCTCGATGTCCCGTTGCGTTAAGTGCTGTATCTGCGGAAATACTACGAATCCGACTCTATAACTTCGGATATATGTTCTTATACATATAAGGAATACATTTAAAGAATAAAATAAAATCGATTTTTTGAACGTTCTAAATCAGGATACCCCCTAAAGCGAAGAGTTGTAAAACGTTTAATAATAGTAAAAAGTAAATCTGCTATGGATCTAGAGTATACTTATTCAATTATGATGATATGAAACATTTTACTTAAACTGTTTTCAATATGCAAACGATTTTGTTAACGTAGAAACCATTTAATTAAAGCTTAAACTTTTGCAATCACGCAGACATACACAGCATAACGGTATGCCGTTTCTGCCCGGTTGAAAGAATTCACGTGATATCTTCACATGAAAATTGCATGTGAAATTTCACGTAAGAAACTTCTCTCTCATCTCTATATTCAACTTAAAAAAGTGAAAGTGCGCCACAATTGATTTTTTATCCAAAAGTCTAAAAGAAAGCTTGGAGCAATACCTTTCATATAGTCTGTAGCATTTTTATGAGTTTTAATTCTGTAAAAACTGGTAATTTTAAATTTTAAATTCCCATTTAAAATTTTTAAAAAATTTCGTGTTTCTTTAAATTATCATAACTTTTTACAGAATTGAAGGCCATAAAAATGCTACAGACCATTTAAAAGATATTGCTCCAAGCTTTCTTTTACACTTTTGGATAAAAAAATCAATTGTGGCGCACTTTCACTTTTTTAAGTTGAATATTGAGATGTATTTTATGTAACATTGACCTTGAGATTAGAAATTCTAACCCAGAAGAATAAATTCTAGACATAATTAGCAACGAATGTTACACATAATGTTCTATGGTAAAAGTTGATAGATTTTGAGTTAAATAGCGGTAAACCCTGCTGGTGTTGAAAAAACTTGAGAAAATTCACTTTTTGAGGTAAGAATAAGTTTTGAGCAAATAGATTCCAGCACCTCAAAATTTTTTTCTGTTTTCTGAAATACATTTGCAATGTGTACCCAAAATTTGGTGCATTTTAAAATTTTGATCGGACCACTTCACGTGGAATACTCCATATATATACTTCCTTGTAAATTTATTACATTATTTTATACGTAAAATTTATACGTAAATTTGTTATCGCGTAACGTTTAGTTTTGCTCTGACTATTGACGAGTGCGTTTCAATATAATCATGTCTAGTTATCCGAAAAGTAGCAAATCGAGTAGTAATCGTGCTGCAAAACCACAGAAACGAGAATTCCATGGTAATCAATTCACAACAGAATCAGACGATACAGCTATATATATATATAGCTGTATCGTCTGATTCTGTGTGAATTGATTACCATGGAATTCTCGTTTCTGTGGTTTTGCAGCACGATTACTACTCGAATTTGCTACTTTCGGATAACTAGACATGATTATATTGAAAGCGCACTCGTCAATAGTCAGAGCAAAACTAAACCGTTACGCGATAACAAATTTACGTATAAATTTTACGTATAAAATAATGTAATAAATTTACAGGAAGTATATATATGGAGTATTCCACGTGAAGTGGTCCGATCAAAATTTTAAAATGCACCAAATTTTGGGTACACATTTGCAATGTATTTCAGAAAACAGAAAAAAAATTTTGAGGTGCTGGAATCTATTTGCTCAAAAGCTTATTCTTACCTCAAAAAGTGAATTTTCTCAAGTTTTTTCAACACCAGCAGGGTTTACCGCTATTTAACTCAAAAATCTATCAACTTTTACCATAGAACATTATGTGTAACATTCGTTGCTAATTATGTCTAGAATTTATTCTTCTGGGTTAGAATTTCTAATCTCAAGGTCAATGTTACATAAAATACATCTCAATATTCAACTTAAAAAAGTGAAAGTGCGCCACAATTGATTTTTTATCCAAAAGTCTAAAAGAAAGCTTGGAGCAATACCTTTCATATAGTCTGTAGCATTTTTATGAGTTTTAATTCTGTAAAAACTGGTAATTTTAAATTTTAAATTCCCATTTAAAATTTTTAAAAAATTTCGTGTTTCTTTAAATTATCATAACTTTTTACAGAATTGAAGGCCATAAAAATGCTACAGACCATTTAAAAGATATTGCTCCAAGCTTTCTTTTACACTTTTGGATAAAAAAATCAATTGTTGTGCACTTATACTTTTTTTAAGTTGAATATAGAGATGAGAGAGAAGTTTCTTACGTGAAATTTCACATGCAATTTTCATGTGAAGATATCACGTGAATTCTTTCAACCGGGCAGAAACGGCATACCGTTATGCTGTGTATGTCTGCGTGATTGCAAAAGTTTAAGCTTTAATTAAATGGTTTCTACGTTAACAAAATCGTTTGCATATTGAAAACAGTTTAAGTAAAATGTTTCATATCATCATAATTGAATAAGTATACTCTAGATCCATAGCAGATTTACTTTTTACTATTATTAAACGTTTTACAACTCTTCGCTTTAGGGGGTATCCTGATTTAGAACGTTCAAAAAATCGATTTTATTTTATTCTTTAAATGTATTCCTTATATGTATAAGAACATATATCCGAAGTTATAGAGTCGGATTCGTAGTATTTCCGCAGATACAGCACTTAACGCAACGGGACATCGAGCAAGTGCCAGTGCTCCGTCAGACTGAAACGCGCGCGCTCCTGCCCTCGTCTCTAAACTCGAAACTATATACCTGAAAAGGTTCAGCAGCTGTTCGAAATAATATTTTGCTTTCATATCAGCGTCTTTTGAACCTTAGTATGTGTCATCGGTATATAATCTGTGTGTACCTGCTTCCTATAGAGCTGTTTGTGGCGTAACGTTTAGTTCTGCTCTGACTGTTGACGAGTGCGCTTCAATATAATCATGTCTAGTTATCCGAAAAGTAGCAAATCGAGTAGTAATCGTGCTGCAAAACCACGGAAACGAGAATTCCATGGTAATCAATTCACAACAGAATCAGACGATACAGCTATATATATATGTATATATATAGCATAGACGATATAGCAACTCACTGCTATCGAATAATCGAGTTTGTGACAGTATTTTTTGCAATTTCTGATATCGTAATTTGCAGATCTTGCAAACAAAATATACAATTTTCAAAGAGCGGACATCTAGGATTAGGTTTCAAAATTGTATTATCGTGTATGTGTGGTCATAGAGAAATAAATTCAAAACCGTTTATAAACACTGGATTCGAAATAAATAGACGAATTGTTTTTGTTATGAGGCTTTTCGGTGTTAGACGAGAAGGTATCAATGTGTTTTGTGGACTTATGGATATATGTCAAGGTTTAGCAAAATCAATGTATGATCAAATTGTGCAGCATTTATATACAGCGTCAAAGTCAATGTTCAAAAGCGTTTGTGAAAAAGCTGTCAAAGAATAGAAAGACAAAAATATAGAACATGATAGATCTGCTGACTGTAAGTCTGGCGATTAATGCTGGAAAAAATGAGGTTTTACTTTATTGTTTGGTGTTACAACGCTCATTGCATATTACTCTGGCAAAGTAGTCGACCTTATTGTAAAAGGTGCATATTGTCATTCATGTGCTTTACAAAAGAATATATTAGACGAAGAAGAATTTGTAGAATGGTATAATGATCATAACGAATCATGCTCTTCAAATCACGATGGTTCAGCAGGGAAGATGGAGGTAGATTCAATCATGGAGATGTTTTTGAGATCTGTTGTTAAGTAAAACTTAGTAAAACTTTCAATGATATCGTAAAAATGAATCCATATGGTGATGATTACCCTGTGACAAAAAATGAGTGCGTGGGACACGTACAAAAGCGCATGGGTACTCGACTCCGAAATAAAAGGAAGGAAGAGAAGCTTGGAGTAAAAAAGCGTCTAACAGAGAGTCTCATCAAAAAGTTAACAATATATTATGGCTTAGCAATTCGAAGGAATATTCATTCTGTCCATGATATGAAAAAGACTGTGATGGCAATGCTGGATCATTATTGTTCAACTGATGCATCTTCTCGTCACGAGAATTGTCCGACAGGCACTGACAGCTGGTGTGAATGGCGCAAAGCCGAAGCTACGAATCGTCTTGCATCCTTCAAACATTCTGCTCGATTGATTGACGAAAAAGTGGAGAAACATATTCATCCAAACTACGAAGAACTTTTGAATGACGATCTCATGACGCGATGCTTAGGTGGACACACGCAAAATTCGAACGAGTCGTTCAACTCCACTGTCTGGCGCATAACTCCGAAACATCTCAATTCTGGTAAAAAAATCGTAAAAATTGCTGCGTATATGGCTGCAGGAATGTTCAGTGAAGGATATTAAGCAATTCTGCATACCATGCAATTACTCAATTTGAGAATTGACCAGCAATGTAAAATGTTTGCGGATAATGTCGACATACAACGAGAAAGACGACGTTCGTCTCTTTCCAGCAAGGAATCTCGTACGGCCAGTAGACTTGAACAACTTCAACAAAATGAGTTCCATGAGGAAGCTGAAGGTCTATTGTATGGCGCAGGAATAGCTGATTAGCGAATTATTGCCGTAAGTAGTAGAAAATTAACATTTTTCCAGTTCATAAACTTTAAAGCGCTTTTTCTCGAGTTTTCGTTTTTCCACTTTTTCTAAACTGGCGGGCGTGTTTGCAAAAAAAATAAATAAGCTATCGTAACGATCCGAAGTTTTTTAGCTTCAGTTTTATCTACTCTTCAATATGAACCAAAAAGATTTTTGGAAATAAATTTCTAAAAGACTTTTTCAGCACATTGAAGAGATTTTTTATCTCGTGTCACGTGAGTTCCGAGAACTCGCGCCACTTAGTTAGAGTCGGCACTCAGCATGTAAGACAAGCACCTGGGAACATATTTACCCCCACTGTGCGAATGATAAGGATTTTGATGGTCCATCTTCAATGGACACGCGGACTAGCGAGACACTCGCTTTCCACCTTTTGTAGTTAGCAGACGTGTCCCTCGGGACAATCAAATAAACGATTTATACCTATACTCTCGTACTCACTTATTAACCCGTGATACTATCCCGAAGGTCAAGAGCGACCAACCCCACGTAACAGATATAACTCTTTAAATTGGCGACAGCGGTGCTCTTGATCCTAGTACGGCTAGTGTCACATCTGGGTTAATTTTTTAATAAATTCATTTCACTCATTCTTCAAAATTTCATCAAAAATTAGAAATTTTTTTTGTACTTTCAATCGCGAGTCCCAGTGTTTTATCTTCAATATCGGTACAATTTAAACAAGTAAATCCAGTGCGCGTTTTTGTATAAGAAATACCTTTGTTTGACAAAACAAAGCAAGTTTTTTTTTTGTTTTTTTTCCTTTTCGAACATAGCTCTTTGGCGCAACAACCTCACCACCAGTATTCAGGTAAGCAATATAATTACCATTATTATGTAAATTTTAATTTAGCGTGTTTTTTTTCTCGGTTTGCTTGTCGTTATTAATTAAAATCATTTTATTTTTACACAGAAGCATGCATAATATGCCACCACGAAAAACTAATAATTTTACTATTTTTATAGAAATTATAAAAACGCGGAAAACTCACAAAAAAAAAGAATGACAACAAAGTATAAAATTTGATACCTTTACGTGATTTCTCTTCTTCAATTTATCTTCTCTACTTTTTTAATAAGAAATGAGTAACCGAGTTGCTATACTCATAGATCAATAACAAATCACTATTATCCTTTTTTTCTCAATAATTTAGTACTTATATCATCCATATAATATTGCAAAATTATGAGTCTCAATGGACATTCTAGGTACAGTTGACAATTACTAACTTCAATTTCCCTTTTTTTATTATTCTATTATTGCAACCGTAACGAAAGCTACAAGAAAAATAGATTAACCAAAATTTTTTTACAAAATTTTAGACAAGATTTGAACTTCAAACATTACTTTAATAATTTAAATAAACTTTTGAGATTATGAACAATTTACAATTATTACCAAAATACATCATTAAAATTAATCAAAAAGCAATAATAAACAGAAAATACACGCAATTGCATTAACAAAATAAATTTCAGATTAGAAAATTAATATAGTTTCAAATCCGAGTAATAAGTACTACATCAAGAAAATGCAAACCGATGCACTACTCTCCTCTCCTCTCGTTGTCTCTCAACCATTACTATATACGCATAGAAGTCTCTAACAATATTCATTGTACCAAGAAAATATCTCTTCTCTAAACTCGTGTCTCTCTCGCACGTATAGTCGTAATACTTATAATACGTTATTATTTTATCACCTCATCCGTAAGTTGACCCTCTACGCTCCCTTATCTCAAACGCCGAGAAGAAAAAGTGCATCACCCTGCATCCGGGTGTCGCATATTAGTCAGTTAGGCGAGAGTCGTCATCGCAATCAGTTTGTTCGGTAACGGGGAAACTCGCCAAAAATTCTTTTTTCTTCTATCGACCTGATACGCGCGAAAGTTTTCGACGGATAAACGCGGGTGCAGCATAAAAATTAACCTTTTGGAGAAATCCTAAACCTATCCCATTTTCCCAAGTTAACCAGCTAAAATCCATTTTTTATATTTCCTTTTATTAAATAAACAGAAACCAGAAATTTCATTGATACTTTATCCTTCATGAACGGAGTTTACCGGGGTTTTCCCCATTTCCATTCACCTGGATTGACAGGTTAAAGTAATAAAATGGAATTCACCGGTCACAAAGCATATAGCTCACAAAAATTAGAAAAATAAACACAAATCTTCCTTTTTTCCCATTTTTCTCCAATTAAAAAAAAAAAAAATTTTTTTTTAAAAATAGAATCAAGTGCACTATTAGTGAATTTCTTACAAAATTTTAACGTTCGGTAAGAACGTTATTAGACGACGATCTCTCCAACGAGTGTAGAGAGATAGTCATCTCCCTCTGGTGGTGGGAAAAGCCACCAGCCAGAGCGCGAATTTTTAGACCGTATCGCGAGTTATTTGTTACAAAATTTTAACGTTCGGTAATATGTATATGTATAATAATATCGGTCTCTCCGAACCAAATGCTTTACTTTTAGAATAAAGCAGGCCTATCGTACTCTTTGTCCACTATGGTTGGTGGAATTTCCCAGAGCACGGCCTTTTAAAATAATTAAAGGCGTTTCGTCCTCGATCTCCAGCTTGGACTCCTCAGTAAGGAACTGGAGATCTTACCTTAGACGCCTGTCGCAAGATGATATGCGACGCCAGCAAGATGTTCGGCGGCTATATATATAGAAATTAGATGACGATCTCTCCAACGAGTGTAGAGAGATAGTCGTCTCCCTCTGGTGGTGGGAAAAGGCACCAGCCAGAGCGCGAATTTTTAGACCGTATCGCGAGTTATTTGTTACAAAATTTTAACGTTCGGTAATATGTATATGTATAATAATATCGGTCTCTCCGAACCAAATGCTTTACTTTTAGAATAAAGCAGGCCTATCGTACTCTTTGTCCACTATGGTTGGTGGAATTTCCCAGAGCACGGCCTTTTAAAATAATTAAAGGCGTTTCGTCCTCGATCTCCAGCTTGGACTCCTCAGTAAGGAACTGGAGATCTTACCTTAGACGCCTGTCGCAAGATGAATTGCGACGCCAGCAAGATGTTCTGCGGCTATATATATAGAAATTAGACGACGATCTCTCCAACGAGTGTAGAGAGATAGTCGTCTCCCTCTGGTGGTGGGAAAAGGCACCAGCCAGAGCGCGAATTTTTAGACCGTATCGCGAGTTATTTGTTACAAAATTTTAACGTTCGGTAATATGTATATGTATAATAATATCGGTCTCTCCGAACCAAATGCTTTACTTTTAGAATAAAGCAGGCCTATCGTACTCTTTGTCCACTATGGTTGGGTGACTTTCCCAGAGCACGGCCTTTTAAAATAATTAAAGGCGTTTCGTCCTCAGATCTCCAGCTTTGGACTCCTCAGTAAGGACTGGAGATCTTACCTTAGACGACCGTCGCAAGATGAATTGCGACGCCAGCAAGATGTTCTGCGGCTAATATATAGAAATTAGACGACGATTTCTCTCAAACGAGTTAGAAGTCGTTCACATGTGGTGGTGGAACTGGAGATCTTACCTTAGACGCCTGTCGCAAGATGAATTGCGACGCCAGCAAGATGTTCTGCGGCTATATATATAGAAATTAGACGACGATCTCTCCAACGAGTGTAGAGAGATAGTCGTCTCCCTGTGGTGGTGGGAAAAGCCACCAGCCAGAGCGCGAATTTTTAGACCGTATCGCGAGTTATTTGTTACAAAATTTTAACGTTCGGTAATATGTATATGTATAATAATATCGGTCTCTCCGAACCTAATGCTTTACTTTTAGAATAAAGCAGGCCTATCGTACTCTTTGTCCACTATGGTTGGTGGAATTTCCCTAAGGTAAGATCTCCAGTTCCTTACTGAGGAGTCCAAGCTGGAGATCGAGGACGAAACGCCTTTAATTATTTTAAAAGGCCGTGCTCTGGGAAATTCCACCAACCATAGTGGACAAAGAGTACGATAGGCCTGCTTTATTCTAAAAGTAAAGCATTTGGTTCGGAGAGACCGATATTATTATACATTAGTGAATTTCTTATTGTCAAAAGTTAAGCATTTTTACGTGCATCGTGATTCGCGGAAACAGTTACAATAGAAATTCAAGTTAAAATTAACAATAATTGTAATATAAAACAATACAAAATAATAATAATATAACAAATATATATAACAGTGACAAATTATGATTGATAACAACAATAATAAATAGTGATTCGTGCAAGCAGCTTATATTTAGTTTTCAAACATACGTCTATCGTGCAAGTTTTTCATATAACAGTATTCAAACACTATGTGTAAATCACACGAAAATAGGTCAGTTGCAACAATTTAATTAATTCAGTTCATGTGTTATTACGGGTAATAAAAAAAAAAACAATATTAACAGATTATACATATATATATTTATATATATAGATATATAGATATTACAATTCCTGAAACAACTAAGAAGGTAAGAGTTATTTATATGTTCTTCTCTTCACATTGATAAAGTTTAATTATTATTATAGGATCACTACTGTTAGAATTTTTTGCTTTTCCCTGTACATTTATCTGTTACATATCGCTCATTGCACATTATTCACGTCAAAAATTTTTATATTATTTCACTGTTAATAATTTAAAACATAGAATTTACAGAAATCAAATATTTAGCATAGGTCAATTTATCTTTATCAAAAATATTAATATTAAAATTGAAATTACACATCTCAGTAATTAAGTCTTTTTCTAAAATAAGGTACACGCAGTAGTGAATCGTAGTCGATTATGGTTGAAAAAGCATAAAATTTTCCTTTTTTTCCCACTTAACAAATGTCATTAGTTATTTCTCGCGCAATTGAAAGTTTTTATAATAAAACTCCTTAAAACTATTTTATACTATATATTAGCAAATAAAAATCGCGAGCAAGACAATAAAACCTTTTATAAATATTTAACGTTTTAAAATCAATGATAAATAATTATTAACGTTCAGTTCAAATATTATTTAATATGTAGCAGTTTTTAATAAATTTTGATGAAACTTGGAGTTATAAATATTTTACCAGTATTTCACAAAAAAAGATCTGCTCTTCCGACGACATCTTGCGAGTCGATGTACTATGGAGTTTTCCTTTTTCCACAGAGATAAGCAAGGGTTTTCGGTGGACTGTATCGTTCCATATAACGAAAAGTAAAACCTTTTTTTTAACAATAAAGTCTTTTTTTATATAAACCAGCGCGTTATGTGCTTCCGTCGGGAAATCTTGCGAAGCCATGTACAACTGATTTTTCAGTTTTCCACATGGCCAAACAAATTCTCTCGGAAGTTATGCATTAAACACAATTTTGTAATTTTATCCTACATATTAACAATACTCTTCGTTAATTCAAGATATAATTTCTTTTCTTATAGTTAACAACGTTGTAAAATTAAACATCAAACCAAACTCCGTAAAGTTTCACATTTTTTATATTATTCGCATTTTTTATATAATATTCGCATTTTTTTTATGTTAGCAAAGAAACTACATACAATTTTAGTCTCGTTTCTTTGATATGTAAATATCAAGTTTTATAAGTTTTAAATAATTTTTATAAATCATACTTAAATTCTTTTCTCATTCCTTTTTTTTAACAAAGCACAGGAGTTAAAATATTTTATTTTCTTTTCAAAAAGAATCAAATCAAGTAACAATTAAACATTTTTCCTACTCAACAACTCACCCTTTTTTTTGTTGTAACAAAATCCACATTCAGCATTTTTTTATAAGTAACTCACGAAACAGGCTACAGATTCATGCGCAAAAGGCAACTGGCAAATAAGTATTTATCTCTTTCCTTTTTTTCTATCGAACTTAGACAAAATGTTATTTTATTAACCCCCTCGTTTTCATCGTTAAGATTTTTCTTAACAATAATAAACTTAATTCGCAAATAAACTTAATTCGCGATTAAACGGAAGTAACAAAAAAAAACAAATAACGACGTGAACAGAGCCAACCATGGCAATATCAAAAATTGCACCTTGGTGCATACATTTTGAGGAACGCGTATACTTAAATATATGCATTTTACACAAGAATAAAAAAAACATAATAATGGTCTTGCAGCAATCAATTAATTTAAATTAAATAAAAATATTAAAACAGAAAAACAAGACACGTTCTCAATAAAAAAAAATAAAACCATATAATTTCGGAACCAAACTAGGTGTACCAAAATTTACTGTGAAATTACAATTCTCAAGAATTACAATAAACCATACAAAATTTATTTCGCAAATCTAAGAAATTTTTTTTCTCAATAATAGTTAAATATCTAAATAAAAAAAAAAATTCATTAGGAAAATTAACAAATTTCAACTGAAAACCAACAAAAATAATTTAACCAAAAAATTCAAATAACGACTTATTTCATGTATTCCGCTTCAAATTTTTTTTGTCGACTAAACTTTAATTCAATTTTTCTCTGAAACATCTAATAATTATCCTATTCGTTTTAACGAAAAATTTCAACTTGCTTCCATTTTTTTTTCCTTCCAAATGGAAATGTAAATCACACACGAAATACATCAATTTAACATTATTGTTTTAACATATATTAAAGTAAATTTAACCAACCGTCAAAAATAAAATGCTTTTATCTACACTCGTCTCAAGTAACAATTTTTAACTTTAAACTTAGTTTTACCGTTCTCACGACTCAGCAAGCAAAAAAAAGCACACGTAGCAAATTAAACAGAAAAATAATTCTTAGTAGTGACATTTATCTCGCACTATCAGTACTACGTTACAATAAAATCTTGAAATTCAATCCTGAATTAAGTTATACTTATTACACCCGATCCCTTTCTGAACGACACTTGAAACGTAAAATAATATAATAATCGCGTTCAGCGAAAAATAATATCCTCAAACGTACAAGTAAGAACATACTTATCAAACTTATACAGATGTGAATATAAATCATTGTTAATATTCTACGCAATAATTGCTAACGTTTTATTATACACATGTCAAAGGATATTAATAAGTTAGAATTGTTATATACACATTTAAAAGGGCATACGTCGAACTCACAACAGAGTACACTCAAGCCCAGGTTTTCCATTAGTAGGTTGAATAAATAAAGGAAAAATGAATAAAAACCCTTCTATTACGAATTAACAGTTTTAGTCAATTACACAAATATTGTCTTCAGTTTAATAACTTAACGAACATTGTTTTTTCTCCTTTTCATCGGTCAATGATGTATGAATATAATAATTACACTTGCAAATATGAGCCTTATTTTTTTTTACAGTAGATCAATTTTTTCCTACACATACCAAGTTCAGCACGCAAGTCATCCTTCAGTTTTTATAAATTAATCGAGTTTTTTTTAATCAATCTGCACTTAATCAAGCCTTTAGTATAATATAATAACATGAAATTTTATTACAATTAGTTACGAATTATATAGCTAAAATTCAGAAATACATTTCTTAAATAAAAAAAGAAACCCAATTTTTAACCAGAGTTTAGAAGATAGGCACACAAGCATACAGTTATACCAAAACCTTACTCGTTAACCAAATATTTTTCACTTATTTTACAATTTCTTCAATTTAGTACAGCCTTATTAAGAGAACACTTGTAGTAAATTTTAAGCAAAACTTCATTTTGGTTATTTAGGGGTAACATCGGCCAAATAAAGAAAAAAATAATAAAAAAAAAGTCAATAACTGAAATGACTACCGCTTTAGAGAAAGTCCAATCGATCAGAGCCGATATTCAAACGCGGATCGAAGCATCGACGGACTATGAAGAAATCCATGCTTTGAGATTAGCACAAATTTATTTCGATGAATATTATTTACAATTCACGAATTCGTACAATCGACAAGCCATCAAAAAAAGGATGCGAATGGATAAAGACGGCATACCAGGTGAGACCATCCTACACGAGCGCTTAATACCAACATTATTCATCGAAAATACCCCAGTACTCAAGCTGAAATTGTACAACTTTAGGCACAACATTTCAAAAACAGAGTTGACTCATTTTCTAGAAAGTAAAGAAATAAGCAAGTTTAACGTGGACAAAGTGATTAAACGATTAAATGCTACATATACGCGTTGGTGTCCTGCCAAGACATCAGCGCATCCGCACATATTCAATGCTTAGCATGTACACGTAATTTAATATATACACACAGAGTAGGTCTGCAGTCGGCAATAAGCGTAGAGCCACACCAATACCTTATTTTTGACGAAGTATGTAACGCTATAGAGTACAATCCAGATCTATTACCCGAAGAGCTACGTCGCGTAATGTCTTGCATCGACATCCTCATGTTTTTTTCCCAAATGCTTTCGGCTAAAGATTTTGGGAATTTTTACCAAGCTTGCCATTGCCCACCCACCGCTAAGTACGCCAAACTTAATTTTCAACCATGTACAGATAGATATAATTGTAAACAAGGCCTTGCAAATATGATAGCAGATGCAAAAATTTTTAAGTTTAAATCCTTCGAATCTAAAGGTCACAAATACCTCATTTCAGCAGAAACAGTAGGCAAATTTTTTGATCAAGTACTAAAAAATAGAATCACCAGCAGAGTCATTGTAAGTTTCATAGATTTATCAGGAATTCGTGTCTCAGCGTATATCATTAAATTAATTCCAGAAAATTTTAATGCAAATAAGTTAGTTCTATCTCACACAGTCAAGGAAGCAGAAATGAATTTAGATTTAAAACGAATTGATCATCTATGCGTAATTGATAATGACGTCTTTAGATTTGACCAGTTAACGGTATGTAACTTGAAAAACTTAAAAGCACTAACTATAAACAATTGTAGACACTTGAAAATCGCGACCATATTGGAAACCTTAAAAAACTCAACCAAGTTAACTGAATTTAGATTTATTAAGAGTAACGCGCGTGACCACCACTCCTTAAAGTTATTTAACATCATTTGTTCGCCAAGTAGTAAAGTAAAAATTTTTGAATTCTCGTTTAAACAAGATTGTCTTCCAAATGGCCTTTTTATAGAAAACTACTCAATAAACAAAAATCGGGAACTCTTAGAATTAGACATCAGTCACCACACCCATGCAAACCCCATATTCCATCAATTGGTAGGAAACATGCCAAACATCAATAAATTAAACATTTTAGGCCTACAAATCTCTGAAAACACAGTATTTCCCGACTCATTAAAAGATCTTCAGCTGAATTATTTTTCAAAAATTAATACATTATTTAAGAACTTTACCAATCTCAAATTAGAGAATTAACACAGATTTCATTATAGATCAATTCGATCCACACATAAGTTTTTGCTTCACCTTCATTAAATGCAAATTTTGTGCTGTTAATAATTTCATACACAAATGTAAGCAACGTGGAATCTGCGTGGTTTTCGAACAAGACTATTTAAAAGTATTCACCAATTCTACCTAATATGTAATCATAAAACCTTACCAGTACTTTGTTGGTCACCGATTTTTATCCGCTCTTTCCAATAAAGCTACAGATTTTCAAACATACCTGTGCAAAATCACGCGCACTTATTAATTAATAACACATTTTAACGGCAAACGTTACATACAGGCACCTTGCAAAAAAAAAGAAAAATGCGAAATAAGTAAATAAAACGTAAACAAAAGGGAAATCGAGCAACATGCCATTAAGTGTGCAATTTCAGACAGATCGTCTACCCCATTATCCCGTACCACTCAAATTTAAGATAGAAAGCATACAATATTATATTAAGTATAAAGTTATCATCTAATCTATGCTATTGAACATACATGATTATATAAGTTTGTAAGTGAGTGCTGTTGTCAGCCACGATCGAGACCGAATTTATATTCATTTTCCTCGCCTCGAAGCTGCATACCAGCTAAACTATGTTAGTAATAAGACAAAATATGAAAGTTGCGAAGAGAAATCACCACACTGAGTATTCATATTTTCAACACACCAAATAATTTTTTTTAATTTTACCGTATTCTTATAAACATATACGTAGAAAATTAAGATACATAAGACAGGCAAACCGAAGGAATGAAACACGCTTAATCATTTCATTTTACATTTTCATTGTAGATTAAGTATTGCACCCACCCAGTGCAGCCCCCTCAGGAAACTGGAGAGAAGATCATAACTAAATTTCACTTTATTATTTCCTAAAATAAAAAAAAAAATCACTCACATACACTTCTACCAAAAATTTACCTTTCCCTTCCACCAGCCTTCCAATTCCAAACTCAAGATAAACACATGTACAAGCAAATTTTTTTTAACTCATAATTAGTAACCTTCTGATTTAAGGGCACATTTTCCCGTTACACATAAGGTTTTGAATAATCTAATAGAAGCGTACAAACTTTCAAAAGTTATAATTACTCTTATTTTTCGTTTTTGTCCCCTCTCCTCTAACACGATTGATTATATGTTCTACATTATACCATACGTAAATCAACCGTGCATAAGTAAACAACCCATTCTTACTAGACATAAGGTAATTAGAACATAAGTTAGCACATAAGCAGTGTTTGTGAAATAAATAAAGGACACCGATACGCCACGTCGAGAACCATGGCATCAAATTCTGACTCAGCTCTTGCAAGGCTATTTGACCAAGATGACAACATTGAGACGATACTACAGACAAACAGCGGAGCAATACCGCGCAATCGGAAAATTATAGAAAACGAAACATCATATCCTATTATACACCAAGAGATGTACGGCGATCCCGATCAATATAAACGACTAGAAAAAATTTTTAAAAGAAAGGCGATAAGAAATTGGTAGCCGCAACTATCGCAACTCTCGAAGAGATCGTCTTTTGCCACGACAAAATGGCGAATGCGGATTCAGAGTCGGAAAGCTCGGATGCAGAACTTACAAAATACAGGCGAGCCAGAGAGCAAAAGTTCCGTTTAGAATCACCACGTCCTCGTTCTCGAGTGTCAATCAGATCACAGATTTCCACAGATCTCGGAAGTGAAAATAACTATCGAGTAAACAGCCCAAAGGAAAGACAGCAAACGCATACCAACAACGAATCAGCTAAACGAAACGCATCACCTATGGAAGAAGTCACAACGCTAGGAGCGCAATATTCGGCCAGAAACAATCCCAATGGATCCATGAAAAGATCAGAAACACTAAAAGAAATTCATCGACAAAATCAGTCCAACACAAAGCATCCCAGTTTTACTGAGTTTACAGACGCATGGGCAGCTGCAAATGCACAAAACTGCATTTTAGTTCCAAGAGATATCTCTAGCCCTCGCGCCCAAAATTGGATGTTTAATGTGCAGCAAAACAGCTGATAACACGCAAGTTCAAATACAGCAAAATCGGCACGACCCGTCAGCCAACATGTCCCTATACCAATCTATCCAATTAATCCCAACATTCAATGGTTCAGAAGGCGCACTTCCAACATTTGCAGCAGCAATAAGAGACACGGCAGAAACATTTGGTCGGGCAAGTGAAAGAAAGATTTTACTATCATTGGCCAACAAATTAACTGGGAAAGCATTAGAAGCGTACGCTCATAGATTGACTACGTATGACAGAGTAGAAAGTCTACTAGAGGATTTATACTCGCACTATAGCAACTTTGGCTGCACTCTTGACATTATAGGTAAACTCAGAGTGATATCTCACGAAGACATTGAATCAGTCAGCGATTTCTGCTCTAGAATACAAGCATTAAAAGGAAAAATTTTAAGTTCAATCAAAACTGACACGGCACTCACAGAAGCGGAGAAAACATCGCAAATACTATCCATAGAACGAGAAACACTACAGCAATTCATGTATGGTCTCAAACAACCATTCGACAATCAAGTGAGAAGCGAACATCCGGCGAATCTAAGAGAAGCCATGAAATGGGCTACTCAGTTCGAATGCCAACAAGCGTGCAGACTCCAAAACAAAAATGCAAATCCCAACAAAGAATCAAAAGATGCTGATGGTATTACCACGCAGCTCTTAAGGATAACCAATGTAGATCAATCAAAACCGCATATCACCCGAAATAATGAAATCCCACAACTAACGTGCAACTATTGTAACAGAAAAGGTCATTCAATTAGCAACTGTATTGACCGTCGAGTCAATGAAAGGCTTCGCAGAGAGAAGAGCAATTGTAACCAGCAGCACGACTACAGGAACCCTCGTACTCGATACAACGATAGAAACTACAATAACAATAGTAATCCGCGAGTAAATAATAATAATGACAGCCACATACCCAATTACTACAACAACGATCGACGAGGGAACTACTACAATAGAAATTACAGCGCGGAAAGGCCCGATAGCAATGCCAGCGGTACCAAATCGAATCATACCAGTAATTTCCAACAAAGAAACGAGCAAAGCAGCCGCCCCAATCATCAATCGGAGCACAGTTCATACAACAGGCAATCAAACGCCACCACTAATAATGATAACTCAGACAAATCTCAAAATAAGCCAAATGTCAGCAGTAGCAATTTAAACTAGTAGACTGCTCGCCACTGTCCTCAGGTGCCGAGCAGGCGGAAGTTTCAAAGTACCAATCTCATCTAAGCAGATCCAGCAGTCTAGAAGTATTATTTTCGGAAAAACAAAACCAACTCACTTCTCACACACTCTCGGACATAAAGAACTCAAAATTAACCAAGGTTTCACACTTTGATACACAGGCAAGCGAAAACACAAAAATTCAACCAAGAAGCCAAGAAGATGATGTAATTAAATTAAGATTTCTATCTACGGGTCGTAGACCACCAGTGGTAGAAATAACAAGCAATCATTTAAAGCAAGGAAAAGCAAAATTTTATGTTGACTCAGGAGCGGATATATCAATAATCAAACAGCCATTACTCTCAGAAGACACCTTTCTAAACAAAGACAAAAAGTTAGCAATTAGCGGAGTCACCCAAGGAGTAAACTACACTCTTGGGGAAGCTGCCATATTTTTACATAATTTTTTATGCAAAGTGCATATTGTTGCCAATAGACACAGACGGTTTGATTGGTTGGGATTTCATAAAGGACCATAATGGTCAAATAGATGCAGTTAACAACTGTTTAAGCGTAAAAGACTAAGAATTCCCATTCATCATAAAAGAGTCATTCGTTATACCCGCAAGAATGAGACGTGTTATTCACGCCAATGTCTCCAAAAACTCAGCAAAATCAGGCTGGGTTCCTCTTCAACAAATTCACAAAGACATTTTATTTGGCAATTTTCTAGCTTCAAACCACAACGACAAGGCTTACGCCATGTGTATAAACACCGGATATAAAGACGTAGAGATCCACGTTCCAGAAGTAAAAATATTAAAGTGTGAAACCACAATTCCAGATTCTGACATTTACGTCGGTGAGGACGACGAAAAACACCATGCAAAAATATTGAAACTTACCCGAGACGATAAAATAAAAAATACCTTATCAAAACAAGAAAGAGTACAAACGATTCTCTCATTAGTAGACACCAAAGGTTGTAATCAAGAAGAACTTGATCATGTTAGAAGTCTCATTGAAGAGAACCCGTATATTTTTGGCTTAGACGGCGAACCATTGCCTGCTACGCACCTTATTACGCACAAAATCCAAACAACCACAGATAAGCCAGTAAGAACTAAACAGTACAGATACCCTTTAGCTCTTAAGCAGCAAATAGAAATAGAACTAAATAAACTTTTAGAGAGCGATATCATAGAGCCATCAAATTCACCATACTGCTCCCCAATGTGGATTATTCCAAAACATCCGGACGCGCAAGGTAATAAAAGATGGAGACTAGTGACGGATTTTCGTAAGCTAAATGAAATCACAGTAGGATCCTTTTATCCCCTTCCCTTCACAGCAGACATCTTAGATAATTTAGCATCAAGCCGCTACATCTCAGCCATTGACCTCAAACAAGGATTTTATCAGGTCCCAATGGATGCACAAGACGCAGCCAAAACTGCCTTTTCTGCTCCAACAGGCTCATATCAATACAAAAGGATGGCCATGGGGTTAAAGGACGCAACCGTAACATTCAGTAAAGCTATGGCATTAGCACTTGCGGGTCTGCAAGGAAAAGAATTAGAAATATACTTAGACGATGTCAGGGTGTTCGCACAAGACCTCGAACAACATGGCATTCGATTCAAAAGACTAATGAAAAGATTAGGAGAAGCGAATTTAACTATTGAACCCACAAAGTGTCAATTTTTAAAAAGAGAAGCACATGTATTAGGACACGTTGTAGGCAACGGAGTCATAAAAACAGATCCAAACAAAATTAGTGCAGTAAAAAACTACCCTACACCTACAAATCCCAAAAAAGTAAAACAATTTTTAGGATTCGTCAATTATTACAGAAGATTCATTGAAAATTTCGCAAAAATTGCAAACCCACTAAATAAATTACTAAAGAAGACTAAGAAGTTTACATGGTCTAAAATAACAAATGATGCATTTGAAAAACTTCGTAACGAATTATGCAAAGAACCAATACTACAAGCACCAGATCTCGAACAACCATTTATAGTCACAACTGACGCTACCGATTTTGCAATAGGCGCTATCCTTAGCCAAGGCCAACTAGGGAAGGATAGACCTTGCGCCTATGCATCACGTTGTCTTAAAGGTAGTGAACTACTCTATCCAACTTATGATAAAGAATTGTTAGCAGTAGTATTCGCTCAAGAACAGTTTTCACCATACCTTTACGGTAAACACTTTACAGTCGTTACAGATCACGAACCTCTCAAACACTTCCTTACCAGCGAAAAAACAGACCTCAGGTTCAACAGACTGAAAGCAGCTCTCAGAGGTTATAATTTCAGTGTAATCTATCGCCCAGGAGACAAGAATTCACACGCGGACGCACTTTCACGCAATCCAATCATCAAAGCGAATGAAGAAAATCCAGAGAAACCCCGAGTAGAACTATATGCACTCGCAGAAAAACAAGCAAACTCCAGCAAATTACTCGGCGAAGAAAATAGTCCACCAACCAGAATCCTAATGGCCCATACAGCAAGTAAACGTAAGTTACAGGAAGAAGTAGATCCAACAGCAAACTATGTACATAATCAAATTGAAGTTCCAACAAAATATGCAAAAAAAGAAGTTAAACCAATCATCACGCAGGAAGCTCAACAAAATTCAAAAAATATCATTTATTATAAAAACGAATTTTTAGCCATCCGAAAAGAACATAACAACTTTCATCTATGCAAAACAAGGAACGACATAGTAGAGAATAAAAAGAAAATAGACGTGCAGTGGCTAACTCTCGATGAAGAAACGAATCTATATTCACCGGACTATTGCAACACCATCGAATACGACTGTATTCTTGGCAACGTACGTCTAGTCCCTATTAAACAGTCATTTGTACTCCCAGAAGAAGAAAAACAAAGAATTTTACACACTCTAGCCTTATCATTAGAAAAAGAAAAAATATCGAGCAAACACGAGTCAACCACGTCCAGCACAGCCAACGAAAAGTCAACCACAGATGTAATAATCAGCCAAGCAATTAGTGGTCAAAAAATGGCATATATCTGCAAAGATAAAAATTTAACAAAAAATGTAAAAGCAACGAGCACTCCGTTAAACATACAAGGAGAAAGCGACCGCCCAGCACTAAACACCCAAAAACCAAAAATAATTTACGATCATACTACTAGAGGCACTCAAACTGAACCAAGTTATTTCTCAGTACCTAACACACACTCAGATTCATCCACAATTCTTTCAGTCAATAGGAAAATTCAGGAACCCGACATATCAATCCAAATAAAGGAAATTTTAGATAGAGACAATTTAAATTTGTTAGTTAACATTAAGAAAAAAGAAACTGATAGCAGAAAAGGAAATGAAGTTGACATATGGGAAAAACACTCAGAATTAATAGAAAAACCAGTCCCAAAGATCGCAGCGAACGTAGAAAATCCAGTTAGTCACTCAAAACCAGAAGTATCCTTCGTCCAGTAAACAAACATATGGAAGAAACACATCGTAAACATGAAGAGCACGCTAAACATAGGTCTCCGACGTATGAACCAACTGTCGTCCCAAACCAAGACAATTCTGACTTGAGTTCCAGTAAATCAAGTTCAAAAGAATCGAATTGCTCGGACGAACATATATTACCAAATAGCTATGAAATAGATCCTCCAATATTGGATGACCCATTTTTTGATCAAGGTCCTTCAAACAGTGACAATTTAGAAAATTTCGACCATGTCCCGCGAAAAGAAGAATCACAAGGAAAAACTCCTTCCACAGAGTCCTACAGAGGCAGATTTAGAGTATATGAACCAAGTCCAACATGTAGTGAACCACACGCAGATTTGATTGAATCCTACGATATACCAGCAGACCCACCGGGCAACTGCTTATTCTATTGCCTAATCAAACTATGCGAGCTAAAAGTCTCAGCAACTGAATTACGGCGTAAGTTGTTAAACGTAGCAGCCATATTGAGCTCAAATACAGCCTATGGCGATGCTGATTGTTTATATATATTCACACATACCTACAATCAAAACATCTGCGTACACTATGTAAATGATTTCGGAAATATGCAATACAATTTATATCTAGCAGACTCAAACGAAGGTTTTATACACCTCCACCTCACCGGTAATCACTTCACACCTTATATTAAACGACATGAAGTCAATTTAAGTAAAACCTCATTCATCAACCAGGACATAGACAAGGATGGTAACAACACCTCTCCACCACCACTTCAAGGACCCGATCCCCTGCATAATCAACCGGACACAGCACCGTCAGAAAACAACTCAAATCATTCTGAACAAGTTCATAATTCCCAAAAAATAGCAGGAAACATAAGTAAAACCCTAGTCCCGCATCTTGTACAGAATGCACGACCACCAAAAAAACCACCATGGGCAGTTCCAAACAACTCCACTAGCCCTCCATTCACTCACGTACTTAAACTAAAATGTCATCCGTTCGCATTTCAAGAAAACTTAGCTTGTTTATTAACGACAGACCTTATTTGTAACACAGAAGTAATTGATGCATTAAATGAACGACAATTCATAATTCAAGAAGCATTAGCATTGTCTCAACCTTCTATAGGCCAAGTAGAAATTACCAAAATCCAAAATGTAGTAATTATGTATATTTTTATCAAGCATCACATGCATAACAAACCACTCAAATTAGATTTGAAAAAAGCCATCAACCGCTTAAAACAGGTTATTTTAACTAATAAAATTAACACGTTAGGACTAGTGCAAGATTTACAAATAATGACACAAAACGAATGGGACTACCTCATAGATTATTGCAACAGATGCTTTCAAAAGACGAACGTAACACTTGTACTATTTTTAAACAACCTACCTGTCCCGCCAGTAGAGGACAGATATAAATTGATAAAAGAATTTCATGTAGCATTGATAGGAGGTCACAGAGGAATCAACAAAACCTACAATAAGATATCCAGAGAATTTTATTGGAGAAACATGAGACCAGATATACACCAGTTTGTTTTGGGATGCGAAGATTCCGTCTAGAAATAACTGACACTCCAAGCAGAGCCTTTGATAAAATATCGTTGGATTTCTATGGACCACTAAAACCTACGTACGAAGGTAATAGGTACATTTTAAAAGTCCAATGCTGGTTAACGAAATTCATAGTTCTCTCACCAGTAAAACTGGCAAATGCCAACGAAGTAGCCAAGTCTCTTATGGATAAAGTTATAGCATATTTTGAACCCCCACGAATCATCGTAACGGATCAAGGGTCGCACTTCCAAAATAAACTCTTATCAGAATTTGCAAAAATATTTAAAATAGAAAAATACGCATCTTCCGCGTACCACCCTCAATCTATGGGCGGAATCGAACGCATGCACCATACCATCACAGAGTATCTCAAACAATACGTCAACAATATGTGCGAATGGGATCAATGGACATCCACATGTCAGCATGCATACAACTGCACTCAACACGAGGCAACGTCCTTTACCCCGCACGAACTTGTATTCGGAGAGAAAGCTAGAATCAATCAAGCTTCCCTCCCAAAGAAACATTACAAAATTTCGGAGATTATTTAGCCGATCTAACATCAACTATATCACAAAACCAAACCCTAGCAGCTATGAATTTAGTTCAAGCCAAGTATAGATCCAAATACTATTATGACAAAAAACTCAATCTGAAACATTTCCGAGAAGGTGAATTAGTATATTTACTAAAGGAACCCCAAATAGGAAAATTCCCCAGACAATACAAAGGCAAATACGAGATAATCAACATAGACTATAATTCTCACAACGTAACCCTTAAACGCGGAAAAGAAATTAGAGTAACACATATAGACAAAATTAAAAGAGTTTCATCCGTCCGCGCACCCCCACCCAAACACACACGTAGATCAAGTGCGTACACTAAAGCAATCATAACCCTACCCTTTTCCCCTCTCCTTTTATAAATAACAAAGCCCTTACAGTCACGCATTCATATATTAGTACACGCAAAAAAAAACGAAAAATACAATTCGATAAATCCAATTATATTTTTCGCGGCCCCGGACGCCACCACCCAAGATAACCTCCTGTAATACATACTAACACCACATTCAGCAACAGCATCCTAGTCATTAACAACTCCCTCATCAAATAGAATCATAACTGATTTGAGAGGTTTAGTTCGGATTAAGAACAGAGTCCGAATTCTACCTTTCAAGTCACGAGCAATCTATACACACTCACATCCCACCGCTTACACCTATCCCAAATCTGTTTACCATATCACAAATACGATACCTTAGTATCATAAGTCACGATCCCGGTAAATTCGTGAAACTCGTGCTATACCTTTTTTTTCAAATTTTCCCATAGCTGAGCTTCATATGAATACACCAAAAAAAAAAGGTACCAACATTCACCTCATTCCCTCAAGTAAACCCACATCATTACAAAAAAAAACACAAGTAAATGCGAGTCCACATAAATCACAAGTTATTCACAATCAAACAGCTTCAAATTCTATGAAAATTGTCTTGAATTATAAGTTTGTCGGCGAAATACACATGTTCTACGAATTCAAATCAACCAGCCTAACGTTTTGGCGTATTTTAACTTCAATCAGAATATACAAATCATCACAGAAACAACAATGTTATATTTGTTACTTTACAAGTAGGTTCGTTTACTTTACGAATAAAAATCCATTTCAGTAGTAACACGTCACCACAACCTTTTATAGCAATTAAAACATGCTTATCCTTTCAGTTCATGTAAACAAATTAATTTTCGACGGATTCATCACTTTTCATATACATTCAGTCAATCATAGTTATTATGCTTAACAAACATCTCTCTTAACCTTTCACTCACCCATCCTAACACTCTGATTACAGAAGTCGTCACAAATCACTCATCTGATCTTGGTTGTAACACTAGCACATTTAGTACCAATTTGCAACACTGCACTATCAGGATACGACTGCGGAAATAATCAAGAAAAATCAACGCTAATATCCATCAGAGAAATAGGTAGTTGCCAATCAAATGAAGACGAGCCATTAGTTTCCCATAACACAATACAATTATTGCAATCTACAGATCAAGAAGAGACAAAAGTAATGTCATGTAAAATATTAGTGAACAGAAAGATCACCTCATGCGGGATGTTTTCGCATAGTTCAATTGTGAATAACGGAGAATAAACCTTCGAAAAATCAATATCTCGCGAATTGTGTTTCGATTTAGTGAAATACGAACAATTCAAATACATGGGCCAAATAGTAGACAACTTGGTCAAGAAACAGATAAACAGAGTCAATTTAGTTATCACAGGTTCCCTGGACGATCAAGGCAAATGTCAAGGAGCCATATTTAGACACCGGAACCATGATTACACAAATGTTGTAGTCACCGATAACCTAGAAATATCATTTTCGGAAATTTCAGCAACAGCTAAAAAATTACAAGACAAAATAATAATGAAAAATGGTCTATCATGCACTTATTTAGACGAAAAATGTGCCAACTCAGATGGTACACACTATTTCTGGAGTTATGCCGCAAGATCGATTTGCAAGTTCGAAGAATACGTAATCCTCTATGAGGGAATTGGAACCAAAGTTTCCGATGAACTTCAAACCATATATTTCGCTAACTCATCCAACAATATCCAATTCGGACTCCAGATAACCGGTAATTTATCAGTTTGTGGTTTCACAATTTTAAAAACCGAGCATCCTATATTAGTCATCTTTGAAAAAACTCAAGACTCATTTGCAACTAGAAAAACATTAAATATCCACGAGATATTAAACAATGCTTATTTCAACGCCAAGATATCATACTTCTCGAAACACGTAAAAACCCAATTTACATCACTATACAAAGACATTTTACATAATAGATGCCAAATAGAAAGGCAAATCATGTCCACAGCGATGCCCCTTATTTATCAGCACCCGGATATATTCGCATTAGCGATTATGCGCAAAGAAGGATATATGGCTTATGCAGCAGGGGAAGCTGCGTACATCTTTGAATGCCAACAAGTAATTTGTACATTCCGGAAAACCGAAGAATGCTTTGAAGATCTTCCAGTATCGTGTAACAATGCATCCACCTTCCTGAAACCAAGATCAAGAATTATAGTTAAAAACAGTATAACAAGAGACTGCAACCCATTACTTCCAACATATTATCTTTTAGATGGATTCTGGCACAGAAACCCAGCCACATCTATAGAAGTCCGAACTCCCCAGACGATCAATCCAAAAACCACGCCAACATGGTATTATGAATCAATAACCAATATCATGAACAGTGAAATCTATTCACAATCAGATATCGAACGAGCACAAAACCATGTACTTTTTCCAATAGAACACCAAGCCTTTATGTTCGACATCACACGTAAATTAGCCAATAAATCGGACATATCATATCATAGCCAGTTTTCCAACATCATAGATGAAGAATACATAGAAATTAAAACAAGATCAGTATTTACATCGTTGATATCAGGACTCATCACGTTCGGCACTTACTGTGCAGCCATAATAGGCCTCATCTCAGCTTATCAATTCATCAAAGCTATAATTAACGTCTTAATTCGTACTTACATACTTCACACGGCTTACGGCTGCAGTAGGCATCTTTTAGCTGCCTGTTTCAGCTCACTCACACATTTATTTATGCATTTGTCAACACATATACGAACGCCAACAACCACATACAACGCAGAAGAAATAGAGGATTCAGACGATAACGACGATCCATCCAGCGAAAATCCAGTAAAACAATCCACTACCAGGAAAACTATTGCCTTTCGCTCATATAAACCCAAAGAACCTATCCTATTAGAAACAATTACTAATTCATGAGTTACGCAAAATTTAAATTACAACAAAAATTCATGTTACATCATACTTATAGAATCCTCCGTAAATTAATTTGGTACTAGTATAAGATCACTAACATTTTAGTAGACTAAGCACACAAACCACACCACTTATATCACGAAGTTATGTTCACACTCATATACTCACATGCAATTCGTTCTCTTTCATGTAAAAGACAATATTCATAAGAAGCATAATAAAAAAAAAGTACAGTGCCTTAACACACGCACAAATAAAATAACCATCAAAATACATACTTGCATTCACTAAGAATTATTCTCTCCAGGTACCACCCCCCCTTTTTTTGCTAATCAATTTTAAGTGATTTTAGATGGACTTAGTTCAACACCAATCTGGTTTACTAACGCAGCTACAACCTGTAACATACAGAGTAACTTAAAATCAACAAACACGATTACTTTATTGGCCCAATTCTACCCAAAATCTAACAAATTACCTACATCAACCAGTCAACAGGCGAATAATGCTACAAAGTTGTTATGTTTCGGAGTCACTCACAATAAGAAGAATGAAAATGCAAAGACAACAATGATACCAATAATACGTTGATATGGGTTATGAATGTTTTACACAACAACACGCACACACGCACACACACGCACACAAAATTGTATACACTTAAACTAAACACATTGAATGGACGAATGAAAAAAAAAACAAAAAAAAGAATATTTCTTTATATGAACTCAACGTAAAGACGAAATGTAGTCATATATCTAGGTACCAAGATTAAAATAAAAAAAAAACGCGCATCGAAAGAATGGTTTATTAAGCAAAATATCTTAATGTACCGATACCAATAACATGTAACGTCAAAAACACATACACATATGTGTATGTAATCATACAATAACACATTACTAGATTTTTTCTCTCAATTTCGCTTTTTTTTCCTTAATATACTAACACCATTGTAATCGCTTATATTCAAACATTAAATGTAACTTCATCGAGGCCGATGAAGGTCGCGGCCTAGGACGTGTCACGTGAGTTCCGAGAACTCGCGCAACTTAGTGTTCACATGCTGAGTCGGCACTCAGCATGTAAGACAAGCACCTGGGAACATATTTACCCCCACTGTGCGAATGATAAGGATTTTGATGGTCCATCTTCAATGGACACGCGGACTAGCGAGACACTCGCTTTCCACCTTTTGTAGTTAGCAGACGTGTCCCTGGGGACAATCAAATAAACGATTTATACCTATACTCACGTACTCACTTATTAACCCGTGATACTATCCCGAAGGTCAAGAGCGACCAACCCCACGTAACACTCGTAAAAAGCACTTTTTGCTTCAAATTCGGAAAAAATTTCAAATTTCACAATTTCTTCGGATTTTTCTTGGTTTAAATAGAAAATACATGTATGAAAATGAAATTTTTTTTTGGCTTTCTGTTTCAGATCAAGATTAAGAGCTCTATCACTCCCGCCAATAGAAGACTCGGATTACGGATTGCCCAACAAATGTGCCTAATAATCGGCTGCATTTTGATATTTTTCTTTAAAAAAATTTTTTTATAATGTTCAATTATATAATAAAATATTCCTGAAAGTTCTCTGGAGTTGGTTATTTTTTCTATCTTAAAAGATTCCCTAAAAAACGGTTTTTTAGGCCTTCCAAAGCAGGATACCCCCTTAATTAACCATTGAAAAATTTCATTTTTGAATCGTAAATTTATTACCTCATTTTTTACGTAAATATTTTACGTGAATTTTAATATACAAATTTTAAATCCATTTTTCACGTAAATTATTCACGTGAATTAATGGAACTTTTTTACGTGAAATTTCACATGAAATTTTCGTGTGAAGATATCACGTGAGTTTTTTCATGGACTCAAAAGGAGAAAGGGGATTCCTAGAAAATACCCTCCTTCACCCTAAAACGCTATGCTGTGCTGACGTGTCTAGTAGACTCAAGGAAAGGGGGGGGTCCTTGAAATCTCCCCCACCCCTCCAGAACTCTATGCTACTTCTGGACTCACTGACGTGTCTAGTAAACTCAAGGAAGAGGGGGGATTCCTAGAAAACACCCCCACCTCACTGAAGAATGTTATGCTTCTTCTGGATTCACTGACGTGTCTGGACTTGTTTGAGTCAAGAACCGTCGTTGAGTCCAGAAGCAGCATAGCTTATCTACTTTCAAGAATTATTATGTTTTAAATTTATCACTTTTTTGCAAATAAAATAGTGCAACAAGTATTACGTGAAAAAATACAGCAGATAATTACGTCTTTCATTATTATTTTTTTTTATTTTTACGATTGAAAGCAAATAACATTTTGACTATTCGGTAATGTCTATTTTCAATAGCATTACATAATGTACTAGCATTATACACTCTTCATGTATTTTTTCCCTCACTATTTTTCTTATTATTCACGCACACATGCATTACTTATACAAATGCAAATGCGTATTTTATGCGCCTGTTTACATAGTTAACATTGCTGAATTAAAATAGAAATGCAAATCACTGCAGACGTTTACATTATTATATCTATTGTAACGGTAAACGGTCCGCGTGAGACGAAATCGCACCGATCGAGTGAGTTTACCGTCAGATACGCGTAAGGCGCATGCGCAAGCGCGCCGGAGGACTGGAGTGCACGACACACCGGCAGTATCGTTCCGTCCTCTGAAAAGTGTTTAGTGAGAAATTTAAAACAAACAAGAAGACAAACCATGTAGCGACTGACATTAAAGAATGTGAGTACTTAAAAATTAAAATTAATAAGAAATTACAATGTACGGATTATCCAATAAAGCCAGTAATTCCAAGATACTTAGGATACAATCCATCTCTAACTAACCGACTGTGAATACAAAATGGATGAAGAATATATAGATAATTGGAATCAAGAGGAAACTGAAATTCAAGATTTACATATTTAAATGAAAATTTAATTGTAAGTAATAATAACTTTTTAATTGTCAGTGTAAATATTAGAAGCCTGCAAGCCAATCATAAACATTTGGATATATTTGTTGAAAGATTAAGGCAAAAACCTGATGTCATTGTATGTACAGAAATTTGGAATTTATGACATCATGAATATTTGTCTCTTCAGAACTATAATATTTATTATAATCACAGTACAATGAATAGAGCGGATGCAGTAGTTATGTACATAAAAAAGGGAATTAACGAAACGACACCAACTGAAGAAATAAACAATATAAAATTTTTAAACTCACGTATTGTTATGAAGAACGGCAGAAAAATCAATATAACAGCAGTATACCGATGTCACAATATTAATAAGGTTATGTCTGTTGATACGTTAAAATCTCTTATTGCTAATAATGGCTCAACAGAAAACCACTGCATAGTCGGTGATTTTAATATTGATTTATTGAGTAATGAAGATGTATTAGTAAATGATTATCTAAATAATCTTATAGAGTATAGTTATGTACCTTTATTTAAAAACATAACTAGACCAAACATACAAAATTCTAGTGGATCTTGTATAGATAATATTTTTATTAAAACTAATATATTGAATGTTAAAGCATACAAACTATTAAATAATATTACTGATCACTATCCACTTTTAGTTTCGATGCAAGCAAATATACAAATCTTAAAAGAGCATAATACATGTTAGACTTACATTGACTTTAAAATATTAGATAAGGAATGTAAAAAAGTGGACTGCGATTATTTTTCTAATATACAAGATCCACATATAGCCATTGATAAATTATTATTAGAAGTTGGGAATTTAATAAGTATATCTACTTTAAATAGAAAGTGTAGTAAAAAAGCTCCTAGAAAAAGATGGATAACCAAAGCTTTAGTTAAGTCATGTTTAACTAAAGAAAAATTATACTTAAGCTATAAAAAGTTTCCAAATGACTTATCTCGAAAAAAGAAATATTTTGAATATTCTAAGACTTTAAATAAGGTAATTGCTCAAGCCAAATTAAATTATAAACAGGATGAATTTCAAAGAATTGGTAACAATAATAAAAAATTATGGCAATTTATTAGAAACAAATTAAACAGATCTCCCAAAAATAATGAATTCTTTGATTACAATAATGATAGGGTAACTAATCCTCTAGAGGTTGCTAAATAATACATTTAACAAATTTTTCGACGAAGTTGGTCAGATTGTAGCAAAAAAGATATTATTACTCCAATTCTTGCTCAGACATACGCATTAAAAAGAAATAATAAAACTATTTTTATCTTATCAACTAATACAAGCGAAATACAAAAAATTGTTTTAGGAATGAGAGACACCTCTGGAGGTCCGGATGAAATTGATTCTAAAACGCTAAGATTGCTCATTAAATATATTGATAAATCTTTGGAAAAAATTTTCAATAAGTTTATTGAAAAAGCAATGTGGCCAATGTCTCTTAAAGAAGCTAAAATCGTTCCTATCCACAAAAGTGGTGATAAGTCTTCTCCTAATAATTATAGACCAATTTCTCTTATTTCTAATATTGCGAAAATTTTCGAAAAAATTATTCATGGTAGAATAACCAATTTTTTTTAGAGAAAATAAAATTTTATCTGATAAACAATACGGTTTTTTGAAAAACAAAAGTACAAATGATGCATTAAATCTTCTAACTAAACATATTTATAATAAAATAGATGCTAATGAACCTTTAATAGCTACTTTTTTAGACTTGGCAAAGGCTTTTGATACAGTTGACCATAATAAACTGTTTATAAAAATGGAAGCATATCGTATTAGAGGTCAATTACTTAATTTATTGAAAGATTATTTAACTAATAGATATCAAAGAGTTAAGTTAAAAAAAGTTAAAAGTGATCAACTACCAGTAACTATGGGAGTTCCACAGGGAACTATATTGGGACCTTCGTTTTTCTTGATTTATATTAATGATCTGCTTGATGATGTTACTAAGGATTGTATAATGTTGTCTTATGCTGATGATACAGTATTATTGTGTTTAGGCACAACATGGAATAGTTGTGAAATTTTGATGAATAGTGCCCTAGAAAAAACATGTGATTGGATAGCTGCTAACGACTTATACTTAAATGTTGATAAAACTGTCGATATTGCATTTGGAAGTTACAGTGATAGCATTCCTAAAAACCTAAATATTAATATTAAAAATAAGCCCATTAAAAGAGTAGAATTTGCCAAGTATCTTGGGGTTTATATTGATTGTCATTTAAGATGGAACTATCACGTGTCTTATGTAATAAAAAGGACTAGATATTTGCTTTTTATTTTCAGAAAATTATCTAAAATTATGAACCAAAAGTCTCTATTACAGATTTACTATGCTTTTTTTCATAGCATTGCATCCTATGGTATTATTGCATGGGGTGGGGCTTATAATGGCGTCATGTCGATATTAGAATCCTTACGAAAAAGATTTATTAGTATAATATTCAAAGACCATGAGAATAATAAAGTGCCTTTAAGTATTGAGCAAACTTTTGTTCTTAATTCAGTATTGTATTACTATCAGGATTTGAAGAATAAATTTTTGTTTTTTAAGAGTAAAACTAGAAATAAAAATATAATTTTGCCTAAAATTAAAAAAACTATTTCCTATAAGAGTTGTGAATACAATGCTATAAAGTATTTCAATAATCTTCCAAATGAGTTAAAAACTTTAAATCTAAGCCAAAAAAGTATAAAAACGAAAATTAAAGAGTACATAAGAAAAAATGTTAATTTTATGTAGTTTTGTTATTTATGTTGAGTTATAAAGAGCTCTATTTGTGTTTCTTTTTATATTATTATAATTTTTAAACAAATTTTAAATGTGTTTTTCACTAATACACACTATAAAGATGTTTTTTAATTCGTAAGTTAGTTGTTTAAGTTTGTCTACCAGGCCTAAGTACAGGTATTTTTATACCTCTTTAGGATGTAATGTTTAGTCGGATATAATAATGTATATTTAGACTTAAGCTACATATGTATTACTGGTAAATTAAAAAATAAATAAATAAATCATACGAGTTTTTCTGTGAGTAGCGCAAGGCTCGTGCTGATCACTAGAAGGCGGGCGCGGGAATGAAGATCCTCTTGAAACCAGCTTAAGGTAGCGCTCCGGACGAACGAGAGTCGCGTTCAAAAAACCGTCCGTGGCGTAAGATTCTGCTTTCGGCGAGAGGACTGCCGTGATTGAGAGGATGGCAGTGGCGCCACAGACCGACCTCCAGTGAGCAAAGGGAGCGAAGGAAGGAACGATAGAGGTAGCGAGAGAGAGTGGAAGACGCAGTCCCGAGATCTTCGTCCACGTAGGTCCTGGCAGGCTTTCGTCGGATATGCGGCGGCGCGAACGCGTCGACGTCGGGATACGTGCGGTACCCCGACGTTGTATTCAGATCAACGAGAGTTAGCCTGCTCTCGTCGGTTCTCGGTCTCTCTCGATAACATAATCGCGACTACGTCAAACCGGTGCGTTCTCATATCGGCGAGAATAGAATACTTCGAACTTATTTGCGGAGCCAGAACTCGTACCTGGCGTGATCGTCCAGTCCCCCGGGTAGGTCGAGACGCCCGTGTCCTAGCACGGCATTTATTTCCTTTTTTCGTGATTAACTTTCTCCTTGAGCCAAGGTTTAGCATTGCCTTGGTCTCCAGTCACTCAGTGTTATACTATTTTTTATATTTCACATCTTTGTCCTTTCTCTAATTAACTTATATTCAAACATTAAATGTAACTTCATCGAGGCCGATGAAGGTCGCGGCCTAGGACGTGTCACGTGAGTTCCGAGAACTCGCGCAACTTAGTGTTCACATGCTGAGTCGGCACTCAGCATGTAAGACAAGCACCTGGGAACATATTTACCCCCACTGTGCGAATGATAAGGATTTTGATGGTCCATCTTCAATGGACACGCGGACTAGCGAGACACTCGCTTTCCACCTTTTGTAGTTAGCAGACGTGTCCCTGGGGACAATCAAATAAACGATTTATACCTATACTCACGTACTCACTTATTAACCCGTGATACTATCCCGAAGGTCAAGAGCGACCAACCCCACGTAACACTCGTAAAAGCACTTTTTGCTTCAAATTCGGAAAAAATTTCAAATTTCACAATTTCTTCGGATTTTTCTTGGTTTAAATAGAAAATACATGTATGAAAATGAAATTTTTTTTTGGCTTTCTGTTTCAGATCAAGATTAAGAGCTCTATCACTCCCGCCAATAGAAGACTCGGATTACGGATTGCCCAACAAATGTGCCTAATAATCGGCTGCATTTTGATATTTTTCTTTAAAAAATTTTTTTATAATGTTCAATTATATAATAAAATATTCCTGAAAGTTCTCTGGAGTTGGTTATTTTTTCTATCTTAAAAGATTCCCTAAAAAACGGTTTTTTAGGCCTTCCAAAGCAGGATACCCCCTTAATTAACCATTGAAAAATTTCATTTTTGAATCGTAAATTTATTACCTCATTTTTTACGTAAATATTTTACGTGAATTTTAATATACAAATTTTAAATCCATTTTTCACGTAAATTATTCACGTGAATTAATGGAACTTTTTTACGTGAAATTTCACATGAAATTTTCGTGTGAAGATATCACGTGAGTTTTTTCATGGACTCAAAAGGAGAAAGGGGATTCCTAGAAAATACCCTCCTTCACCCTAAAACGCTATGCTGTGCTGACGTGTCTAGTAGACTCAAGGAAAGGGGGGGGTCCTTGAAATCTCCCCCACCCCTCCAGAACTCTATGCTACTTCTGGACTCACTGACGTGTCTAGTAAACTCAAGGAAGAGGGGGGATTCCTAGAAAACACCCCCACCTCACTGAAGAATGTTATGCTTCTTCTGGATTCACTGACGTGTCTGGACTTGTTTGAGTCAAGAACCGTCGTTGAGTCCAGAAGCAGCATAGCTTATCTACTTTCAAGAATTATTATGTTTTAAATTTATCACTTTTTTGCAAATAAAATAGTGCAACAAGTATTACGTGAAAAAATACAGCAGATAATTACGTCTTTCATTATTATTTTTTTTTATTTTTACGATTGAAAGCAAATAACATTTTGACTATTCGGTAATGTCTATTTTCAATAGCATTACATAATGTACTAGCATTATACACTCTTCATGTATTTTTTCCCTCACTATTTTTCTTATTATTCACGCACACATGCATTACTTATACAAATGCAAATGCGTATTTTATGCGCCTGTTTACATAGTTAACATTGCTGAATTAAAATAGAAATGCAAATCACTGCAGACGTTTACATTATTATATCTATTGTAACGGTAAACGGTCCGCGTGAGACGAAATCGCACCGATCGAGTGAGTTTACCGTCAGATACGCGTAAGGCGCATGCGCAAGCGCGCCGGAGGACTGGAGTGCACGACACACCGGCAGTATCGTTCCGTCCTCTGAAAAGTGTTTAGTGAGAAATTTAAAACAAACAAGAAGACAAACCATGTAGCGACTGACATTAAAGAATGTGAGTACTTAAAAATTAAAATTAATAAGAAATTACAATGTACGGATTATCCAATAAAGCCAGTAATTCCAAGATACTTAGGATACAATCCATCTCTAACTAACCGACTGTGAATACAAAATGGATGAAGAATATATAGATAATTGGAATCAAGAGGAAACTGAAATTCAAGATTTACATATTTTAAATGAAAATTTAATTGTAAGTAATAATAACTTTTTAATTGTCAGTGTAAATATTAGAAGCCTGCAAGCCAATCATAAACATTTGGATATATTTGTTGAAAGATTAAGGCAAAAACCTGATGTCATTGTATGTACAGAAATTTGGAATTTATGACATCATGAATATTTGTCTCTTCAGAACTATAATATTTATTATAATCACAGTACAATGAATAGAGCGGATGCAGTAGTTATGTACATAAAAAAGGGAATTAACGAAACGACACCAACTGAAGAAATAAACAATATAAAATTTTTAAACTCACGTATTGTTATGAAGAACGGCAGAAAAATCAATATAACAGCAGTATACCGATGTCACAATATTAATAAGGTTATGTCTGTTGATACGTTAAAATCTCTTATTGCTAATAATGGCTCAACAGAAAACCACTGCATAGTCGGTGATTTTAATATTGATTTATTGAGTAATGAAGATGTATTAGTAAATGATTATCTAAATAATCTTATAGAGTATAGTTATGTACCTTTATTTAAAAACATAACTAGACCAAACATACAAAATTCTAGTGGATCTTGTATAGATAATATTTTTATTAAAACTAATATATTGAATGTTAAAGCATACAAACTATTAAATAATATTACTGATCACTATCCACTTTTAGTTTCGATGCAAGCAAATATACAAATCTTAAAAGAGCATAATACATGTTAGACTTACATTGACTTTAAAATATTAGATAAGGAATGTAAAAAAGTGGACTGCGATTATTTTTCTAATATACAAGATCCACATATAGCCATTGATAAATTATTATTAGAAGTTGGGAATTTAATAAGTATATCTACTTTAAATAGAAAGTGTAGTAAAAAAGCTCCTAGAAAAAGATGGATAACCAAAGCTTTAGTTAAGTCATGTTTAACTAAAGAAAAATTATACTTAAGCTATAAAAAGTTTCCAAATGACTTATCTCGAAAAAAGAAATATTTTGAATATTCTAAGACTTTAAATAAGGTAATTGCTCAAGCCAAATTAAATTATAAACAGGATGAATTTCAAAGAATTGGTAACAATAATAAAAAATTATGGCAATTTATTAGAAACAAATTAAACAGATCTCCCAAAAATAATGAATTCTTTGATTACAATAATGATAGGGTAACTAATCCTCTAGAGGTTGCTAAATAATACATTTAACAAATTTTTCGACGAAGTTGGTCAGATTGTAGCAAAAAAGATATTATTACTCCAATTCTTGCTCAGACATACGCATTAAAAAGAAATAATAAAACTATTTTTATCTTATCAACTAATACAAGCGAAATACAAAAAATTGTTTTAGGAATGAGAGACACCTCTGGAGGTCCGGATGAAATTGATTCTAAAACGCTAAGATTGCTCATTAAATATATTGATAAATCTTTGGAAAAAATTTTCAATAAGTTTATTGAAAAAGCAATGTGGCCAATGTCTCTTAAAGAAGCTAAAATCGTTCCTATCCACAAAAGTGGTGATAAGTCTTCTCCTAATAATTATAGACCAATTTCTCTTATTTCTAATATTGCGAAAATTTTCGAAAAAATTATTCATGGTAGAATAACCAATTTTTTTTAGAGAAAATAAAATTTTATCTGATAAACAATACGGTTTTTTGAAAAACAAAAGTACAAATGATGCATTAAATCTTCTAACTAAACATATTTATAATAAAATAGATGCTAATGAACCTTTAATAGCTACTTTTTTAGACTTGGCAAAGGCTTTTGATACAGTTGACCATAATAAACTGTTTATAAAAATGGAAGCATATCGTATTAGAGGTCAATTACTTAATTTATTGAAAGATTATTTAACTAATAGATATCAAAGAGTTAAGTTAAAAAAAGTTAAAAGTGATCAACTACCAGTAACTATGGGAGTTCCACAGGGAACTATATTGGGACCTTCGTTTTTCTTGATTTATATTAATGATCTGCTTGATGATGTTACTAAGGATTGTATAATGTTGTCTTATGCTGATGATACAGTATTATTGTGTTTAGGCACAACATGGAATAGTTGTGAAATTTTGATGAATAGTGCCCTAGAAAAAACATGTGATTGGATAGCTGCTAACGACTTATACTTAAATGTTGATAAAACTGTCGATATTGCATTTGGAAGTTACAGTGATAGCATTCCTAAAAACCTAAATATTAATATTAAAAATAAGCCCATTAAAAGAGTAGAATTTGCCAAGTATCTTGGGGTTTATATTGATTGTCATTTAAGATGGAACTATCACGTGTCTTATGTAATAAAAAGGACTAGATATTTGCTTTTTATTTTCAGAAAATTATCTAAAATTATGAACCAAAAGTCTCTATTACAGATTTACTATGCTTTTTTTCATAGCATTGCATCCTATGGTATTATTGCATGGGGTGGGGCTTATAATGGCGTCATGTCGATATTAGAATCCTTACGAAAAAGATTTATTAGTATAATATTCAAAGACCATGAGAATAATAAAGTGCCTTTAAGTATTGAGCAAACTTTTGTTCTTAATTCAGTATTGTATTACTATCAGGATTTGAAGAATAAATTTTTGTTTTTTAAGAGTAAAACTAGAAATAAAAATATAATTTTGCCTAAAATTAAAAAAACTATTTCCTATAAGAGTTGTGAATACAATGCTATAAAGTATTTCAATAATCTTCCAAATGAGTTAAAAACTTTAAATCTAAGCCAAAAAAGTATAAAAACGAAAATTAAAGAGTACATAAGAAAAAATGTTAATTTTATGTAGTTTTGTTATTTATGTTGAGTTATAAAGAGCTCTATTTGTGTTTCTTTTTATATTATTATAATTTTTAAACAAATTTTAAATGTGTTTTTCACTAATACACACTATAAAGATGTTTTTTAATTCGTAAGTTAGTTGTTTAAGTTTGTCTACCAGGCCTAAGTACAGGTATTTTTATACCTCTTTAGGATGTAATGTTTAGTCGGATATAATAATGTATATTTAGACTTAAGCTACATATGTATTACTGGTAAATTAAAAAATAAATAAATAAATCATACGAGTTTTTCTGTGAGTAGCGCAAGGCTCGTGCTGATCACTAGAAGGCGGGCGCGGGAATGAAGATCCTCTTGAAACCAGCTTAAGGTAGCGCTCCGGACGAACGAGAGTCGCGTTCAAAAAACCGTCCGTGGCGTAAGATTCTGCTTTCGGCGAGAGGACTGCCGTGATTGAGAGGATGGCAGTGGCGCCACAGACCGACCTCCAGTGAGCAAAGGGAGCGAAGGAAGGAACGATAGAGGTAGCGAGAGAGAGTGGAAGACGCAGTCCCGAGATCTTCGTCCACGTAGGTCCTGGCCAGGCTTTCGTCGGAATATGCGGCGGCGCGAACAGCGGTCGACGTCGGGATACGTGCGGTACCCCGACGTGTAATTCAGATCAAACGAGAGGTTAGCCGCTCTCGTCGGGTTCTCTCTCTCTCGATAACATAATCGCGACTACGGCAAACCGGAGTGCTTCTCATTCCGGCGAGAATAGAATACTTCGAACTATTTGCGGAGCCAGGAAACTCGTACCTGGCGGATCGTCCACGTCCCCCGGGTAGGTCGAGACGCCGTGTCTAGAACGCATTTATTTCCATTTTTCGATTACGTTCTCCTTGAGCCAAGGTTTAGCATTGCCTTGGCTCATTCCTGCAGTGTTATACAAATATTAATATTTTTATATTTCATCTTTTCCTTTCTCTAATTAATAAATTTCCTTATTAATTTAACCGCGTGTATCAATTAGTTAAACCCTCGATAGACCCTATCCCGAAGGCGAATACCGCCATGACCCGCGGATGTCGTGCATTGCACTTCGCACGACACATAGCTGAGTAGCCGAGCACGGGTATCGGCGAAGAACAGTACTTATAGTACGAGGAGAGCGTGTACCTAGGTAAGTACACACGCTGTACACAGGGCAGACGATGTCATACGGAGCTTGAGGCTAGCTCCCACCGTATCGAGAGTCGACTCCGTCTACTGGTCAGCTGCTTGGTGAGACAGCTGATTGTGATAACGTGAATATTTCCTGTGCATTGGGAACTTGCACAGGACAACTAAAACCCTCCTGACGAGTAGAATCAACCCTGTTACAATACATTACACGAGTTCGCATTTTTTGAGTCTCGCAAGTATAACACTACGAAAAATTCCACAATGTTTCTATAACTGATCACAGCAGCCCATTTTTATTTTACTGGTCAACTTATGAGGATAAGATATAAAAAAATATTTAAATTTATTATAAAAACTATTAAAATTCTATAGACAAGATTTTTTATTTTTTTTATTGGATTTTTACTATAAATATTCTGTAATAGTAATCTTTATTATATATTTTGTTTTATTTTTATAATATCTTCTATTATAATTATTGCTTTTATTTATATTTTATTTATATGTGTCGAGGGAGCTCGAATTAATTAACATTAAATAAATTGACAATAAAGTTTTGATGGTTAACAACAGCAATATAAAAAAAATAACATCTTTATTTCATTTAGCACGAAATTATTTAATCTTGGTTCGTTAATTTTATTATTATATATTAATAAATCAATGTTTAACATGTATCAAGCACAAAAAATTAAAGCTATTATCTATCGGGGCTAAAGCGTAAGCGCATTATGGAGCACGCGCCTTAACGCTCACGACTATCGTATTGCATCACCGTTCAGACATTGAAAGTTATATATTTAAGGTGAACTTGGTTCCCGGTAGAGGGGCTTGGATATTATAATTAAGATTTGTTATAATAATTTATTGGTTTCATTTATTTATAATTGATTAATTCATTGAAAAGACAAGGGTCCAATTTGAATTCTTGTATTCCCGCTTGGTCGGCAATTTTGCAAACGCGCATGTGCAGACGACAAGCTTTGCGCATGCGCATTGCGTATTGCTCATTGTTTGAGAACCACGGCTATTAAATAAAAAGAAGAAAAAAAGAAGTATTGCTCATTATCCAATCACAAATACAATTTTTATTTTTAACAATTGAAATCCTGCTAACCTAGACTTAATAAAGGTTGAGCAAATTTAATCGGTTAGTGAGAAATTTACTGGTCTTTTAGAATTTCCGTATAGTTCAATATTTTAGAATTATCGTCAAATTAAAATTCGCGATATTTTTTAATTTTTTTCTTATAAGCTATGCTTGAACAAATTAATTAGAATATGTTTTTTTGATGAGCAAATTAAAGTCTATCGGTCAGTATTTTTCGTTTTTCCATTTTAAACGGTTTTAGAGGCTGGATGATGGGTGGTACTTTTTCATGGGGCTCTGGCATTCTATACAGGTCTATCTTCGTTCACTTAAATGTAATTTTCATTTTCCCGGAAAACATGAATTAAGTTTTTTATGCACAATCGATATATATATCAATTACAAATTTATTTTCAAAATAATAACTTTAGACGCTATTCGCTAACTCTTCATCAATGTTCATTGTTTCTTTGTTAGAGCATAAACAACGAATTTAGATGCATGATATCCGTCGGTATAAATATATGTATATGTTTTAAGTTTCACACCGGCAGTACAGCATGTAAACAGATAATATAAGATATTTGTTAATAATAGGAATTTTTGCTTCAAATTGTTTTTATAAATAATATATTAAGAACCGTCATTTTATCATTGTAAATAGTTTAAAGTTTTTGTGTAAATACAGTATTAATGAATTAGGTTAAACATTTTTCAGGTTAGACTGATCAAAATAAAATTATTTATTTGTAACATATCTAAATTTTCTAAATTTATTTTTCAGAGTTTTAGTTTAATTGAGTTTCAAGATGGATCCAGACTTCTATGATGAATTTGGAAATTATATTGGTCCTGAGTTAGCCTCTGAGAGTGAAGATGAAAATGATTATGGAAATGCTGGAGATGAACCTGAAGATAGGGATCATTCGGATGAAGAAATGGAAGAAGACAAGGATGAATCCCGAGAAAATATGGAAACTAACTCAATGGCAGTTGTATTACATGAAGATAAAAGATATTATCCTAGTGCTTTAGAAGTTTATGGACCAGATGTAAATATTATAATATATTTTATATTTAATAATCTTTTATATTGCTACGTTAACTTTATTTTATATTTGTGCAGGTTGAAACACTTGTACAAGAGGAAGATGCTCAACCTCTTGATAAGCCATTAATTGCACCAACAAAGAAAGCTAAATTTCAAATTAAACAACAACTTCCAGAAACAACTTATAGTATAGACTATTTGGCTGATTTAATGGATTGTCCAGATTTGATTCGTAATGTTGTATTATTAGGACACTTACATCATGGAAAAACTACATTGGTAGATTGTTTAATCCGACAGACTCATCCTTATATGCATTCTGTCACAGATGAAAAACCTTTGAGGTAAATGTTAAAAGTAAAAATTTTTTTTTATCATTTATGGTTATTTATTATGTAAATTAATAAGTGCAATATAATATAATGAAAATATTATAGATACACGGATACATTGTTTACCGAACAACAGCGTGGTGTTTCTACAAAAGCAGTTCCAGTTACATTAGTTTTACCAGATGTTAAATCAAAATCTTACCTTTTAAATATATTCGATACACCTGGCCATGTAAATTTTTCTGATGAAGCTACTGCCGCAATTCGTTTATCAGATGGAGCAGTTCTTATGGTTGATGCAGCAGAAGGTGTTATGTTAAATACAGAAAGGTTACTAAAACATGCTTTACAAGAAAAATTAGCTTTAACAGTTTGTATAAACAAAATTGACAGACTCATTCTTGAATTAAAATTACCACCTTTGGATGCCTATTATAAACTGCGCCATATCATTGAGGAAGTTAATAGTTTAATTGCTCTACATGGAGATAGTGAAAATGTATCATTTGTTTCACCTAGTATAGGAAATGTTTGCTTTTCAAGTTCTGAATACAATGTCTGCTTTACCTTAAAATCCTTTGCTGCATTGTATTCTAAAGATTATCCTGGGCTAAACATTAATGAATTTGCAAAACGATTATGGGGTGATGTTTACTTTAATTCAAAAAGTCGAAAATTTACAAAGAAACCCCCACATAATACAGCACAAAGAAGTTTCATTGAATTTATCTTGGAACCCTTATATAAAATATTTGCTCAAGTAGTGGGTGATGTTGATACAACATTACCTGAAGGTAAGTTTATTTATTTGACAATTGTAAAACTGTTAGAAATTAATAATTGATTTATAAATAGTATTGGATGAACTTGGCATACGATTAACATCTGAAGAAATGAAAATGAATATTAGACCACTTCTTAGGTTGGTTTGCACCAGGTTTTTAGGAGATATGTGTGGATTTGTAGACATGTGTGTTGCTCATATACCAAATCCCAAAAGCAATGCTCTTACAAAAGTATCGCATATTTACACAGGACCTGTAGATTCACCACTGGCGCAGGATATGATTGACTGTAATCCAGATGTAAGTACACATTTTTTGGTTCAGTTAAATAAGTTAAACTATGTGAAAATGTGTTAAAAAAGTATAAAAATGTTAATATGATTGTTTTCTAGGGTCGGTTGATGATTCACAGTACCAAAATGTACCCTACAGAGGACTGTACATTGTTCGTGGTACTTGGACGAATCATGTCGGGTTCATTGAGCGCTGGAGAACGAGTGCGTGTGCTTGGTGAGGCTTACACGCGGCAAGATGAAGAGGACTCACGTGTCTTAACGGTTGGGCGGCTATGGGTAAGCGAAGCGCGGTACAACATCGAGTTGAACATGGTACCAGCAGGCAACTGGGTATTAATTGAAGGTATTGACCGATCAATTGTCAAAACGAGTACAATCACTGATCTTATTGATTCAGATGACTTACATATATTTCGACCGCTCAAATTTAATACGCAAAGTGTCATCAAGATTGCAGTTGAGCCAGTAAACCCTTCAGAGCTTCCAAAAATGTTAGATGGTCTGCGTAAAGTAAACAAGAGTTATCCACTACTAGGCACACGGGTCGAAGAAAGCGGTGAGCATGTAGTGTTGGGTACGGGTGAACTGTACCTAGACTGCGCCATGCACGACCTGCGTCGCATGTATTCAGAGATCGATATCAAAGTAGCCGACCCTGTCGTCGTTTTTGCAGAAACTGTTGTTGAAACCAGTTCACTTAAATGTTTTGCCGAAACCCCGAACAAGCGAAACAAGTTGACAATGATTGCAGAACCATTAGAGCGCGGTTTGGCAGAGGATATTGAAGCCGAACAAGTCAAAATAACTTGGAACAAGTATGAATAAAGTTTAATTCTAACAATATTGTTAAAAAAAACATTAATTTAAAACTATAATCAATTTTTTTTCAGAAAAAAACTCGGAGAATTTTTTCAACAAAAGTATGATTGGGATCTTTTAGCTGCTCGTAGTATTTGGGCATTTGGTCCAGACGCAACGGGTCCGAATATTTTGGTCGACGATACACTTCCATCGGAAGTCGACAAATCATTGTTAAACAGTGCTCGTGAAGCAATAGTACAGGGTTTTCAATGGGGTACTCGAGAAGGTCCTTTGTGCGAAGAACCAATCAGAAACGTCAAATTCAAAATTCTCGATGCGGTTATTGCTCAAGAACCTTTACATCGCGGAGGTAATAACAAAATCTCTTTAAAAATTTTAATTTTAATTTTTAATTTTAACTCTCAAAGTCTTTTTTAAACGTCGCTCTTTTTATGCTCTCAAATCGGTGTTAATCAGCGACGGAGGTCATACGATGTCTTTGTTAAGAAAGCACTTATTGAAAATACATTCCCCAGTGGTGCTTGTATCAATCGGCCAGGGCCGGGAATCGAACCTGGTACCTCCAGATTACGAGCCCGACGCTCTACCGACCGAGCCATCCCGGTCTCAACTGCAGTATCTATTTCGAATCTATAAACATTAATATTTGTATAAATTTTTGTCAAGGTGGTCAAATCATTCCAACGGCAAGACGCGTGGCCTATTCGGCTTTTTTAATGGCTACCCCCCGATTGATGGAGCCTTACTTGTTTGTGGAAGTCCAAGCGCCTGCGGATTGTGTATCTGCTGTTTATACAGTACTTGCAAAACGCCGTGGTCATGTAACTCAAGACGCCCCTGTACCTGGTAGTCCTCTCTACACCATCAAAGCTTTCATACCTGCGATTGACAGCTTTGGCTTTGAAACAGATCTGCGAACGCACACGCAGGGTCAGGCATTCTGCCTTTCTGTTTTTCACCACTGGCAAATTGTACCCGGCGATCCTCTCGACAAGAGTATCACCATTAGACCATTAGAGCCTCAACCAGCAACACATCTTGCTCGAGAGTTCATGCTTAAGACGCGCAGAAGGAAAGGTCTATCCGAAGATGTATCTATCAATAAGTTCTTTGATGATCCTATGTTACTTGAATTGGCTCGCCAAGATGTACTACTCAATTACCCCTTGTAATTCTCTGGCATTTCTTGCAACGATTTATTTAAATTCATAAAATCTTATATGTTTATTGTATCCAATTATTCATAACGTATCCATAAACGTAGAACTGAAGTATATATAATGTATTTACAAAACTTATAAAAAAAATTTTTGTATTTAAATATTATAAATCATATATCGTGCTAGAGCTCACTTTTATACAATCCATAAAATATTAATACTAAATTTTTGTGTAATTACTATTTATTCTATAACTTTTGACAACATTCAGATATTTCATCTTCTATTTTTCAAATCATATCTACTTGATCTCAACTTTTTATTACATTTTAAGGTTAAGTGTCTACCTTTAATTGTTTTTGAGTTATCGGTGATTATACTCAAATGTATTTTTTTCACAATTTTTCATTACCTACGTACAACTTTCGTCTACAGCCTATGATATTGAATTTTACATAAATTTTTTCATATTGGTACACAAGAAAACAATTCCAAAGTTTCAACAAAGTCCGGGACCAGGTGAGTGGAACTTTTTGTTAGTTTTATACATACATCGTTCAATATATATTTTAGTATAATTTTTATAAATGGGAATGTAAAGAAACAGGCAGCAGAATACTTGCAACGAGATTTTCGCATAAAGCCGTTCTGTTTAACTCGCTTACATATTAAACTACTTATATGATCAGAAAAAATCTAAAGATGTAAAGATAATTATATTGCGTCAATTTTACTTAATATGGATGATTTTTTCTCAAAATAAATTTTAATGTTACCAAAAGCAATTTTTAAAATTCAAAACCTTACATTTTCAAGGTAGAGAAATGGGGAATATTTTTCATAACTTTCAATCAAGTATACGTTATTTGATTGTGACTTTACTCATTTGTATGTATCCAATTTAGTTTCTATTTACCTAATGTTATTGATACCCTGATAAATGCAATTTAAATGGAAACTCATGAATCACGGCGTTGTTTACTATATATAATCATTGTTCTTAAAGGGTAATGTTAGTTTGATGTAGATATTTGTAGGAGGGTGGACAGTTGTACATCATATTTCGTATACATTTTAAACATCGTAAATTTTGATAATATCGTGGTGCAAGACCCAACCAAATCACTAGAACATGCAAATTGTCTAATGTTTGAAAATGTATATGTGTATAATAAGATATTAATTCAAGCAAAATGCATATCTTCAAAGATGTAGTTAGAAGTTCTAACTTAGAACCCTTGGAAAACAAGTATGTATAAGTATGATCTGCAGTAGTAGTATTAAATAAAGTATATTTGAATTCGATAATGATAAAAAATATAGCTTGCAAAAGGTAGAATTATGTCAAATCTTGTTTTTTACTGGTAGGTTTGACAATAATGTACCATAAAGTGTTAACATTAATAAATTGATGTAAGCGAGACGCATTTGACTCAAGAGGTGTGGTGCTGCGGTCGCGCGTGCGAGCGGAATTTGGAACGAGAGTGCAGAACGCGAGTGGACATAAAAGAGAAAGCTTCGCCTGAGAACGCTGAGAGCGTTGAGCTGTTTTGGTGCGCTAGCGCAGTATTTTAGTTATTACGCCGGGTGTGTCGATTTGGTCGAGATTGGCATTTGTTCTATTGTTGTGAAGATACACTTACCCCAAATTTAAGCTGAACGCTCACAATTATATCTTTTTTGTATTAACTATTTAAAAATTACCGATAAATAAATTACTATTTTTTATATCAATAAATAAACGCTAAAAAAATCAGAAGTGGGATAGACTATAGTGTTCTAAGAATCGACAAACCACTACGTCTGTGAAATCGATAATTTTCGTAAATGCAAGATGGCGGAAGCAGATTTGAAGAAGCTTCTAGATCAGGCAAATGCTGAGATCGAGAGGCAAAGGGTACGACGTGCGCAAGAACGACAACAATACGAAGAGAGAATTGCCCAGTTAGCGGACAGTCAGGGTCAAAGAACAGCAGGTTTGAGTCAAAGTTCGGCGGAAAGTGAAATTGCGCAAGTATTACTATCGCTAGGAAATGTAATGCGAGAACAGACGGAAGTATTAACCTCAGTGCGCCAAACTAGAGATTCGAGAAAAATTGTTATGCCGAACGTTCAAACGGCTATTCGAGATTTCTTTGGTATTGAGAATCCCGAGAAAGCGCATGCATGGATCCGGGAATTGGAGATTACGAAAAATGCAAATGGTTGGAGTGATGTTACAGCATTTAATATTGGTAAAGCACATCTGAAGAATACAGCTCTCGAGTGGTATATGACCAAAGTAGATACGATTATTGACTTCGAATCGTTAAAAACATCGTTCAAGTCGACATTCACCCTAGCACTCAGTAAGAGCGAGAGAATACGCACAATGTCTGCACGTACGGAAGGCAACCGAGAGTACATACAAGAATACATATTGGATAAAATATGGCTGTGTGACGGCTTGGATTTGACTACATAAGAGATCAGAGACGAAATTGCTGACGGTTTAAAGTCGAGAAAGTTGGCATGCTACATTTTATCTAAGGAGTACGCGACAACGGACGCTGTTCTCCAAGACTTGGTTAAGTACGAAAAGATCGACGCACATCGCAAGGAGCGAGTATTGACGGAGAAGCGGACACCAACAGCTTTTGCGGAGGCTACGAAGCAGCATAGAAGTTCAAACTCCACGACAGCGGCAACATTGTCCAATTCATTGATAGGAGGTATGCGCGCAGTAAATGCAAGTGCGAGTTCAAATACAAACGAGCGTAAATGTTTTAATTGTAAAATGAGCGGGCGTGTCGCGAAAGAATGTCCGAGGGAAAGAAAAGTATTTAAGTGTTTTATATGTAACCGCGAAGGACACATTGCATCTCGTTGTAAACAAAATATCGGCCCAAAGCGCGACGAAGTAAATACCGTTTCCGTGGCAAATAATAATAACAGCGTGATTAAAGATAAGTTTATTAGAAACGTATTTCTTAATGGTAAACCGTTTGAAGCATTAATCGATATGAGATCATCGGTCTGTACAATAAAAGAATCTGCAGTTTCACGTGGTAATTTTCGAGTAGAGGGAAAATATTCAAATTTATAGGGAGTTGGTGCTAGTATTGTCAAATCAACGGGCGTAGTAACCGTGAATGTAGTACTTAATTACCTTAAACCTAAACAAACTGAATTTCAAGTGGTAAATAATGACGCGCAAAGGTGGGAAATTATTTTTGGTCGACCATTCAGCGAAGCATTAGACATAATGTACACGCGAGTAGGTTATAATCTTGAATTTGTAACTATAGATCTAAGTTTATTTGAAAATACTATAAATTCTTGTGCGAAAACATTATCGTTGGAGAAGACAAAAATTGAATCGGAACACGTAAATTTTATTAATGTACAAACTGTAGCGGAAGAAGTTAGATTACCCTTGAATAACCTTGGAAACAAAACACTGAGTATTGAAATAGGACAAGAAATAGGTGAACCGATTTGCGCGATTGAAACTATAGAAGCCAGTGTACCGCGTACTGATAAAATTGAATTTATCGAGGTTATAACGGATGTGTTGGTAACTCCAGAGCAGAAAACTGACTTGGTAAATATTTTAAATAATTACAGAACTTGTATTGCGACAAAACCAAGTGAAGTCGGATGCACTGATTTAATTAAAATGAATATAGAATTAGAATCTGAATCGCGTCCTTTTCAATTAAAACCGTATAGACTTGGCGCTAAAGATCGAAAAAATTTAGACGAAATAGTCACAGAGTATAAACGTATAGGTTTGTGACTGAAACGAACTCCAAATTTGCTAGCCCAGCACTTATTATTAGAAAGAAAGACGGTACTCCACGAATAGATATCGACTATCGTCGCTTAAATAAAATTACGAAGCGTTTTAACGCACCTATACCGAATTTCGATGACTTTTTAGAGATCTTACACGACGCGAAGTATTTTATAACGCTTGACCTTGCGCAGGGTTATCTACAAATTCCTTTGACAAAAGAGGCTAAGAAATATACGGCTTTTATTACCAAAACACAGACTGGACGTGCAATGTTCGGTTTAACCATTAGACTGCCGGCATTTTTGCCTTATAAATTGATATTTTTTATGTGCAAAATTTATACATAAAAACACGTCATATCTCTAGAGTAGTTGTCAAGGTCACAGATGGCTCATATATGAGCCAGTCCGGCTGGCAACGGTCGGGTGTAAACACACTGTAACATGTGTAAAACATACCCTGAAGTTTGTCCCAACTTATGGAGGTGCCGAAACTACCCCTAGCGAGGGGCTGATTTTTTTAGCGAACGTTCTCGAAGACTGAAATATTCGACAAATTTGTGTACAATGTGTAAGAAATTTATTAGCAATATCCATATTTTACATATCTAAAACACTTTCCTTCTGCTAGAACCAGAGCTAACGACGTGGACGTAGAAGTGATGTAGCTCCATTTTTTTTTATTTTTAAATTTTTTTTATATTTTTTTGTTTTTTTTATTTTTTTTTTTATTTTTAGTTTTATATAATTTTAGTCTACAATATTTTTTTCGTATGAAATTCTTCAAAACAAGATGCAATACAAAGAGCAACATCACAAGTTGTACATATAAAAAAACTCTGAGATCGGTTTTGTTTCAGAGAACATAAATGACGTCTTTTTCTTTTATCGATTTTTTTTGGAAAATGCCGACTTACTAATCGAGAAGGAGTTGCAACATTTTGGGCTTCTTTATGTACATCAAGATTCAGTAATGCTTTTATAACTCGTATACGAAAGGTTGGAAATGATATTTTACCATTTTTTATTTTATAGAGAGCATGAGCGTTGCCTAAAGCTAAATTGATCAAATGTAAAAATAATTTTTTATACCATTTCATAGATTTCCTCATTGTTTCAGTTAAAGCCAATTGCTTATCGATAAGATCTATGCCACCCATATGTTTATTGTAGTCAATGACATAAGTTGGTTTGATTTTTTCATCCCCTGTAAGATAATGTCTTTTACCTGTTGAAGCAAATTCAAGCTCATGGATACTTGTGATTATGTGAACATCCTTTTTATCTTTCCACTTTATCGCAAGCCAGGTCTCAGTATGGGCAACTTGTACTTCATTTTTTTCTAACTTTTCGTTTAGAACAAGCATTCCTTTTCTACTTGACTTTACTGTACCGCATACTCCTGTATCACGATCGTGCAAAAATTCAGCTAACTGAAGAGATGAATACCAATTATCTATTCACATAACGTGACCTTTGAAAAAGAAGGGTTGCAAAAAATGAGCAACAATATCTCCTGTTATGCCCAAGCCAAACTTATCATAATCCGTATCTACTCCAGTATAAATAACAAAATCTATGATATATGCAGATTGACAGTCCACTATTTCAAACAGTTTTATACCGAAACGGTGCCTTTTCATCGGTAAATATTGTTTGAATTTGAGTCTTCCTTTCCACAGCATCAAACTCTCATCAATGCACAAATTTTTTCCAGGATTCAAACTTTTTCTAAACTTATCTTTCAAATAATCTGCAATAGGTTTGATTTTTTTTAGACAGTGATTTACTATTACTGAATTATCTTGAAAATGTAAAAATCGTAATATCTGCTGATATCTATTACGAGACATTGTTTGATTGAAAATTGGAGTATAAAGCAGAGTATCAGTGCTCCAATAATCATTTAGTTAACCTTTTCGAACATGTCTCATTAGAATTGAAAAACCCAAAAATTTTTTAAACTCTTCAACCGTCAGATCTATCCAGACTTTCATTTTAGACCGATTTGGATTTTCTGGATTTTGAGATTGAAAAAGATTTGTTTCCTTCACAATCGTTTCGAAGATATTCAAATCGATGAAATTTTCAAAATAATTTATTGGTTCATTGCCTTCCAAATCAACATTTTCATTTATGCCTCCTACACCAGTAAAATCTTTTATTGATGGATAAAAATCAGTATTATAAATAATTTCCCCTAATGATGAAAAGTCAGGATCCTCCAAATCTACATCCGAAATATCAAAATTATCGTCGTTAGCTTCATCTGGTTCAGATTCATCACTACTCCGTGGATCAGGATCAGCCATTTTAGTATTTTCTTCTGCCTACCTCAAAAGACTTTATGATAAAAGTATCTTTAAGTAAAACGATGACTTTCTCTTATACCTTTTGAAACGCAAATTGAAGAGATATCTAAATTCCACAGTAAGTAAGGCTACAGGAAAAACGCCAGTTGAGGCTTTATATGGTTATTTACCGAGATTCGAAGACAGTAATTCACGACCTGTAACTGAAAGCTGTGAAACTTATTTGCCTCCCAATGAAATTCGCGAAGAAATTCGACAAAGTATAATTAATCAACAAAAGGATTATAAAGCGAGAACTGATGCGAAACGATTCAAAGGTGTGACGTATAATATTGGCGACATTGTCTTCATAAAACAAAATACTATGTCTACGGGAAGTTCAACAAAACTTCAAGATCTGTTTAAAGGTCCAATGATTGTGATTGAAGTACTACCGAGCGACACCTATAGAATTAAACGTTTGAATGAATATAAAGATAGAAATTTTGAAACTACTGTATACGTAAGTAAATTAAGAATTTGGAAAGGTAACGAAGTGAATGAAAACGATGATAAGATGTATGAGAGTGTAAGTGAGTTAGAAAAGGACAGTGAGACTAATGAAGAAAGTAAAGAATGTGAAAAAGCACAGGTGGAAAATGAAACAAGAGAAACTGAAGTAATGTCAGACAAGCAGCAAATTGAATAGAAAACAAAAATTTCGAAAAGAATTCGAAAATTATTCAACAGATTTAATGATTATATTTTACAATAATTATTCGATATATATATATATATATATATATTATATTTTACAATAATTATTCGATATATATATATATATATATATCGAATAATTATTGTAAAATATAATCATTAAATCTGTTGAATAATTTTCGAATTCTTTTAGAAATTTTTGTTTTCTATTCAATTTGCAATATATATATATTAATGTACATATCCTTTTAAATTATAATTTAGTTTATACAATCATAATTCAAAGTTGTTTTAAAAGATACATACAATGTAACATAATGTTTGGAGACCAAACATACACTAGGATTGTGACGTTGTAAAATACAACGCACAAGTACATGCACATGGCTTGTATTTACAAGTCATGTGCATGCATAACTGTTACTTTATAATAGCTCGCGATCGCGTCGCAGGTAGCGAATCCCTCGCAGGCGGACCGAAGTGTACCGATGCACTTTAATGTAAGCACTGATACCCACGGTATGGGTATGTTTTAGAGTCAGAGCCGACGAACGACGTGACCGATACCCGACGGTAGTACGCGGACTACGACCCAGACCACGGCCGAGAGGTATCGTGAGCCAAGGACCGAGCCCAGGTCGTCTCACGATACCTGGCGAATCCGATGCTGATGTCAACAAGACGGGAGGTTAGGCGGCGTCCTAACCTCAACCGTCACACGTGCTCAGCAGACGACGACGGCTGAGATGGCGCATAGATGCGCGCACGCCCGAACTGCGCACTACTAGTCGGGAGAGCCAGGGTGCTCCCCCACCTTACACCCGTATACCGGGGAACGCGGCACCGACGGCGACGCTCGTGCGGCACTAGGCGAGGTGCGCGGGAAGGGGGGATCACTCGAGCAGCGAGAGTGTTGCGCGCGCGAAGACGCTCGAGTGAGCGACCGTAGTGGGACTATGGGTGGGAGCGCGCGGAGCGAGGGGAGCGCGAGTAGAGTAGGAGTCGCGGTATACCTAATTTATACGGTATACCGCGGCATATTAGAATGGATATATATAGATATATACAATGCGCGCACACCTATGTATGCGTATATACTATAGTATATAGCGCGCACACGTATATTAGCTTAATTAATTATTTTAATCAGATAGCGTAGTTAATTAAAGAAAAATATGGAAATCCGTCGGTAGAGTTTGGGGCAATTTTTAATAGTTTATAAAATATGTATATAGTTGTAAATAGTTGCTAAAATTAAATTCTAATTGATGTATGAGTGTGTCGGGATAGTTGATAGTAATTACATAGCCGGTAGGCACGGGGCGGCAGCACCGACTGGGTTACCGATATGGTAATTCATTATTTGTAATGCGCGCCTTCCGAGTGTCGGGGATGATTGGTTGCGTGGTCGACCCAATAATGAACAGGTTGGTGGTGACGTAAACCACTATTATTGGATAGTCGGCCTTGACGGAAATAAGATCAAGGCTGACTACGCGTATCGATCACGCAATCAACCACCCTAATCAACGCCGGTAGATAAGGAGTAGAGTAAGTTAGAGAAGGATAGCGATAGGGTGGGGAGGAAAATCCTTAATTTTGGGGATCAAGCCACGCCGCGAGTCGGATGAAGAAGCCGGTCTCGAGGATTCGCTACCCGATCGTCCGAGGAGATAGTCGTGTTTTCCGAAGTCGTGATTATTTTAAGTTGTAGAGTAGTAATTGTGAGGCTGAGTAGCCATTTTTCGTTGTTGAGTAGAGTTTGTTAGTCGAGGTGTGAAGAGAGTAGTATTGGAGCGGTGAGATTTATTAGGCGAGTAATATTTACGGTTAGCCCGATGGGCGGCCGAATTAATATAAATATTTAAATATAATATTGTTATATATTTTCCGGACGGACGGAGTTGTGTGAGAGATTGTGTGCACGTGTGAGAGTCGGTCGCGAGTCGCGTGTATATTGTGTCGGTGCCGGAACTTATAATTTCTTTCATATTTTTAAATAAATGAGTTGTGATTAAAGATTAAATTCGTGAGTGTTATTTGAAGTAATTTTCCTTTACTCTGAAAGCCGCCGGTTCCGAGGTGGTCAGCCGTCGGGATTCCCTCTGTGACGAGGAGTCGAGGTGGAGATTTGCCGGGTTGCTGAGTCGTTTTGTAAAGTAGTTATTTCATTTTTTATTTAAATATCGCCAGGCGCCCAACTAAATACAAATCGGCGATATCTAGCCATTTTCAACGTCGCTACGACGGAACCTCCGTCGGCCTTTAATTTAATTTAATTGAATTTATACGACGAAAAGTAGCGTCGCAGGATGGCCGAATGTCAACATTAATAAATTGATGTACGCGAGGCGCAATTGACTCAAGTGGTGTGGTGCTGTGGTCGCGCGTGCAAGCGGAACTTGAAATGAGAGTGCAGAATGCAAGTGGACATAACAGAGGAAGCTTCGCCTGAGAACGCTGAGAGCGTTGAGCCGTTTTGGTGCGCTAGCGCAGTATTTTAGTTATTAGACCGCGTGTGTCGATTTGGTCGAGATTGGCATTTGGTCTATTGTTGTGAAGATACACTTACCCCAAATTTAAGCTGAACGCTCATAATTATATCTTTTTTGTATTAACTAATTAAAAATTACCGATAAATAAATTACTTTTTTTATATCAATAAATAAACGCTAACAAAAGTTATTAAAGTTGATTTGTAACTATGCGAATGCGTTATAATTTCATCAACAATACTAGATGTTATTAATTGTGTAAATCTAAGCAAAAAATGTATTGGACTGTAAAATATTACAGAAAATTAGTTAAAAGGCGGGTAAATTGTTGAATTTGCTATTTCATGAAAAAATATATAAATCTGTATCCTCACTAGAAGATATATAAACTTCTCAGTATCAGACTGTAATAGTGCTAAATTTTATATAATAAAAATTTGAACTTATCTAGTTCCATATAACACAACTTTTTAATTGCCTGATTATCTTATTTACCCACTAATACAGTAATTTAAAGTTGTACTATTTAAATTTTTATTTTTTAAAAATATAAAACATTATATGCATTTTTGTAATCATGCCTAAAACGATTTACCTATTACTCATTTATTTACAGATTTGTTTTTCTTGTTTGTTGTTTTGGTTTACTGATTCATTTTTCACAGTTTTCAGCCATGATTGTACAAAAGACAAATTCAGGATTAAAGCTTGTAATAATCCAAAAATGCTGCTACTTAACCAATAGATATTGATTCCCTACAAAATAAATTTATTTTAGTAACCTGTTCAAAAAGGAAAATAAAGTTTTAATCTTAAATACTAATTATTTTGGTGAACTTACTGCAGGCATTAATACAGAAACTGGTATTAAACCTAATGTAATTAGTTGAAATATTACTAGTTTTGAATTTCTGTTTTCTGATAACATTTTTACAGTGTTCAATCGATGGACCTTAATAGAATACATGTTTTATAATATATAGGCATACAAATTTTTTTAACCCATTAACGCCCAAGCGCACCAATTTTTTAGCAAATTTCAACGCGATTATTTTTTATGTTATTGGTATTGAAAAAATTTTGCTTCCACACATTCTGACGTAGCATGTTATGCTCTTTTAGAATCTATGGTCAAAATTTTAGCCAGATTTAGAAAAAAAGTGATAAAACCAATTTAAGCATAAAAAGCACCAAAATTTTAGAAAAAAAATTTTTTCTCGATTTTTTTTCAGAATATTATTATAAATAATTTATACTCAAAATATGAAAAAAGGTGATGGAAATAGTTGTACTTTAAGCCAGTATTTTTGTTGTTGTTTATGAGTACGTGGAATACAGTGCAATAAACAATAAAGCGTTTTAAATAGAATTAAGTTTATTACGATGAAATAAAGAATACACATATAATGAAAATCTTCCGGTCGCGGTCGACCGAAGAGGCGCGTGACAGGCTCACGAAGGAGTGAGAACTGAGAAGTTGACCGAAAAAAATGAAAAGCATATGCGGCATTAGCACTGTATTATGTGTAGTGGGGATTGGCTTGCTTCGTCGATAATTGCCACATTTGTTTTACCGAAAACAATTTTTTTCTAAAAATATCGCGTCTTTTGCGAAACAAAATTTTAAAAATCGAATACGTATTTTTTTCGTATTATTGTTAATTTATCGAAAAAGTCACCTTTAATCATCAGAATAAATGATATATTATAGCTTCTTTGATAAATGTAAATGTCCTACCATAGTTTATACATGGCGGACTGCATGTGGCGATTGCAATAAATGTAACAGAAAATGTAAAAAACTGTAAATTTTTGTATATTTCTGGCGTTTTTCGCATATTATAACGCAAGTCATCCCAATTTTATACACAAACATACATGCACACACTCATTTCCATATATATTTTTGTAAATACATAGAAGACTGAATTTTACCCCACTAAAAAAACTCAGATGAGAATTCACCTGAGAAATCACCTAAGAAATCAAGTAATTTCTTACGCGAAAATCTCAGGTACCGAATGTAAGAGAAAAAATTTGTAAGTTTTCTTAGAAAAAAGTATTAGTAAAAAATATGTTTTCTCTCTCTGTCTTGTTGAACCATTTGAATATGAAATGAAATTACGTTTTAAAAAATTACTTATATATGGTGAATAAATAAAGCTTGATGTGCCGCAAATTGTTTAAGTCTCAGGACTTTTATTACTTTCTAATCGTAGTGAATCAATTCGTCTGGAGACTCGTTCTGTAATTCTTGCAATGCTTTAACACGCAAAAGATGTTTCCCGTATCTTTACAGATGTCTAACCTGTAAAAAGAAAAAATATAAAAACAGAAAGTATCTAGTTATATAATATGAAAATTTATTACCAGATACTAAAATTATACATTTATAGCTTAAGGTTAATAAAATATAAAGGAAAATGAACAATCTAATAAATAGAGCAGTCGGGGTTGATTCACCATCACCAGGTCTCAATTATTCCTTTCACGCACTGCATTTTTCAATGAACAATTATAAAATTACGATATACGCATCTTAATTTAGCGGTAAAATAACTATTTAGGCAATCTATGACGTCGAACATTTTGCATTGCGCGATAACTTAGAAAATGGTTAGATGTGAAACTGAAGTTCGTTTGTTTTTAATGCAAGAAATCGATCATCTTAACGTTGGCTATTGCCAAACAAACCAGTTTCAGTTGACGTCTAACCTTCCCGCGATTCATTTGCATAAGTAAGAAATTTCCTTCTAAATAGTTGGATATCATTATTTTATCGTACATAAATAAAGTGCGCATAAAGGGCAATGTTAAACATCGTTGTATACGAAATTTTCAAAGACCCTATAAGGCGACTTGGACATTGGAACCTAGTGATGGTAAATCAACCCCGACTGCTCTATTTATTAGATATGCTCTTTTTCCTTTATATTTATATAACCTTAAGCTACAAATGTATAATCTTAATATTTGTTTATAAATTTTCATATTATGAATCTAGATACTTTGTGGTTTTATATTTCTTCTTTTTATAGGTTAGACATATGTAAAGAGACTGGAAACATCTTTTGCGTGTAAAAGCATTGAAACAATTACACAGGTCAACATGGTTTTGTTCTAAGAAAGTGAAGGGTCATTTCCGATGTAATTTTTCATGTAAAATCCGAATCCGGGGTCTGATTTGCTCTATCATATCAGGATTTTGAGATATCCTAACCTAAAAGGGCAAAAATCGCGATGTTTGGTTACATTTGAGGTTATATAGCGTCATCATATTCTTTTTTACCAATGGTACCTTAACGTGTAAGTCTTGTTCTTTCAAATGCCGTTGAGTTTGCTCAAATAGATTTTTTCTTCATTAAGATATTTCATTTTAAAGTTTTCGAGTTTCGTCAATTTCGTTATTCTCAAAATTCACATGATTCTGCAGTCTTTGACGTCCAAATTCGACACTTATGTTCAATTTTTCTTTTGACATTTGTATCACGTTCTTTTGCGACAATAGGTTCTTTAAAACTAAAATTGAACATGCATAAAGTTTTACGACCGAAAACTAAGCCCTAAGTACTTTGAAGGGGGCGAAAATGGGGCGAAAAATGTTGAGATTGATCGAAAAGTATTTTATTTTTTTACTTTCCACGTACTTTATGGCGTAGTTTAATTACAAATTAAACTAAACTAAAATAAATTAAATTAAACTAAAAGCAAGTATGCCAAATCCACGTATTCCAAACACCAAATCCACAATCAGAAATGCAACAATCCTAATCACTTATTAATGTAATAACTTTACTTTTAGCGCTTCTCAGAAACAACGATGTGAACGTAGTAAGGATTGTTTCCTTTGGGGTGCTTGATTAAAGTGAGTCCCCTTGACTCTCACTATATTCATCTTTATGAAATCTTTTTTTCTTGTCTTCTAAAATACAATACAATATTCTACAGAATCATGTGAATTTTGAGAATAACGAAATTGACGAAACGCGAAAAATTCAAAATGAAATATCGCAATGCAGAAATAAGCTATTTGAGCAAACTCAACGGCATTTGAAAACACAGGATCTACACGTTAAGGTACCATTGGATGTTTTTTGAGCAAAAAGAATATGATGATGCTACACAACCTCAAATATAGTCAAAAATCGCGATTTTACACTTGTAGGTTAGGATATCTTAAAATCCTGACGATGATTCGGATTTTACATGAAAAATTACTTCGAAAATGACTCTTCACTTTCTTATAACAATTTAAATATCATTTTTTGCAGACCTGTGTTACAGAACGAGTCTCGAGACGAATCGATTCACTACGATTAGAAAGTAATAAAAACCCTGTTATATATAAATCTTTTTCCTATGGAACTTAAACACTTGCGGCTCGTGAAGCTTTATTAATACTCCAAATAAAAAGTCTCCAAATTTCATCTAATGTTCAAACGTTTGAGCACGATAAAAAAAATAAATGTGTTTTTTAATAATACTTTTTCTAATAAAACTTAAAAATTTTTACTCTTAATGTCGGCACCCGATATTTTGGCGTGAGAAATCACCTGATTTTTCAGGTGATTTCTTATCTGAGTTTTTTTGGTAGGGTAGTATTTCAATATCTACTCTTTGCGTAACCCAGAGAAAACGACATGGACGTGGTAGAATTCTTTCTCCTTTGGGGTGCTTGTTTTGAGTGAGTCCCTTTGCCTCTCACTATTCGGAGTGCTTGATTTGAGTGAGTTTCCTTCCCTCATACAAATAATCTAATAATTGTTCTTCACGTATTTTTTACAAAAATATAAGATGCAACTGTGACAAAATATATTTGTTCTTATTGGACAGTTGGAATATGACTTCAATTTATTGTAAGTAGTAGTTTTACGTGCAATTTGTTTTATTTTAGCTTTTTCCATGTAAATATTTGCTATTGACAGTGAGAATTATTTCGTCCTAAATTTTTTCACTTCGTCTATAGTTGCATTGAATAAAATGACTGAATTAGTGATAGGAGCTTTTATCAGTGTAATAAAAACAACCAATTTTTCGAACGAATGGATGGAAGTACATTATTATAATGCCCGTCGTGGATATCTACTCCACCCATAAACTTCTTATACAAATGAAAAAACAATCGAAATACAAACTTATGTTGAAACTACCTCTAATTTTATGCTTACACATAGATATATACATAGTTTTATCAGTAAGGGTTTATGCAGCCCAAGAATGCATAGTTCCTGATGTACAAAAGAAAAGTTTTGATTATGGAGCCCGGGCTCCATAAACCGCCCGCCTCCACCAATGGTGGGAAGCAGACACAAGATCCAAATTTGGATATATATATATATATATATATATATACAGTGCCCTCCAATCCTGAAATCTTAGACACAGCGACGGTGGAATATTTATGTAATACATATATATATATATATATATATATATATATATATATATATATGGGTGGTTCTCTGTGACATTGAAGATGAAAAAAATGAATATTGCTATAACTGTGGGAATATGTTTTAGAGGTGTCCAGTACTTCTCCTGCATTTTTTCAAATTTTTTCGGGGCCATTATTTTAAGTTACAGAGAGTCAAATTTGACATTTTAGCACTTTTTTACATTATATGCCCATTTTCATGAATTTGTAGCTCCTAGGGGATGCATTTTTCACTAAAAACATAAATGTAACTTATTGGTATGTTTAAATGAATGTTTTAACCGCTATTAATTTAAGTGATGATCAAAACAGTTATAGGTAAATGACAAGTATAACCTATCATATGTGTACTGCTATAGAGGATGAATGCAGGAATACTTGTGTTGTGCAATCTTAATTGTTTTATAAATTTTATCTAGACTAATTATTGTACATTTATTATAAAGACAATTGGAAATATGTTTCATTTGTACTAAATGCATATATAGATTGCAAAATTGTTAATTACTGTGGTACAATTGAGTAGCCGTCTATAACACATGGACATAAAATATCAATTTACTTAAGTATTCATTGCAGTTCTACTAATTATTCGTCCACTCTGTAATTTGCATGGTTAAAAAGTATATTTAAAGCAAGTTGTATGATTTTTTCTGACATGATAGCTTGGAGCGAAAACACTTTTTCACAATTTTAATGATTTCTTTATAATGCTGAATATTTCTGGTACGCTCAATGATCTTGGACAATTTTTTTTCTTAAACTTCATGTAATTTATAGAAAAAAAGGTCTTTTGTATTTTCTGCATTGAATTAGCCCATTTTGAGTTATAAAACGATAAAAGTTAAAAAATCATGAAAATGTCAATATAACCATTTTTTACCTTAAATATCTCTAAAACTACTCATTTTTGGCCTCTAAAAATTTAGATCATCATCCAAAACATGTAAAAGAAGGTATTGACAAAGTTACAGAAAAAAAATTTTTTTGTCTCTCGATTTGACAAGGAATCGCGCATATATATATATATATATATATATATATATATATATATATATATATATATATATATATATATATATATATATATATATACACACACACACAGTATGTTACAGAATTCATTGACACTAAAATATTTGTGAATTTCTGTGTATGAGTACGGTTAGAAAGATAATTTTGTGTCCTAGGTAGTGGTCCCATGCGTTTAATTGCAGGAGCTATAATTAAAAAGCAATTAATAATCGAATTTCAAAAAATAGCAAAAAGTTTGTATCGAGATTTTTATTTTATTCTCATCGGACAGCCCGTACTCGATTTAGCTTAGATCAATGTTAACAATAATTATTCATATCGTGAATGATTTTTAAATAATTATTAATTACTTATTAAAATGTAACCTAAGATGTTGTTCCTTGAATCAAAATATGGACCGCGTAGTGTAAAATCGGGCTTTCTGACGTGCAATTACGTATAATACGTGTCGTCTGTTATTGAGATCTCGAAGATTAAAGTTATATCGGTAATTTCATTTACTTTACGAGTCGGTCGATAAAAAAGTTTTCTTGATTTCTTGGATACTGGACCTTACGCTCAATTGTGTGAACATTGGAGTGGAATTACACCTCTTTTCTTGGATGTAAGAGAAAATATTTTAACAAGTTTTCACAGAATAAACTTTGTATCAAAGGTTTATAAAAAAATTATCGCCTAAGGGATACTATTCGTACGTAAGTAAATTATTAAATTTTAAATCGAAATCTTGTAGCGGACAAATAATGATTATCTTTGTATTATTAAATATTTATATGTTAAATAGTATTTAGTAGTAGACAACAAGAACAACTGAAACCTCAGTAATGAAGAGAATTAGTAGATCAGTATTGGGCAATGCGCGATATGATTGTACAAGGAGAATTATTGATAATGCGAGCGTTAAAATTTTATTTTCAGTACATGCTAAATTATTTATTCGGCTGCAAGGTTGCTGATTAGATGAAAAATTATCTAATATGCATTGCAGCACATAAGTACGAGCTGCTTGATGACAGAGATTTTTTGATTTCTTGAAGACGGGGTGCTATGCTCGTTTGTGTGAACATTGGAGTGGAATATATTTACACCTCTTCTCTTGGATGTAAGAGAAAATTTTTCAAACAATTTACACAGCAGATATTTTGTATCCTAGGTTTTTAGTTTGTTTTATGCAGTTCTATGACAATATGGTTATAATTATTATTTTTTTCTTATACTTCGGTATTTTTAACAGACCTTCTATTGAATAAACGCGAACGTTTGTAAATTTGATAAGTAATAAAAACGATAAAAGTGTTTTAAATTAGGAGGACCTATCAATGTGACGGGTTGAAAAAATCGATTTTTTTTATGATAGTATTTACACCTCCAGAATTGATGTCCTATAGTCGGTTTGGTCGAATTCTACCTTATTGATTGATTTTACTGCTTCAAAAGTGAGTGCGTACCGCGCTCGGCTTTCGGCGCAAGAACGAATTAGAGGTTCGTAAGGTTGCTTTGTGTTTACACCTGGTCCTATACTTATGAATATACAAAGGAGATGTTCCCCTCCTTGATTTCAGGTAAAGATTTCTTGAAACGACCAGTATTATTTAATATTTCGTCGGAATAACAGCGTCATCGTTTCTCCGGTATAATTCATTGAAAATGCCCAGAAAAAGTTCAAAATTTTCTTCTGTTTGACCAAGTCGCCCAAAAAAAGGTGTTATCACGGAAATCAACATTCCGATGAAGTTGGTACAAATTTTGCTAGCACATCAGCACGTAAATTGAGAGAAAGTAACGATTATAGTTGTGATGTGAGTACGAGTGATGCCGTAAGCTATTGTTTTATTCAGTTTTTTCTTGTATTTTCTTCACTCCAAAACATGGTGAAAAGCAAAACATGTAACGGTGATATTAATTTTTCAAAATATGGTGAAAGCGGGCTAGGTTTCAAAATTAAATTACTGTGTATGTGTAGTGAAAGATACATAAACTCGTGTCATATGATAAATAATGTCTACGAAGTTAACCGGCGTTTCGTGTACGTTATGCGAATGATTGGCGTTGGTTTACAAGGATTGAACTATTTTGTGGATATATGAAAATGGCTAAGAGTTTCAATAGCAATTCATATTATAATATTCTAAAATTCATCGCTGAAAGCGTAAGTGTTGTGTACGATATGGTGATTCGTAAAGCTGTTCGAGAAGAAAAAGAATTGAATGTTCAAACTGGCTTTCCAGAAAATGAACTCTCCGTTTCTGGTGATGGTTCGCGGTTCAAGAGAGGATTTTCTTCTCTTCTTGGTATTGTATCTCTCATTGGAAAATACTCAAATAAAATCATAGATACCATCGTAAAATCCAGTTTCTGTAATGCATGCAATGCATGGAGTGGAAAAACGGATACAGAAGAGTATTATGCTTGGTTTGAAACTCACGAGCCAGATTGTCAAGCTAATCACCATGGTAGTGTTAGTAAGATGGAAGTCGATGGTATTATCGAAATGTTCCAGCGATCGGAAGAAAATCACAGTGTAAAATATGCCTATTACATCGGAGATGGAGATACGAAAACATTCAAAAATCTACTTGAGAACTCTCCTTACGGCGATAACTTTATCGTAAAGAAAAAAGAATGCTTTTTGCATGTGAAAACAGGATGTACAGAAGAGCAAAAGAAGCAAAAAAACAGCTAACGAAATTGAAAAGAGCTCAGAAACAGGTTGAGCGTGAAAAAACAAAAGTAGCTCCGAAGAAAAGAGGAAAAGCTAAGAGTGAACCAAAAACTCAGACTCTCACTAACAAAGTTATGCAGGATCTATCCTTGTACTATGGTTTAGCAATACAACGTCATCCTGATTCCGGGGACGATATGCGGAGAGAAATATGGGCCACTTATTACCATAAAATTTCCAGCGATGCAAAGCCTCAACATCATTTCTGTCCTGAAGGTGAAAGTTCTTGGTGTAAGTGGCAACAGCATAAAGCTAAGGAAACTTCATTTTCTCATCCACCAGCTCTGGATAAAGAAACTCAGGATATTTTGAAACCAATTTACGAAGATCTAACAAGGGAAGTACATGACCTCCGGGAAACGGATCTCATCCTAACTTTGGTATGTCTTTTATAATATAAAAATATGAAGAAAGCCAAGTTATCTCGTGCCAATGGCCACTTTTACGGAAGTTATTCGACTTCCAATAATAATAGCAGTAAAAATTACTTCCAATTCGGTCGCTTATAACTCAAAAACAAATAAAGATAAATAATCGAACCAAAAACCAGAAGAAAGTTGAGTTCAAGTAGATATGGTTTGAAAAAAAGAAGCTCAAATTGCTTAATTTGAAGCAAAGTTAGAGTTTCTTATTAGAAAATAAGAAATTGATGATTTTAAGCCAAAAGAAACAATAAATTTTTTATATTAAATTTTGACTTAATAATCTTCAATTTCTTATTTTCTTCATAACTTAGCTTCAAATTAAGCAATTTGAGCTTCTTTATTTTCAAACCATATCTACTTGAACTCAACTTTCTTCTGGTTTTTGGTTCGATTGTTTATCTTTATTTGTTTTTGAGTTATAAGCGACCGAATTGGAAGTAATTTTTACTGCTATTATTATTGGATGTCGAATAACTTCCGTAAAAGTGGCCATTGGCAAGAGATAACTTGGCTTTCTTCATATTTTTATATTATAAAAGACATACCAAAGTTAGGATGAGATCCGTTTCCCGGAGGTCATGTACTTCCCTTGTAAGTGAAGATGAACTTTTAGAGAGATGTTTGGGATCAAATACTCAGAAGAATAACGAAAGTTTCAATTCTTGTGTCTGGCGTTTGGCTCCAAAACAAGTCTTTTGTGGCAAAACATTATTAGAAATTGCCACCCAGACTGCAGCTTGTATTTTTAACGAAGGCCAGAAACCTATCCTAAAGATTTTAGAAACTATGGGCTGCACTATTGGAGTTCGAAGCAGCACGTTCGCCGATCTGTGTGATAATACACGCCTCGATCAAGCTGAGCGGCGGAGTTCATTTTCAGCAAAAGCAGCCCGAATAAGTAGAAGAGAGGCCAGAGCTGCTGAAGAAGAGCTCTTTGACCATGAGGAAGGAATAATGTATGGTCCGGGTATAGCTGATTAGCTGAAAAAGTAATTTTTCTTGAACTTTTTATCTTGTAAAACTTTAAACGCGTTTATCTCAAAACCACGTTTTTGTAATTGGCGTGCACGATAACTTAAGAACGGTTAATATCGTATCGACTTGAATCTTTTTGGAAAATGTTCAGAATTATAAAATGCAGGGAATGAACCTCTAACTAAATGTTTGCTTGAACCTAACCAAAGTTACACACGATTAATCGTACAAAAAAAAAACATCTTTTTTCCATTTTTGCGAAAAACGCCGCCATTTTGTTAATTTTCTATAAAATAATTATTCAGAGGTTCATTACCTTCAATTTACATAACAATTTAAGAAACTTTTTGAAATTTCTGTTTCAGTGACCAGAACAGCCAGAATCATGCACGCCAACGAAAAACTTTTTTTTCCATTTTGCCTAATTATTTTATAAATAAATAAACATTTTTTCAAACTAAAAAAAATTTTTTTTTGTTCTTTCGAATCATACCTTTAAGGGAAAAAAGGTTGATTTGATTATATGTAGTAGTTGCTGAGAAAAAAATTCTTGAAAAATCGATTTTTTTTGGGCTGTCACATTGATAGGTCCCCTTAATTTTACAAATGCTTTAAACATAATTATTTCTTAGTGGGAGCTTAATTTAAAAGAAAACTATTCGCGATATATTCGCCATTCAACATAATAATGATAATTATAGTTTCAAAAATTAAATACTTGGGTAGTTGCTCCCACATCTTAGCTCCTATACTTTTATAAATGAAAAGATTCTTTAACAAGTGAAGAAAGTAGTAGCATTTTAAAATTTTTTTAATGAATATCTTAAGCTTTAGCAAGCGTATTTTTTCTTCCTATGAATTATTGATTATTTCAAGGTTAAGCATAGATCCACCACTTAAATTTTGTATGATAAACTATTTTCTTTCATTATCCGTACAGTGCAATTTAACAGTTTAAAACTGTTAAAAAAATTTCGATAAAAAAATTGTCTAGGCTTGGATTTGAACCAAGAAACTCAAGTCTTTATCGAATCATTACGATGCCTATTTATATAGCCACACTGTCTACCATCCACATGTAAGACGAATGGTGTCATTAAGGGAGCGATTATGGTCGCTCGGTCCTTCGTTTCAAATTAAAATTTCTATTCCGACGTTCAATATAATAATTTTCAAACATATAAATGTTTCCAATTATATAATTTACCATCGCCTTGGCTACCTACCTACACTGCCATTTAGATCAAGCGGTTAAGTGAACATCGACAATTGATTGTCTAAGTAAATACATTGCTTCCTTACTGGACTCTCTATTAATATTCTAAAACCGTACAAGCATCCTATTGTTGTGCTGTGTTGTTACGGTTAGCACGTAACCCGATAGATCAGGTAAAAAATGAACTAGATGGTGCCCTCTTGTTAATTTCACTTTAAAATGACTGAGATTTTACTACAAATAAACAAACCTCTCAGGAAGTTTGACTGCCGCTTAGATTAAAAAAACTAATATATTGTGTCTACGGGGACAGAGAATGCATCCGTGAGAAACTCGTATTTATCCCCGTAGACCATACGGTTCTACTAGTGCTCCCAAGTTCGTCGAGATCGTTGTAAAATGGTGTCTTAGAGATTCTTATGTCCAATCGCAGCATTAAAACTCGTTGAGTATTGCTAGCAACAAAAAAATCCAGATATTAAGTCTACGGGGACAGAGCATGCATCCGCGGGAAACTTCGCTCTATCCCCGTAACTATTCGATGCTTATGGCACATCAGTAAATGCCGCAATCGTCGCCAAATTGTTTCTCAAACGTAATTATGATAGAAGATACTGCTTAGCTTCGTTGAGTATCGTTTGAAATCGAAAAATCCAGGTATAAAGTCTACGAGGACAGAGCATGCATCCGCGGGAAACTCAGTTCTATCCCCGTAGACTATTCGATGCTTCCGGCATACCAGTAAACGCAGCAATCGTTGTCAAATATTTTCTTGAACGTTATTATGTTAAACCGCGCTGCTTAGCATCCTTGAGTATCGTTTGGAATCGAAAAATTCAGGTGTCAAGTCTACGGAGACAGAGCTGAGTTTTATATTATAATATCTTTGGTTATATTTATCAATATATATATATATATATATATATATATATATATATCATATCGCTCATTTGCATCAATTTGTAGCTCGCAGGGGATGCATTTTTCACTAAAAACATACATATGACTTTTTTGTAAAATTTTCTGAATTTTTCATTAAAAATACTTTTAAAGTAATAAATGTATCGATTTTGATCTAACGCCGCTCAAAAGATCACATTTTTCGAAAGCTTTCGAATGGCGCTGGTTAGATTATTGGCCAAGACCGTTGATGTCAGTTATACCTTAAAATACATGAGAATGAGTGATTTTATGAGGTTTATTATTTTGGAAGATATTTCCAGCCTGTGCTCAAAATTTTGAGCGATTTAAAATTTTCATCGTACCACTTGACGTGAAATAGCCCATATATATATCTCAACTTTGGTATTGTATCAACTCTCAATAACTGATTAAAATGGCTGCTAATAATACTCTCAAAAATACAACAACTCACAATGGCTACTAATGCTAGACTATCTCTTTTCCGGAAACTACCCTCCGTAATCGAAAATTTAAACAATCTATCCTTTTCCCACTTGTTGTCCCGTTTTCCTATCTCTCTCGTGTCACCTGCGGGAGATAAGTCATTATTTGACTTATCGCCATGTAATTACATGTCACAGGTGCCCCCCCTCTGTCGTATAGTTCTTACTAATCTCAATACAATAAATACACGTGTATTACATAATACCGTTAATCAATTTCAATCAATTAATCAATATTTCAGACTTCCCAGTGACTCCAGTATAGTGGATATAAATTAAAAATTGTTTAAACATGATAAAATTCACTACAACTCCAGTCATTGATAATGAATAGTACAATATTATATTCCTCGAGTAACTGAGAAGTCCATTCAGATTATACACAAGCTATCATACGTGATGAATTGTTATCAATTGGTTTGTTTTACTTTTATTTATTTGCCACAAAGTCTTTTGAGAGCATATATTCATGAAGTAAAATAGAAACTTTACACATATAAGATAGCATAGTGATTATAAATTAATAATTGTTTAAACATGATGAAATTTACTACAACTCCAGTGACTGGAAATTTATAGTACATTATTAACTCGAGTAACTGGGAAGTCCATTCAGATATATTAGTTTATACTATTCAATAGAGTAATAGTTCCACTTTCTTCTTTCTTTAAAGGACAATTTTTACTTCTTACCCTATTGTAAAGAGTAATTTTTATATTTTACACTGTTCAAACAATAATTTTAGTTGTTTAGTCGTTTAGAAGGTGTAGTTTTGGTGTAAATTTATCGTTACTTAATAAGTAGTAAAGTCAACAAATTGCGCATTTAAGGTTCAGTTTTTACTCTTTGAGGTTAAGAGTGTGTGATGAAATTTTTTTAATTTGACTCAATTTTCCTGAACGAAACGTTAGACCCAAATTACACGAATCTACACCTTACAACATAAATATTATAATTAATATATTAAATTAAAAATCTAAAAAAATTCATACAGGTAGCTTAAAACAAAATCAAGGACATAGCGTTTTGATTTTTTAATAAATAATAATTTTTTTAATAATAATTCAGTAAACAATTTTTAGACGCTAATTATTAGTAAATAAGTCATAAACTTTCAACACAAACATTGTAATTTTAAATAATCAATTTAAAAATCTGGAAAATTTTGGGTATATTGCTAAAACATTCAGACTAAGATATTCATTGCTAAGACATTTTTAAGTTTTAATAATCACAAAATATAAATTAAAAATAGATGGATTTCATTAAACAAAAAATAAAGTAAAAAATTTTTTTAATAGTTTATAAGAACAATACGAAAAAAATATCTCACTTCTGCGCTGAAGCTTACAAATTTTTTAGCAACTTTCCAAAGCGATGGTTTTTGTTATTGCCATTGAAAAAATTTAGCTTCCACATACTCTTGATGTAGAATTTTGTGCTCTTTTAGGATCCCTGGTCAAATATTTGGCCAGATTTAAAGGAGACATTACAAAACCAATTTAAATACTACAAAAACACCAACATTAATTAAAAAAAACTTTTACTCCATTATTTTCAAAATGTTATTGCAAATATAATCTATGCTCAAAATATGAAGAAAGATGAAGAAAATAGTTATTGTTTAAAGTAGTATTTTTTGAATGAGTTTTTTCAAATTATTTTTAATTTATCGAATAAGTAACCTTGAATCATAAAAATAACGATAAACATAAATGTCTTACCATATAGTTTATACATGGCGCGATTTATATGGATATCGTAAGTGTATCAAAAAAGTAACAAATTATAAATTTTCGTACATTTCAGGCGTTATTTGCAGATTATAAGGTAAATAAAAAATTTTTTTCACTAAAAAATTACTGGTTTAAAGTGCAACTATTCTCTTCGCTTTTCTTCACATTTTGAGTGTACATTATATTTTTTTGAGTATACATTATATTAGCGATAAAATTCTGAAAAAACTCGAGAACAATTTTTTTTCTCAAATTTCGGTGTTTTTTTGTTTACATTGGTCTTATCATTTTTGCTTTAAATCTGGCCAAAATTTTGACAAGGGATTCTGACAGCAGAAAATCTTACGCCAAAATGTCTAGAATCAAAATTTTTTTTAACACGCAGTACTTTATATAAAACACCTTCTACGAAGCCAACCATACTTCATTCATCCTTTTTCATTCATTCATAATTGGTTTCCTGACGCTACCATTCCACATCGGACTTCCAGACATGTATCGCACCATCACAAAACCATTCATTCACACTTACATTGATTATAGAGGTCTATCTGACTCCCATAACCAAAACTTTTAACATTTCTATATATTATTTAAGTATTAATAATTATATAATCTATCTATTAACAATGATAACAGCCCTGTTTTATAGAATTTGTTTTGTTGAATATATGTGCACATACATATATGTTTGTTTTCGTATTGTGTATGTATGTGTGTCCGTATGTAAATATTATTGAGATATTGAACCTAATAGATGCTCTGTACGGGTTTCCCCCTCTCTTGTAATTTAGTTTTAACCGAAGACGAAAATTTGAACTGTTAGTCAGTCCTGCGTATAATAAGAGACGAGCAGGAGTCGTTTTGCCTTGCGCTGTGTTTACTAAAGTACTTACACTTAACTTTATATGTATATATATATATATATATATATGTGCATTATTATATTAAACTGGCTCACTACATCATGGTGTTTTATTATTGTCCACCATTAATTATAACAAGTATCAATATATTTAAATACTTATAATTATTCTATTATTTGTATTTTTATTTTTGGATTTTAATTTTACTTTTACTTTTTTGATAAGATTATATTGCACTTCTTCTTAGATTCTATATTGTAGTTTTAATTTATTGTAAGAAAATAAAATTTATATTTTGTAAATTTTTTTTTTTTTTTAAGGTCTTGTTTTACCAATACCTCACTAACATTGATCTCGCTGTTGTATACGTTTCTGTTGATGCATTTTTGTTTCTGGCAAATATTATTTTTTCAATGCTATTTAGTCTTGCAGGACATGTAAGACCAACTGCACAGATTACTCTATAGTGCGGAAACATTGTTCTGTGTTGTAATGCTGAGTCACATTTGCAGATTGATGTAAAAACAATATCATCTATTACTACAACGTCTTTGTGAGGCGGTTGATGTTTTTCAGAATACATAGAGTTTGTGAAACTCTGAATTCCTCTTATTCCTCTGTTAAAGTAGAATATGGCTTTGTTTGATCCTAGATAATTAATGTCTCCATAGGTCATCCTGTGATTATTTATTTGTAGTATCTTCTGACCTGGTGCTTCATCTGCTTGCTTTTTTCTAACTCTTCTGTTATTTGTTTCAGCCATTTCATCAATCTTATTAAAAACTGTTTCTATTGGCTTATATCTTTCAGTTGTTGAATCAATTTTTTTTCTATACTAGGTGTTTCTTTTTTAAATTCTATAATTTTTATGTCTGTTTTGGTTGTCTCTGTTTCTTGTAAATATATATACATAATTTCTTTGGTTAGTTTATCTATATTTACTTCGATTTTTGAGTATAGAGTGATCATTTTGGAGTAGTTAAAATTCGATATACGTCGATGTTGTCTATTATTATAATATTTACAGTTACCATTTGCGCATATATAAGTTCTTATATCAAGTACTATGTTCTCGTGTTGTTCTAGGTCATTTATGGAAAATATACCTATTTTCAAGAGATCTTTTATTCTTGTTTGTGTTTTTGACATTTCTGATATCTTTTCTTGCGAAAAAATGGTCAGTAACCATAATTTGAGTTGTTTGCAGTCTATATTCGAATCTATATTAGTACTAGCCATTTTTTGCTATCCAAACTTTTATTTTTATTATATTTGATTTTTTACTCATATCAAGTGTCTTTAATTCATTTGGTGAAGAATTAAAAACACTGATTGCAATTATATAATTGTTTTTTGTACTGACATTTTTGTGATTCTTGGGTGGTAATATAAGCTTTTTTCTTGTTTTACATGAAGAGTTTATATATTGATTCTTTAAATTATTATAATAATACTGAAGACATTCAAAAGTAAATAATTTCTGTAAATTAAAAGGAGTTTCTTTTTAGAATATATTCTTGTTGATTATTTTTAATATTCTTGTTTGTACAGCTTGTAAGAGTTGTAGTTTATTTTGATATGCTCCACCCCATGCAATTATACCGTAACTTATCATACTGTGAAAAAGTGCATAGTACACAATTTTTAGTGTATATGTATCCATAAATTTCGCTATTTTACGAAAACTAAAAATGAAATACCTAGTCCTGCTTATAAGATACTGAATATGATCACTTCATCTCATATTTGTATCAAAAATTATTCCTAAATATTTTGTTTTAGGTACTCTATTGAGTAGTTCATTGTTAATTTTAATATCTATATTGTCTGGTACACTATCTATATAATTGCCGTAAGTAATATATACTGTTTTTTGAACATTTAAAGTTAATTTATTTAGTCTTAACCAAGTAGAGACATCTTCTAAATTTGTATTCATATTGATTTCTACTTCTTTCCATGTTTCCCCGGATGCTATAACAGCAGTATCATCAGCATAAGACATTATTGTATTTACTGGCATTTTAGTTAATAAATCATTTTCATATAATATAAAAAGTAAAGACCCAAGTATTGTTCCTTGCGGTACTCCTGTTTTAATTATATGATATTCACTTTCGTGGTTACCAATTCGTAACTTTTGGTTTCTGTCATTAAGGTAACTTTTTATTAATTTGTGGGCTTTTCCTCTTACTCCATATGCGTATAACTTATCTAATAATATTTCGTGATTTACTGTGTCAAAGGCTTTTGCTAAATCTAGAAAAGTAATAGCAATTGGTTTACTTTGATCTAGTTTTTCATATATCGTTTTAGATATAAGACTTAGTGCATCTTTAGTTCCTTTACGTTTGATAAATCCAAATTGCTTTTCGCTTATTATTTCACACTTGTTTATGAAATCAATGATTCTAATATGTATTAGTTTTTCAAAAATTGGCGATAATAGATATTAATGATATGGGTCTGTAATTACCCATATCATTTTGCTTTCCTGCTTTATATATTGGAATAACTTCAGCTGATTTAAGTTGATCTGGCCATATTGATGTTTCTATACAAAGATTAAACACGTAAACTAAATTATCAGCTACAATTGTGGCTATTGTTTTTAAAGTTTTTGCATTTATCTTGTCTACTCCGCCATTTTTTTGTTTTAGATCATTTATTATATTTAAGATTTCTGTTTTATTTGTAGCTTTTAAGAAGATTGTTTTTGGATTACTTCTAGGTAATTCTAGATTTCTCATATTTGGCTTTGTAATTTTATTGCTTAATGTTTCTCCTAATTTGCAAAAATATTTATTCATTGTATTTACTATTTCACTTTCTTCTTTAATTATAGTATTGTCTTCCATTTTCAATTGTTTTATGTTAGTACCATTTTTGCCTTTGTTTCTACCAATTTTATTATTTATACAGTTCCATAGTTTCTTTGGTTCGTGTCTATTTTCTTCTATAGTTTTTTTGGTATAATTAATTTTTGCTTCTTTAATAACTTTATCAAGTGTTATGACAAAAATTTTGTATTGCGCCTCTAGATCTTTATTTTCCGGCTGCTCTTTCAGTTTTTTGTACAATTTTTCTTTTTTACTACATGAATTTAAGATCGCTTTGGTTATCCAATCTTTCCTCGGTTTGTTTTTTGATTTATTCCATTTCAGTTTTTTATATTTTGCATTTTCACAACATAATTGTATATCTTTTAATATTCCTTTAATAATTTCATTAGGATCTCTTATATTTCTATATTTGGACCACTCAATTTGCAACGCGTTGTTAAATATTTTATTGTAATTGTAACAGTAAGCTGTTTCGTTTGTTTCACTTTTATTTGATTTAAGTTTTTGATTTTGTAATTCAAGGACTAATGGATAATGGTCTGTTAAAGGTATTTTTATAGTTAACCCTTTAGTATTAAGAAAATCCGTTTTTACAAACATATTATCTATGCAAGTGCCTAATTCCGTTGTTAAGTTTTTTGGTCTTGTGATGTTAGTGAAACTTAGAAGAAAACCTTTTTCAAATAGATTATTTAGAAAATCTGTACTTATAGCATTATTTTCCAGTATGTTAATATTAAAATCGCCAATTATTATATGATTTACCGCTTTATTCTTTTTTTGTTCTAAGTAATTTTTTAAATTTATGTTAAATTCTGAACAATGCAGATCATGAGATCTATATAATGAGGATATTTCAAGCAGTTTATTATTATTTAATGTAATTATTGTATTTAGTATTTTCAGCTTACCTATAAATATCGTTTCGCTTACATGTGTTACATCTTTTCTAGCATAAACTACTACCCCATCATTTTTTTTAATGTCTCCATTATTATAATATATACTATCTTTTTTTATATTATAATACTGATAATTTTCTAATTTCCATACCTCAGTACACACAATCACATATGGTTTGATTTTGAAACTTTTAATCAAGATTTGTAGTTTTTCAAAATTTGCTTCTAAGCTTCTAATATTAAGACATAATATTAAGTTACTATTAATTTTTCTATCTTTATTAAAAGTTTCAATATCATCATATACTCTCTCACTTTGTTGAAGATTATTTTGTATTGTTTCTAGTAGATTTAACTGATGATCCATTATTAAGTCTCTTCTTGTGATGTACTTGCTGTTTGTTGATTTTTTTCTCGTAATTGTGTTGTTTTTGCATTAATCTTGTTTGTCATTCCTTTAACAGTTTTGACTTTTCTTTGGTAAAGTATGTTGTTCATTTGCAAGTTACATATCGCTCTTAATACACTTGCTTCATCCCATGTCGGTAATACAGGTTCTATTGGGTAATTAATTGAGTCGATGTATTTTTTTACTTCTTTTTTTTAGAATACTACATTTCATTCTATCCGTTGGTAAGTGATCCGTCGGTAAACTCGTTCTGTATTGAATATTGTTGAAAATACAGTTAGCACACTCAATTTTGGTATTTTTAGACTCACTTATGTTATGTTTATCAGAGCACTTTATACACACCGTCTCATTTTTGCATTTCGCTGCACTATGTCCGTATCTTGCACAATTGTAACAAGACGTTGTATTAATGAGATCGTATGCTTTGCAGCACTGATGTCCTATGAAAACTTTATTACCACTTTCACGTAAAAACTTGTAAATTTCCGGTATAACTTCCATAAAGACTGTGTTAGTTTTATTTCTTTTATTAGTGTACATATGCAAGATTTTCCCACCTACTTTGAATTGACTGAAATTTCTTGTATTAATGTCACTTTCAATATGATTCTCATCCATTTGTGTAACATTGTCTATTCCTACTATTTTTATCTTTGGATTTCCTTGTTGTTCTATATTAATATTACAGTTCTTTAACTTTTTGCTTAGTGCTGACTCAACTGCTTCTACACTTCTGGCATTCATGCAGCTTATTTCTATTTCGGTGTCATTTTTCTTACGTATGAACTTTGTCTGTATGTCTTTATGTGATACAATGCAACTCGTAAGCAATTCCATAGTATTTTTTTGCTTTGAGACGTTGGTCTTTACTGTTATTTTAGGCACTTTTTCTGTTTTGGTTTAATGTCACTTATAACTTCTGCATATGATTTTGTAGTTGTTACTTTTTCCATACATTTTTGCTTCTGCATTTCCATTAATTCTTTTTGAATTTGATTTTTTTCTTGTAACTCAGTAATTAGTTCTTTTAATAAGGTGTTTTCTTTTATCAGATGTTCGATTTCATTGTCTTCATTTCCTATAGTTGCATTTTATTTATCAACTGTTTTATTATGCAATTCTTGCAATAACTCTTCTCTTAATTCTTCTGTCTTGTTTTATTTAATAGCAGCAATCACTTTTTTAGCCACATCACTTAACATATGTTGATCTGATTGTAAGGTTATATCTTTAAGTATGTGATCCGGACAGATTATTAGGTTTTCACCCACATATTTATGATTTTTAATTTTATCAAAATCACTTCTGTGGTATACACTTTCACAAATGATGCATATCACTGTTTTTACTTCTTGCTTAGGGTGGCACTTGTATACTTTACAGTCGAGCTTATCTGGAGGATGTTTCTCACTCGACGCCATCTTGGACTATTTGATGCTAAATATTTTTTTAGTAAATAGTCGATTGTAAAGGGTCAATAATAAATAAATCCAATTTATTTATGTATGTGCACAACGTTTCGTCTGCTAGGTTTGTAGACCTCTTCAGGTGCTGAATTTATTGGACAAAATTATAAATATTTATATCAAATTTTACATTACTTGTGAATTAAAAATTAAATTTTACCTTGATAATGAATATAATGTTACAGCCCAAGTGAGCTTCGTCGAATAACATTTGATACGAAATTAACGAGTATTTATACAAAAACAAAGTAGGAGTGTGTTTACAAACTATATACGTCATAGTTTGTGTACATTAGTCTCTTTAAAATATATTCATAACATTTCTGTATTGACGGTTTAAATGTTGAGTATCTTCCATTCTGTTAATTGTCGAATTATGATGATTGATATGTAACATTTCCGAAATGAGTCTTTTTTTATAGCAAGATTCTTTATCTATTATTTTTGTATCTTCCTAGTTAAAATTCCATTAATTAATCACAAACTTGATACTATTATAAAATTAGGCAAAGATAAAACATCAAAATGGGAGGAGACCGGGGTAGTTTACAAGTTATCTTGTATTAAATGCCCGGCTATTTATATTGGAGAAACAAAACGCTGCCTAAAAAATCGAATAAAAGAACATCAGAACAATAAAAATCCAGAAGCCGTTGTTACTGCACACATTTTAAATAACGTAAATCACAATTTTAACTGGGAACGTCACGACGTCTGATCCGGTGTGCTAACGATAGAGCGAAGCGAGAGTGCCAACTTGTATTGTGCGGAGCACTTGAGCAAAGCAGCATAGCAACAAAGGTTGGTGTAATCCTATCTGTGCCTCCTTTATTTTATTATAATCAATTTCGTGCCTTCCTTACTGTGTGTGTGCGAGTTATCGCGGTTTTCCCCTTCTCCCCTCCCCCTTCTTTCGAGCAGCTTTCGACCCGCGATCGCGTATCGCAGCCGCGCCGTCGGTCGACATTAAACTCGTCGCGGACGAGTAGCACCGATTCAGCTAACGATTCGTGCTTTTAAAATTATAGATTGCACTCGTGCAATCCGCAGTGAGCCGCATTTCGCCTTCCTAAATTTGCCCCCTCCCTGAGCCGATCTCAGCCGAGCTTGAGCCCGCGTAACGGACGCGACTGGCACCCATAATAATTACATAAGTAAAGCAGATTATTATATGAATCGCATCGGATAATAAATTAAGTTATTTTACATATTCCTTATTTTTATTATCCCCATCACCTGCACCCTAATTCCCAGTGCAGCGTGACAGCCATTACATTCCCTAATCAAATTAACAGCTTATTTTTTCCTTAGCGCACGTTTTAAAAAAATTATAACCACTTAAATAATTTCTAAACGCACCGTGCAAAATTATTTATTTTTTTTCTGACTGCTGTAGCTTACTTAATTAAATTTTCTTTATTTTTTTTTCCTAGTAATAATATTCAGATTTGCACTAACGGAGCAAACTAATTTATTGTTTTATTGCTCAAGCTAATAATTATTTCGTTGGTAGCTTGCATTGTTTTTTTTGCTTTCCCTAATCGATTATAAATTAAAATTAATTTAACAGATAAACATTGAGCTATTCGATTGTTGAGCAAGAGCTATTGATTAAGCAAATATTTTCCTGAGACCTGATTAAAATGTCCCGTAATTATAGATTAGGCGGAAAATTAGTAGGAATAAGTGCAGCTCAAGGCGCACCAATAATTAGGCGAGCCATAAATGAATTAGCCAATGGAAGAGTTGTCTTCTATGCGGGAACATCATTTTTAAATTTAGATAACGATATAGCTATTATTCGCGATAGAGTATCTGGTTATGAAATTAGACGCAACTTTAGAGACTCAGCGGCTCAATGGAATCCGCGAACAGACCAAATGTGGTTTGACGAGTCTGCCGAAGAAAATATAACCCGAGCAGACGAACAACAATCAGAAGCAATAAACCCAGATGAATTATCCCTATCCCTTACCCAATCTGAGCGAACAAATTTTTTACCTCCCATATCTTCCCACCCACTCCAGCAAGCAAGCAGCCAAGCAAATTTTATTGAATTGGAAACAGTGCACTATGCAGATCCAATTTCGATGCAAGAGATGACGCAGCCAACACAGCGATCAACCCCATATAGCCAAAATCAATGAAGCAGCAGTCCAACCGGAAGGCAAACGAATTGCCCACGAGCACAATCGACTGCATACAGACTGACGCCAACGCCAATAACATCAAGCCAGAATTTATTAGATGCACCGAATATAGAAATTTATCACACGCTGCCTGACGTAACGACATCGAATTTAACAGTTAACACTACGTCACATTATACTATTCAAGCCATAGCTCCCACTTTACCCAATAACCCATCCCTTATAAGAAATCCCTTCATTGGTTGCACAACACCTACCACAACCTATACCACAAACTCTGCACGAAATTCCCAGCCCCGACAATCCCACTGCATCCAGCAATCAGCCTTCCGTCCCATCGTCACAGCACCCACCACAAGCCAATCAGCAGCAACGCAGCAGAGATACTTGACGTCACCGAACCAGATCGACCCGAGACGAAAAGAATCAAATAGAAATTTACCAAGCGTCCATTGGGAAGATGAAGTGCAATACATCAGCCAGCCACAGCAGCAAAAGCAAAATGCATATATAGCCCCCCCCGTCCCAACAATTAACCGACAGAACATACGAAATTCCATATTCCCCTATTCCCCAAGCACAACGACGAGCATTCGCAAGCGCTATTCCGCAACAAACTCCGCAGCAACCGGGATATCATAGCAAGCAGCTTATAAGCCAGCCGCATCCCGACTATAATACAATACACCCACTGAGCAGCACCTACAGAACGAGCAGATTAGACGACGCAACGTTTATACGAGAAAAACGTACGTTCGAAATTTTTAACAGGTGGCACATATCGTTCAAGGGCAATAAAAAAAGCGACCCTGAAACATTTCTACGTAACTTAGAGGAATGCAAAGAATCGCATGGGTTCACCGCGGAAGAAATTATGCTTTCTCTACCTGCCGTACTCGACGACGAATCATACGACTGGTTTAAGAGAGAAAAACACAACTGGAGAACATTTAGCGAATTTATGGAAGCTTTTAGATTACAATATGGAGTGGAAGATACGCAGATAAGCCTACGTCGCACAGCAGAGCTCAGAACGCAAGGAGCAAATGAAGACATCGCCACATACTTACAAAAGTTAAGAGGGATGTTTGATAATTTTAAGCCACCAATGTCCATTCACGAGCAACTCGATAGGGCATATAGGAACATGCACCCGAGCTATCGAGTAAAAATAGAAAGACATCATTTTAATGATTTTACCGAGCTACAACGATTAGGCAAGAGAGAAAAAGCTAGACCCCACGCAAACGAAGCCACGAAAAATAGCAGCGATAAAAACCGAGCCAAATCAAAGCACAACAGAAGCTTCAAACCCACCAGAGCCAGCAGCCCCGATAGCTAGCCCAAACCCTCCCAAAAACACCCAACAGCCCAAGCATACCCCAAGGAGCAATAAACAGCAATACCCCAGAAAGCAGTATAGCGAAGCAGCCAAAAGCAGTAACTCGAGCCAACAGTAAGCAGCAGCACAACAGCCAAAACATTTTAATATCAGAAGCAGCTGGCAAGAGCAGCAAACGCAACAACCGCAGCCAACAGTAAGCAGCCTTAATCAGCACAGCAGTGCCAGAGCCCCGATTATATACAATCATGCCCGTAAACAAAAAGAGCCGTGCTACAGCTGTAACAAATTAGGCCATTGGGCAGCGGAATGTCCCAACCGACGCTGTCATGGGTGTGGTACACCAGGCGTTTACATCAGGCAATGCACGAAATGCAACCCACACCAGACGTCGGGAAACTACAACTAGAGGAGATAAAGACCCGTATTTCCTCGCCCCAAGCCCCCAAAGGGTCTAAGCCATATAAGTTAGCAACGAGCGAATCCCTGATCCAACACGTCCCCAATATTGACCCTAGACATTATTTCAATTTAGAAATAAACGGCCACAAGGTGATTGCACTCCTAGACGATGGAGCAACAAGATCGTTCCTAGGAGGCAATATGAGCGAGCTGCTACAACACAAGCTAAGAGTGTCCCAGTGCTCAGGAGTCAAGGTAGCAGATGGTACAGTTATACCTGTCCAAGGCATGGTCGACATCACAATAAGAATTGATGGAGACGAAGTTGTTATGCCATTTCAAATAGCAGATGGACTCCATTATGACTGCATACTTGGAATTGACTTTAAGCGTAAAGTTAATATGAGTATTAACTATGAAAATGATACCTGGTGGACAAGCAAAGGTCTCATACACCAATTCTATCCAGAAGGTAACGATCCTAGTTGCATACCAGCCGTAGCGAGTATAGGAGGATTAAAGCAAGCCAGCCCAGAGCAAATGGATCAAATGCATCGCTTACTAGATGAATTAATTCCCCAAACACCCCAAACCTTAGGAGTCACTAACCTAACGAGCCTCAAGCTAGATGTGCAAGGAGCAGAGCCAATAAGACAGCCACGCCGCAAATATTCGCCAAAAATGCTTCAAGCAGGCTATGAAGAAATAGATCGAATGTTAAGAGAAGACATTATAGAGCCCTCGCAAAGCCCATGGTGCAGCTATCCGGTAATCGTACCAAAAGCAAATGGCAAATACCGCTTTTGTATTGATTACAGGTTAGTAAATGAAGTGACAAAGAAATTAGCATACCCAATGCGCAATATGGACGATATTTTGGACCAATTGCGGGAAAGCCGATTTATTAGCAAGCTGGATTTGTCACAAGCCTATCATCAAGTTCCCCTAGCCCCCGAGAGCCGTGAAATAACAGCATTCGCCCTACCTGGTAAAGGACTGTTCCAATTAAGTGTGTACCCTACGGCTTGACCAACGCACCAGCAATGTTTCAGCAGCTGATGGATAAGTTGATCAAACCGGAATGGGAGCCACATGTTTTTGCCTACTTAGATGATATCATCATCACGGCAAAAACATTTGAAGAGCATATGAAATGGTTAAAGATAGTCCTTATAGCCCTAAACAAAGCCAACTTGCAAATTAACTGCGAAAAATCCGAATTTTGCTGTCCAGAGGTCACTTATCTCAGATACAAAATTAACGAGTCCGGTTTACAAACAAACCAGGATAAGGTTAAGCCAATACTGGAGTACCCAGAACCAACAAATTTGAAACAGTTAAGACGTTTCAACGGCTTAGTGGGTTGGTACTCTAGATTTATAAAAGATTTAGCGAAATACCGTACGCCATTAAATTATTTAATGAGGAAAGATGTACGATGGCAGTAGCACCAGGAGCAGCAGGAAGCATTTGAAAAAATTAAATTAGCCTTAACCCAAGCCCCAGTCTTAGCCCGTCCCGATTTTTCCCATCCCTTCACCCTCCAAACAGATGCTAGCGATTACGCCATAGCACGTGTTCTCACGCAGGAGATCAATGGCGAAGAACACCCGATCTACTACGTAAGTAGAACGCTAAGCAAAGCCGAGCGAAACTATACAGTCACAGAGAAAGAGTGTTTGGCTGTTCTTTGGTCTGTAGAAAGGCTTAAAGGATACTTGCAAGGTGAACAGTTTACCGTCATTACGGATCACCACAGTCTCCTTTGGCTGAATAAGCTAAACGATCCAGCTGGAAGGTTAGCTCGCTGGAATACCATATTGCAGAACTATAACATCAAGTTTGTGCATCGAAAAGGAGCCATGCACAAAGTCCCAGACGCACTGTCCAGAGCTTTTGAAGAAGCAGAAGCCATAGCAGCAGCCTTAAAGGTAGACACCAATAATCCATGGTACCAAGAGAAACTGAGAGCCGTAGCCAAATTCCCAAATAAATACCCCGATCTCAGAATAGCCAATAATGTATTATACGCCCATCGTCCCAATCCCCTTGTAGATTCTTTTATGCCCGTCTTGGATGCATGGAAAGTAGTTCTACCGGAAGCCGATCACGAAAAAGCCCTATATGAAGCCCATTACATGCCGCAAGCAGGCCATCTAGGTATCGATAAAACTTACGCTAGACTAGCCACTTACTATTATTGGCCAGGCATATATTTCGATACATGCAATTACGTCAAGACATGCCAAGAATGCCAAGCTCATAAGAGTAGCCAGCAAGCACCTCCAGGATTAATGGAAGGGAGAAATATAACCGAGCCATGGACAGTCGTAGCAGCCGACATAATGGGACCCAAACCACCATCAAAACAAGGGTTGAAATATGCCGATGCAAAGAGCGTGCTACAGGCATTTGACGAACTCATCATCAATAGATGGGGCTGTCCCAAATACCTTGTCACAGATAATGGGACTGAGTTCGCCAATAGAATGGTAACAGAAAGACTAACACAATACGGTATAGTGCAAACCACCATTCCGCCATATTTTGCCCAAGCCAACCCAGTAGAGCGAGTTAATAGAAATATAAAGCCGATGATAAATAGTTATTTAACAGATGACCACCGAGATTGGGATAGACATCTCGGAGAGTTCAATTTCGCGCTAAATACAGTTATACACTCCTCTACAAAATATAGCCCAGCATTTTTAAACTTAGGCAGAAATCCCCGTCCCGTAGCCCTTATAAGGAAGCATATAGAAAAGCCAAGTGAAATTCCAGCCCCAGACACAGAGCAATGGGTAGAGCGCATTCACAGATTGCCCAAAATTTATGACTTTGTTAAAAGACACATAGATTTAGCAACAGCCAAGCAAGCGAGGTATTATAACAAAGGTAGAAGGGATGTACAATACCAAATAGGCGACTTAGTTAGGTACCGTAACCGCATTTTATCCTCAGCCGAAAATTATATAGCAGCAAAACAAGCCCCTAAATTTATTGGTCCAGCAAAAATAATACAAGTATTTTCCCCGACGGTCTACCTAATAGAGGATTTGCAAAGCAAGCGGCAAATTAAAGTACACATAACAGATTTAAAGCTCCATATTCCTCCCCGAAAAATCCCAGTTTCTATTCAAAGTAGAACTCCCATTCCCCAACAGCCAGTAAACCCGAAAACCCAAACTAAGCCAATTCCCAATGTCCCTATTGCTAAAAGAGCTCGCCCCAGGAAGAAGCCCATCACACCAATACCGCAAAATAGCCCCCAACGAATGCAACTTAGACCGCGTAAATAAATTATTTATATGAAATCAAGCAGAGTTTTTTAATTTTTCCGCTTCCCTTCCAGTAGCAAGCAATAAGTTTTTTATTTTAACGATATGACATATGCAAATTGAAAGCAAGTTCTTATTTTGGTTTATTCTTACATTCTTTAACGTGCTTAAATGAATTAACAAAATAATAAGCAGCAAGAAATTACACAAGCAGCAAATAAACGAGGCAAAGGTATGCACTAATCTATTAATAATGATTATTATTTTTATTATTGATTTATTACCATAATTTATATTTTATATATTATTGTATATATTATACGTATGGGTATGCGAGCAACATGTAAGTGTGCAAGAATGAGAAATCCGCGTTCGCGGGAAGAGTTCGCAAGCGAGCAAAAGGAATTGTAAAGGGTATGCCAGTCGTCGTTACTCGTAATCAATGCTATAGCATATAATATAATAGGAAATATACACACTCAGCGCGCACATAACACAGTCATGTCCAGCCAAGCAGTAATCAGCAAGATTAAACACTTACACCTCAAGATAAATAGCACGAGCAATTTATCGAGCGTTTATTAATTATTTATACGTATTTGATAGCATACTTACCCGACCAACATGTACAGAACGCGAAATCCATTTTATTCAAATGGTATTATAATTTTTTTTTATGGTAGTTACGTCTCCGCGTAACTACAGTTTGGTGGGGGGGAGTGTGACAATGCAAATAGTGCATGTCATTAAGAGCGACAAATAACTATACCCTATTTCCCTGTACGAGCACACACACACACATACAAGCCTAACCAAACCTATCCTTCTCGAATTTCTCTAAGAGCCTATAATAATAACTACAATACCCTCCAAGTAACCGAGCTCCTTAACACATATAATAAACCACCGAGCCCACTAACAAAGATGCACAGGGGAGCAGCCGAGCAGGACACAGAAGGAGTTCACCGAAGCATAGATTACTCCTGAAGTAATCTAAGAAGGAGCCTGACGAAGAGCCAATGAAGCAGCATGCTGAGGTGTTGACAGCGAGCCCCAAAGTCCTGAACCTAGTAGCAGCGTATCCAGCAAGCCAAGGAAGACCGAGCCAGAAGAAGGAGCCAATGTAGCCAGGAAGTCCGTCAGCCAGCAATAATCCAGGAAACCTGCAAGCACCAGCTAATATAGCAATGTTCACTATAAGGGAGCAGATAGGAGCACACACTTACTTAAATAAGTGTGTATAGGAGAGGACTTGTGAAGAGGTTAGGTAGGCATTATAAGTGCTCACACACACACAATATTAGTATTAATAATAAAAGCAGCAAGCTGTCTTCCAAGTAGATAGTTACCTGGATATCGCCGTGTGTCCGTCCAAGCAGCCCGAGCCCACCGTAGCACCTGTCACGCCGTGCGCCTCAAGAAGAGCGAGAGAGAAAGAGATATCGGTCGCGGCGACACCGAAGAGCCGTATCGACGTGCCGCGTACACACGCCTTCCGCAGCCTATAGACACAAATCTTATTAGCCAACGGATTAACAAGAAGAAACGAGATTAATAATTACCCGGCAGGCAGCTTGCGTCGTCGTCAACGGCACCATTGTTGTTGCGGGAACGGACGAGGCGTACACTACGAGACGATGCATCGGCCATGTTACTCAAGCCACACTCGTGTAAGGCCGCGTACGCACCGCAAGTGGGCCGTCGCGACGCATGCGCGCACACGGGCAATGCGTCGGCCACGCCGCGGAGAGCAGAGCTCTTCCGATCGCCGTAGCGTCACGACGTCTGATCCGGTGTGCTAACGATAGAGCGAAGCGAGAGTGCCAACTTGTATTGTGCGGAGCACTTGAGCAAAGCAGCGTAGCAACAAAGGTTGGTGTAATTCTATCTGTGCCTCCTTTATTTTATTATAATCAATTTCGTGCCTTCCTTACTGTGTGTGTGCGAGTTATCGCGGTTTTCCCCTTCTCCCCTCCCCCTTCTTTCGAGCAGCTTTCGACCCGCGATCGCGTATCGCAGCCGCGCCGTCGGTCGACATTAAACTCGTCGCGGACAAGTAGCACCAATTCAGCTAACGATTCGTGCTTTTAAAATTATAGATTGCACTCGTGCAATCTGCAGTGAGCCGCATTTCGCCTTCCTAAATTTGCCCCCTCCCTGAGCCGATCTCAGCCAAGCTTGAGCCCGCGTAACGGACGCGACTGAAAGTTATTTTACATATTCCTTATTTTTATTATCCCCATCACCTGCACCCTAATCCCCAGTGCAGCGAGACAATACTCAAGTTCAAACCAAGTTCATGTTATATACCCAAGTTCAAACCAAGTTCAATATTGTACGCTAATCATGTATAGTGTGAAGCACGCCGAAATAAGTGAGCGTGCTAATGAGTGTGAGTGGAGACACACTTGTAAGTCTCCCCTCTCCAGTATGTATGTGAGTACGACTATACCGTGAGAGACGTCGGACAATACTTCGCTCTCACTGCTACTTGAGCTCTCTGGCTTAAGCCTTCGCCAAATGAACACGTCGATTTATATAAGAAGTAGTAGTTAAATAAATCCACATCATTATTAAATAAAATTCTCTCCATTATATATCCACACCTCAACATGGTAGCAGAGCGTGGTTAGTATTTTTAATTATTTTCTTATTGACCTTCGGGAAAATAAGGAAATATTTAAGAAGAAAGAAGAAAGGAAGCCACGTGTCTGAGTAAAGTGAAAAATCCGAATCCGAAGGAACATTCGAGACGTTTATGGATAAAGACAAAATTGTTGAAGAAGAGGTAAAGAAAGAAGAAAGTATATCTGAACACGAAGGAAAGTTCGATATTGAAGAATACGATATGAAGAGAAAAGAGATAAATATCCCAGTGTTTGATGGAGAAAATTATAGCATGTGGAAAAAGAGAATCACAATGTTTATGAAGATGAAAAAATGTGATACAGTGATTACAAGGGAAAAAGCGATTACAGATGCAGCAAATTGGGATGAGCAAGATTTAAAGGCTATTAATATAATATACAGCTCGATTTCAGATAGGCAATTGGAATTTGTTTGTGAAGAGACAACAGCCTATGAGATAATAAAGAAATTAGACGGCATGTATTTGAAAGAATCTACAGCATTACAAATTGTGTGCAGAAACAGAATTGAAAAAATAAGATTGAATAATTATGGTGATACAACGTCATTTTTCACCGAAAAAGCTGTGAACGAATTGAAAAGCGCAGGAGCCAAAATAAGTGAAAAAGAGAAATTAAATTATATACTAAACACGTTGCCAGAATCATACAGTTATATTGGTGATTCGATCGATACATTAAAAGAAGAAGATCAAACGACAGATTATATAAAGAATAAAATTAAACTAGCTGAATTGAAAAATCAAAATGAAGATAATGAAAAAAGATCAAATGTATTTATTGCGAAGAAAAGTCAAAAAGGAAATTGCTATAAATGCGGGAAAGCTGGACATTTCGCAAAAGAATGCCAAGATGGAGGCCACGCAGCACAAAGCAGCGGAACATGGCAAGTTTCAACTCGAGGTCGAAGCAGTAGAGACAGAGGACGGCAAGGCACAAGAGGCAACTACAGCAAAGGGCGTGGAAATTTTCGTCGACAACAAGTTTTAAACCAAGGTGAGCAGAGCGGACCTGGTACGAGCGCTTGGACAGCAACAGCTCATGCAGCGCAGCATAGTCAAGGTGACGTTAGGTCAGGTAACGAAATACATTGGTTATTAGACAGCGGGTGTTCGGATCATATTGTAAATGATGAAAGTTACTTTGAAAAATGTATTGTCTTGAAAGAACAGATAAATATTTATTTAGGTGATAATCAGTCTAAAAAGCAACAAAGATTGGAAATGTTGTTAGCTATTTTGATGCGTATGGAAAACAAAATGAAGTAATTATGAAAAATGTATTTTATACTAAAGAAATGAACATGAATCTTATTAGTTTTGGGAAATTAATCGATAACAAAAATATTGTGTTGTTTCAAAAGGAAATTATGCAGAAGTTATAGATAAAAATAATAGATTAATAGCTGTAGCTTACAAAGAAAATCGAGTATTCAAAATGAAAAGTAAATTGAAATATGAGACGTATGTAAATAGTGTCGAGAAAAATAAAAATATGAGTCAAAAGGAACGATGGCATAGAGTCTTAGGGCACGTAAACTTTAGTTATTTGCATACATTATGTAAACAACAGTTGCTAACGGAAATTCCTAATGAACTTGAATCGGAATATATGCAGTGTAAAATTTGCATAGAGAATAAAATGCATTATCTTCCATTTAAAAATAATAGAACACGAGCAAAGGATATTTTGGAGATTATACGTACTGATGTTTGCGGTCCATTTAAAACTACTGGATATAATGGGGAAAATTATTTTGTTTCTTTTATGGATGATTATAGCAAAATAGCTAAGGTTTATTGTATTAAGACTAAAGATGAGGTATATAATTGTTTAATTCAATATGTGAATGAAAGTGAAAATATAACCGGAAAACGAGTAAAAATTTTGAGATGCGATAACGGGAAAGAATATTTAAATAATCGTTTCTATAAATTTACGAGAGAGAAAGGCATTATTTTGAATAATTGTCCAGCCTATGTACACGAGTTAAATGGTACAGCGGAAAGATTCAATAGAATGATAATGGATATGTCGCGATGTTTAATTACAGAAGCACAAGTACACAAACGGTTTGGCCTGAAATAATATGTGCAACTACTTATTTGAAAAATCGAACGCTCGCTAATACTATTGAGAGAAAAACTCCGTATGAAATTTTCTTTAGGAAGAAACCGAATATTGAACATTTACGCTTATATGGAGTAAAGTTTTTGTAAAAAGGCTAGAACAAAAAGATTTTCAAAATGGGATAAAAAAAGCGGATATGGGAATTCTATTAGGCTATAGTGATGTTGGCTATAGAGTTTTGTTAAATAATAAAATATTAGTTACAAGGCATGTTGAATTTATCGAAGAAAATATAAACAGTATTAGTTTTGATGAAAATGAAAAAATGCATATCTTCCATTTAAAAATAATAGAACACGAGCAAAGGATATTTTGGAGATTATACGTACTGATGTTTGCGGTCCATTTAAAACTACTGGATATAATGGGGAAAATTATTTTGTTTCTTTTATGGATGATTATAGCAAAATAGCTAAGGTTTATTGTATTAAGACTAAAGATGAGGTATATAATTGTTTAATTCAATATGTGAATGAAAGTGAAAATATAACCGGAAAACGAGTAAAAATTTTGAGATGCGATAACGGGAAAGAATATTTAAATAATCGTTTCTATAAATTTACGAGAGAGAAAGGCATTATTTTGAATAATTGTCCAGCCTATGTACACGAGTTAAATGGTACAGCGGAAAGATTCAATAGAATGATAATGGATATGTCGCGATGTTTAATTACAGAAGCACAAGTACACAAACGGTTTTGGCCTGAAATAATATGTGCAACTACTTATTTGAAAAATCGAACGCTCGCTAATACTATTGAGAGAAAAACTCCGTATGAAATTTTCTTTAGGAAGAAACCGAATATTGAACATTTACGCTTATATGGGAGTAAAGTTTTTGTAAAAAGGCTAGAACAAAAAAGATTTTCAAAATGGGATAAAAAAGCGGATATGGGAATTCTATTAGGCTATAGTGATGTTGGCTATAGAGTTTTGTTAAATAATAAAATATTAGTTACAAGGCATGTTGAATTTATCGAAGAAAATATAAAAAGTATTAGTTTTGATGAAAATGAAAATGAAAAAGAAAACGATGAAAATACAGAAAACGAGTTAAATGATAGCGTTTTTGAAATCGCGGACGAAAATGAAGAAGAACAAAGTAATAAAAAATATGAAAAGCTAACATTGCCGCGTAGATCTACACGCGAAAAGAAAAGTCCGATTAGGTATCCGAATAACAGCGCTTCAATTTCATTACTAAATCAACCTTCGGGAAAATTTAGTAATGGTAGTTCTTATAACATATGTGTAAATTACTGTAGAGTAGATACGACTAGTACATTTGAGGAGGCGATAAATTGTAAAGATAGTAAAAATTGGGAAAAAGCAATGAATCAAGAAATAGATTGCATAAATAAAAATAAAACCTGGATATTAGTAGAAAGAATAAAAGACAAAAAATTCTTAGATATTAAATGGGTTTATACGAGAAAATCTGATGATAGATATAAAGCTAGGCTAGTTGTAAGAGGTTTTCAACAAACAGATGAAATTGATGACATACGCTCCAGTAGCAAAGAATCAAACCTTAAAAATTTTACTTTCTTATTGTTGTCAAAATGAATTAAAAATTGAACAAATGGATGTAGAAACTGCATTTCTTAATGGAAAAATAAACTCTGAGGTATATGTAAATCAACCAAAAGGTTACGAAGATAAAACAAATAGAATGTACAAATTGTCAAAAGCGTTGTATGGATTACGAGAAAGTCCGAGAGACTGGTATGAGTGTTTTGATGAGTGTATTACAAAATTAGGATTCAAAAGAAATAATGTAGATTTATGTTTATATAAAAAAGGTAAAGAGAAAAATGAAATTTATATTTTGATTTATGTAGATGATTTGTTAATTTGCAGTAAAAGTAAGGAAAACATTCAAAGCGTTAAGAAACTCTTGTCAGATAAATTTAAAATGAAAGACTTAGGAGAAATCAAAGAGTATCTTGGAATAAATATAACTTATGATTATCTAGAAAATAAGCTTACTTTAAGCCAAACGAAATATATAGAGTCGTTAGTTGAGAAATATCAAATACAAAACAGTAGATTGTATAGTACTCCTATGGAGACAAATTTAAAGCTAAAGAAATCTGAAAGCTGTGAGTCAAATATAAAATATAGAAATTTAATAGGTGCTTTATTATACATTAGTTCAAATACAAGGCCAGATATAAGTTATAGTGTTAATTATTTGAGTAGATATCAAAATAGTTATAGCGAAACACATTGGAAATACGCATTGCGAATTTTGAAATATTTGTACTTAACAAAAGATTTAAATTTACACTATAAAAGAAATGAAAATTGCGATACTATAACTTGCTATGTTGATGCCGATTGGGCAGGCGATAATAATGATCGAAAATCTACGACTGGATATGTTTTAAAAATGTATGGGAATGTGATCGATTGGAAATCTCGAAAACAAAAATGTATGCAGAGTATGTAGCATTATCTGAGGTAGTAAGTGAGATAAAATTTATAAGAGAATTAGTTAGTAGAATTAGTTATTCGACATAAGTATAAATGAATCTATAAAAATTTATGAAGACAATTCGGGAGCAATAAACATTGCAAATAATGGTAATTTTACGCAAAATTCAAAACATATAGAAATACATTATCATTTTGTACATGAGAGTGTAAAGGAAAAATTAATTAAAGTGTGTAAAATTGATTCAAATGAAAATGTTGCGGATATTTTTACTAAAGCATTGTGCAAAGAAAAGTTTGAAAAATTCAGAATGAAACTGAATATAATATAGAACAAATAAGTTTAAATAAATAATACAATATAAATGTAAGAAGGCGTGTTGAAATATAATATGTACATTTATATTGTTATATACCCAAGTTCAAACCAAGTTCAATATTGTACGCTAATCATGTATAGTGTGAAGCACGCCGAAATAAGTGAGCGTGCTAATAAGTGTGAGTGGAGACACACTTGTAAGTCTCCCCTCTCCAGTATGTATGTGAGTACGACTATACTGCGAGAGACGTCGGACAATACGACGGTCTCACTGCTACTCGAGCTCTCTGGCTTGAGCCTTCGCCAAATGAACACGTCGATGTATATAAGAAGTAGTAGTTAAATAAATCCACATTATTATTAAATAAAATTCTCTCCATTATATATCAACACCTCAACAGAATTGAGCAACCTTTTTTTAGGCTATACATTTTTAATAAATTTAATGATAGAATAAATTCACACAAATCTAGTCTGACCTAAAATAAACACTTTAAACGTCGTACCGAAATTTCTTTTATTAACTGAAATTTGTATAAACAAATCTAATCAGCATCGGTTCATCAAACACGGGAAGGAAAAAAGATTTAAACTATAGATGGTAAAAGAAATTATTGTTCGTCCAAAAATAGTTTAATAAAAAGTAATAAATTATAAGACTAGAATTGATCTCCACGAACTCAATTTTTATTAAATGCCGACGTTTCGGACGTTTTTTTAATCCGTCCCTTTTCAAGGCTATACAAAAAAACCACTTATTAAATTAACAATTTGCAAAAATTAATAAGATAAAAACAATAAAACTCACGTAGAACATAATCTTACCTTTATTAATTTAATTTAATGTCTCGTCATGTATATAAATATTCATCATTTCAGAGAACATACGTTTTTTAAAATTATTTTCAATGTCCATGATACATGTTTTTTTAAAATTAATGCTATGTCCTGTTTTAATTGTGTGGACCGCTAATGCGGATCTGTCATTTTTATTTTTTACGTCATATTCATGTTCTCTTATGCGGGTTTTGAGTTTACGCTTACTCGTACAATATTACAAATTTCATTCTTTGCTGTTTTATCTTTACCTAATTTAATAATCCTGTTAAATGTATTTATAGTGCGATTGATCAATAGAAAATCATGCTTCTCAATAAATACGTTCAGTTTCGGGGTCAATCCCTTTATGAATGGTAAAACAGCCCTTGGTCTCCGGATTTGATTTCTGTTTAATAGATTATCGTTAATATTAGTGTTAATATTATTATTTAAGTATAAAATTCTTTTATTAATATATTTTCGAATAAATGCATCGGAAGCTACGACGTGACTGATTGTCGGCGGTTATCCCGCTCTCTCTATATCGCTCGCTGTGAAGCGACAACTGGTGGCTACTGGGGTAAATACTCACTGTGCGTCTCGCCCACATATATATTAGGGGGGCTACGCCCCTCTGCGCGCTTCGCGTGCCAACCCCCTATTTTTAATTTCGAAAAAGGTTTTTCGCAATTAATTTATTTAAAATAATGTTTTAAATTGTATTATTTTTTCACTATCATGGACACCTTAGAAATTAAACAGATTTACACAACACCTTCGAGGTACTGTTATAGTGCATTGGGTTTTATACCAAAAAATTAATTTTTCTTCAAATACAATTATAATTTATAAATAAAAGTTTTTACCAAAATTTAGTGTAATGAAATCAGAATGAAAATAATAAAAGAAATAGAGACATATTAAATGTTAACTGTACATTTTAAACTATATGAATTCATATAAAGCTTAAATTTATATTTTAATAATTATAAATGCTAATGAAAAATTAACTTACCAAAAATAGTAAAGTGGATATACTTACTAATTGTAGTATTTAGTAATTACTTATTAAAATTTTGGATTATTTTAAATGGATCTAAATAGAACTATACCTCCTAAAATTAATTTATTTAATGACGAAGGATCATCGCCAAAAGTTCTGTCATTAATATTTTGTACTTTTAGAGTAATAAAACTTTCTTCTTAAATAAATAAATTTTTGTATTAATTTTAAAGAACTATTTATATAATTTTAGCGGCATATAAATAAAAACCTGTTTCTTTCATTTCTCCCGTAATTCGTAATTTGCACCCTCTTTCAAAATTTGCGTTTTAATCCATAATTATATCCAATTTATTTTTCCCTTTAGCTACAGAGCCCATATATTTATTTTGATTATTATAAACAAATTCTTTCCTTAAATAACCTTCTGTTTCTAATAAATACATACTTGTTTATTTAAAATATTATTTTATATAAATATACATTATCAATTTTGAAATTTTAATTTAAAAATGCTCCTAAACTAATAATTTTTGAAAAACTTTTCATATGTAATTCGTATTTTATATTGCCAATGTTAAAATTTGAATTTTCTTTTGCCATTACTGTTTATAATAGAATTATCTTAAAAATGCAATAATTAATGTATTTAATTTTTAACTCATTGTATATATCATCATATGGATATTTGGAAAAGTGTATGTTATATCGATCTCGAGGCAGCGGTCTCGTCCACATTACGTGGGTTAGCAGAGGTCCAGATACTGACCCACAAAGAGATTAATACTATAAAGGACATGGACGAGGCCACGACGGCGGAGGAAGTGGCAGAGGCAATCTCTGCGGTGATAGGGCCAAATATGGTACCTTCTGGGAATATAAAGCTTAGAAGGTCATATGGAGGCACTCAGAAGACCAGTGTCCTTGTTCCCGTATCAGCAGCAAAAAAGCTGCTACAGAATGGGAAGCTTCGGATAGGCTGGGTCAACTGCAAGGTTCGGCTCTGCGAGCCGATCTCGCGTTGTTACCGATGCCACGAGGTCGGTCACTTCGCAAAGGCATGCAAAGGCACAGTCGACCGATCATCGCAGTGTTTCCGGTGCGGCCAAGAGGGCCACAAAGCATTGAATTGCGCCGCAGATAAGCACATAGCCGCGCCTAGGGTTGAAGCATCTGACAGAAATGGTTAGGGTGCTACAAATCAACCTAAACCACTGTGCTGTGGCCCAGGATCTGCTGCCACAGTTGGTCAGAAAAGAGCAGGCTGACATTGTTATCGTCAGCGAGGAGTACAGGGACTTCATTGAATCGAAATGGGTGAGTGATGCCACTGGCAGAGCGGCCATCTGGGTATGTAGAAACATGCATGTATCCGGAAAAATGGCCGCTCCCCTCACCAATTTTACCTGGGTGGAGGTAGCGGGTATGCATTGCAACAAAATTTATGCACTTACCTTGGAGTGGTAGAAAAGTATTTCCACTTGTTGCAGTATCCATCTAATCTCCTATAAGCAGCTAAAAATACAAATTTTATTATACAATTATAAAAAATTAATTTTTAATTTATAATGCTGGCTTTTTAGTTTTACAACCCTTACAAGAATTATAATACTAATCTGAAGGATTACTATAAATATATTAACATTATTATTACAATAACTGAATATACGTACTTAATGCAAAATATATATAAACAAATCAGATCTGAGATTATAATGAGTAATATGATTATGTGACAGTGACAAGTTTGTGAAATTCAAAGAATGTATTGCTGAATAATAATAATAATAATGTTGATACGTTTAAAGTAATCCGTGAGATTAATTAGTATCATAGTTCTTAAAGAGGTTGTAAAATTGAAAATCCAGCATTATAAAAGTTTAAAAATTAATTATTTATAATTGTATAATAATATTTGTATTTTTAGCAGCTTACAGGGGATTAGATGGATACTGCAATAAATGAAAATACTTTTCTACCACTCCAAGGTAAGTGCATAAATTTTTTTGCAATGATCATGCTAATAGATTCATCGTTATAAGGCAACAAATATACATTTCTATTAATATTTTGGGTACTTTTCCCAAATATTTTGACCATAAGTAATCTTAATGATTTAGACCCACTCTGGAAATTTATAGGCAGTTTCTGACTATAAAAAGACATCTTTTAAACAGTATTAGGTTTCCAGAGTCCGGAGCAATATTGCTGATTTTCACTATTTAAGGTTTAAATGGCTTACAAGAGTGTGACAGCATACATTTATGTCTTTTAAAGTATTTTTAGTGAAAAATTCAGAAAATTTTACATAAAAAGTCATATTTATGTTTTTAGTGAAAAATGCATCCTCTGGGAGCTACAAATTCATGAAAATGGGCATATAATGCAAAAAAGTGCTAAAATGTCAACTATGACTCTCTGTAACTTAAAATAATGGCACAAAAAAAATCAGAAAAAATTCAGTAGAACTACTGGACACCTCAAAACATATTCCCACAGTTATAGCAATATTCATTTTTTTCATCTTCGCTGTCACAGAAAACCACCCATATATATCTTATATTTATATATACACACATTTATATCTTACATAATTCAGTTATCTGCGAAAAGCCCCAGAAATATACGAAAATTTACAATTTCTTACCCTTTTTAATACATTTACGATCGCGATTTTTAAAATTATTTTTCGCGTAATACGCGATAGTTTCATAAAAAAATTGTTTTCAGTACAATGAAAAATACTGGCTTAATGTACAATTATTCTCATCAGCTTTCTTCATATTTTAAGTATAAATTATTTGCAATAACATTTTGAAAAAAAATCGAGAAAAAAATGTTTTTCTAAAATTTTGGTGCTTTTGTGCTTAAATTGGTCTTATCATTTTTCCTCTATATCTGGTTAAAATTTTGGAGCAAAATTTGGTGCGCTTGGGCATTAATGGGTTAAATAGCTTATAATACATAAAAGGTATATTACCTCAAATATAGCAATATTTACCAATGTCAATGTTATTGGCAGTATCATATAAGAATCAATTTCTACAAGATTTGTTATCCATCCAAAACCACCAGTTAACATTTCTGTATAAACGCTATCAACACCTTGCAAACAAATTAATTAATCTGGTTGCTCATTTTGAGAAAAATGCAATAAGAATATAAGTACTTACTGGTATCTGCATGTGGTGGCAAGCACAATTTTCTTGTAGCTAGAGTTAAAGTAGACCACAATGAAAACTGTATTGCTACAAGGTAAAAAGTTTTTATGGGATGACAATTTTCGTTGTTCAAAAGTTCTATCTTCTTTTTCCTAAGCTAAAAAATATTAACTATTAATTTAATTTAATTTTATTATTTAATAAATATTAAACATTACTTTAATAGTATTTTTTTCCTGTATAAAATGATATGGCCATCCATAATTTGCCTTAATATAATTTAATTCTTTTTGCAATTGTTTTTCATAGACAATCAGATTTGATTCAACTGCTTGTATTTTTGTCAAAAGATGCACCTGGAAAAGATAATGTAAAAATGCATTATGTAAATATATCTAAATTCCATTACTTTCCATTTTTAAAATGTTTATTAATCATCATTCATGTTTAAAGTAATATAATCAGACCACTTGAATAGAGAACTTAATGGTTATTATTCTTCTTATATAAAGAAAGAAAATGTTGATCCTAATTTAATATTAGCTTAATAATGATCTTGATTAGAACGTTTTTTTTTAATATACATTTTGCTTACTTTCTTAAAGAATATTTAGAACATTATATTAATATGATATTATTCTCTATTATTTTCTATTCAATCAAACATATTTAATAATTGATGATGAAAAATAAAAATATATTATCAGAATTAAAAGTATGCAAAATTTTTAATGTACCTGAAATATGGAAATAGGTAATGTAAGAGATGATCTGACAAAAAATGTTGTAAATGCAATTGTTGCCCACCATGGTAAACCAGTTGCATTATGCATTTGTACAAGAAAATTCTCTACACTATTTACTACTGCTGTATCAGAAAGAATATTAATAATATTTGTTATAAATTGTTCAGTTTGCTCTGATTGAAATGAATCTGTGACAGGTAATGTTGTTGACAATATTTCAGATTTTTGTTTAATTGGCTCACTTGACACATATCTTTGACAACTTATAATCATTAATCTAGGGCTGTGATCTGTAGTTTTTATATGGATACCTTTAATAAGTGGATGAGCAGAATAAAAATTTCTTATATTTTTATTATGAGCATAACTGCTTATGTTTACGTTCTTTTGTTCTCTTAAAAATAGAGTAGAAGTATGTTGAAATTTTTGAAGTGTGATTTTCTTTGTTATTTTTGTAATCATCATTATAATTCTGTTGATTATTTATTTAAAAGCCTTAAATACATACATTTCTAAGAATCTCAGTATTTCTATTTTTGTGATAGTACAAATTTCAAACAATCTGAATAACTATTTATCCAATCCAACTGCAAAATAAATTAAATAGAAAAAACAATTATTACAAAATTGGTATATATTAATTAGTACACACTTTTAGAATTTGCGTAACAAATTATAAATGAATAAAAAAACTGGTATGTACTCGTTTTTCTTACGCCTACTCGATTTTTGAACGATAAATTAACGATAATATAAATCTTTATGACAAAACGCTATTCATATTTTTAAAATTGTATAAAGACCTATTTTATTTGCCCAATTATAATATGTATTGTACAATTATATTTCTACATTAGTAAAAGAATCAACACTGTGTAATAAAGTATCTTCTGCTGTTTGAACCAACATGGTATGTTTCCACTTACCACTTACCAGCCATCTTTCAACCGTAAGAAATATTTATAATCAAATAATAAAAAGTTCAATTCCTTAGAGCTCAATACGCTCATTAACATTGCATTTTTTAATTATTTTGCTAAAATATAGTTTTGTAGGAAAAAAATTATAAACAAGTATATATTATTTGTAATGTGTCGCCTTCAGGCCTTGTTATGTAGTACTTCGGGTTGTGACGGGCATAACCATATATCGTCGTTCCCCGATAAGAAGGTGCTACCTCGGAATCCGGTTATAAAAGGTGCTACCTCGGAGCCCGGTTGTAAAAGGTGCTACCTCGGAGTCCGGTTATAAAAGGTGCTACCTCGGAGTCCGGTTATAAAAGGTGCTACTTTGGAGTCCGGTTATAAAAGGTGCTAACTCGGAGTCCGGTTATAAAAGGTGATAACTCAGGAGCGAAATTTCAGTCTATGATTTTAAGTTGGTACTACTGCAAGTGTAAGCTCAGCAATAAGATTGACAATTGTTTTTGGCAATTTTATAAAAGATTATTTTTATTTATCTATTAGTTATTTATTATTATTTAGTAGTACCTATGCGTATATCATCAAAAAATTTAAATAAACGTAATTCAGGTAAAGTTATTATTTAGTTTGAATATATTTTAAACTGTTTCTTTTTATATTTTAATCTCCAAAATAAGAAAATTACGTCGACATATACAGGGTGATCCAGAAACATAGGTAACATATATATATATTCCGATTCAGAAAATTAATTCGAGTATAACCCCGTCGGAATTTTTAAAAAATATTAATTAGGCGAGGCGTAATTAATTTTTGAAATGGGCCAATTAGAGGCCGGATCAGGGAAGAAAGGTGAGCGGCGTTGCCGCGCGAGACTAATGCAACATCTCAACGAGCGAAGCGGCCGAGACGCCTGAACATAGCTAATGCGTATAGCAGAAGCGAAGATCGCGAAAGCGAATGAATCGCAAAATATATTTTACGAGATTGATTGTATGAATAAAATGTACAATCAAGGAAATGATTTTTATTTAAGTTTGAATTAGACCGCAGACTAATAAATTCATTACTACTATTATTAATTTACTTACTAAATCTATAATACGCGTGCGTTATAAATATGAGATTATTACAGTTTTTAATCTCATCGTATTTACATTAATTTATTGAAACCTTTATGACGAATTTTAAGACAATAAAATTTTGAATTGAATTAAGTTTTCTGTACAATATAGCTAATAAATACGTTTACCATAAAGATATATCGCTACATATTGGAAATATATTAATTAATTTTGCAAATATATATTGGCAATAATATTGCTAAATAATTCCTAGTCCGTGTAAAATGAAATTTAGCTCAAGCCTCAATTCTCCGTTTAAAAAACATAATGCTACCGCGAGCGCTCTCCGATGTTAGCGCACATCAAATTTTGTGTTCGCGGAGTAAGCCCGCCGCGGGCGCTCTCCGACGTTCGCGCTCATCAAATTTTGTACTCGCGGAGAAAGCCCGTCGCGGACGCTCTCCGACGTCCGCTCTGCAAGAGCAAACGTGCTCGAAAAAAGTTACTTCGTTAAAATTACAATTCATTGTGTTTTAGTCTTAATGAATATTTTGGAAAACTCGTTCCAAATGTTTAGGATAATAATTGCAATAGTCTGGCTGTTGAACTGAATTGAGTGTTCAATATACAAAATGCCAATGAATAACTACCATAAATTCGCAATATATTGGTAATATATTAGTAATAATATTGCTACCCAGACAGCACAAACGTCTTAAGGACGTTTCTAGATGTTTTTAAAACGCTTAAAACGCTTAAAACTCTTAATAATGTTTTAAAAACGTCTCCGAGACGGACAGTGCTACCTGGGTAGTAAGTTAATTCCGAGTCCGTGTAAAATAAAATCTAGCTGAACCCTCGATGAATTTTTATAATAGTCTGGGAATCATCTAGCTACAGTATATCTATAATATCTTTACGTTTACCAAATATTTTTAAACTGATTTTTTATAATATATTAGTATATGCTGAACAAATCGATATCATTAAAATTAATTGGATCATATCTTTACTAAAAATCGGTATTATGAGAAATCGTGGATTTATGTCACGCATCTTAGTAATTATTCGGATGACCAAAGACAGACGTTCATTCACGTTTTCATCCACTTGAGGTAATAAAAGATCATCGATTCGTCGGTAGTATTGACAATTTGGAAAACACGAAACATATTGGCGATATATTGATAATACTTTGGCAATATGTTGGCAACATATTGGCAACACATTGGCAACATATTGACAACATATTGGCAATATATTGGCAACATATTGGCAATACTTTGGCAACATATTGGCAATATATTGACAATACTTTGACAACATATTGGCAATATATTGACAATACTTTGACAACATATTGGCAATATATTGATAATACAAATAATAAATACCCGCGTAAAAAAATTAAAGTTTATATGAACATTATATAAACTTTAGGTTTGGCTAAACTTGATATGGGGTTGGCCAACGAGACTGAGCCGAACTTGTGCAATTGACTGTTCAAGTTTTGTGAAAGTATATCAAATGTTCAGCTGAAATTCATATAAAGTTTTTATAAAGTTTTTTTACAATTACTGACAAATAAAATATAATTTATACTAAGTTTAGCTGAACTCAATATTAACGTGGTAGCAAGTTCAGGTTTATAAAGTCATATAATGTTGATATCAACATACCCAAAGAAAATTTTTTAAAATCTGCTTTAACTGACTTCAGTAAGAATACATCGGTTAGAAAAACGGAGATATATTCCAAAAAATTCGAATCCGTCACTGAAAAGTGTTGGCCATTTCCTTAGTTTTGAAGACATAACCTGAAAGAAGAAATTTAAAAAACCACAAAGTATCTATTTTTACCATTTTTCTAACCGATGTATTCTCACTGATATCAGTTAAAGAAGATTTTTTAAATTTTTCTTTGGGTATGTTGATATCAACATTATATGACTTTATAAACCTGAACTTGCTATCACGTTAATATTGAGTTCAGCTAAACTTAGTATAAACTATATTTTGTTTGTCAGTAATTGTAAAAAAACTTTATAAAAACTTTATATGAATTTCAGCTGAACATTTGATATACTTTCGCCAAACTTGAACAGTCAATTGCACAAGTTCGGCTCAGTCTCGTTGGCTAACCCCATATCAAGTTTAGCCAAACCTAAAGTTTATATAAAGTTCATATAGACTTTAATTTTTTACGCGGGTACTTAACGAAATACACTTTTAACTGCAAGATTTAAGCCAGACTTAAAGCCATACTTTCACAAACATTTCATACAGCCATACAATTAGCCATACTAAAAGATCAACTTTTCATTCCTTGTAACTACCCTCTGTATTGGTTGGTACGAAAAGCCAACTTAAGAAAAATCAACAAAGGACAGATATTTTAGATAAGAAAATAACATGAAAACCCTCCTGTATTTAGGTGGTTGATGAAGCTTCTCGTACAGTTTGTGCTACTAATGCAAGAACGAGAAGACGATTTAAAGCGATCAACAAAGACAGATATTTTAGAATAACAAAATAACTCGTTGATTTTTCTTATGTCGGTTTTCATTACCAACCAATACAGTGGGTAGTTACAAGGAATGAAAAGTTGATCTTTTAGTATGGCTAATTGTATGACTGTATGTGTGTCTGAAAGTGTTTGCGCAAGTATGGCTTAAAGTCTGGCTTAAATCTTGCAGTTAAAAGTGTATTTCGTTAAGAATTTATTATTTGTATTATCAATATATTGCCAATATGTTGCCAATATATTGCCAAAGTATTGTCAATATATTGTCAATATGTTGCCAATATGTTGCCAATATGTTGCCAACATATTGCCAAAGTATTATCAATATATCGCTAATATGTTTCGAGTCTTCCAAATTGTCAATACTACCGACGAATCGATGATCTTTTATTACCTCAAGTGGATGAAAACGTGAATGATCGTCTGTCTTTGGTCATCCGAATAATTACTAAGATGCGTGACATAAATCCACGATTTCTCATAATACCAATTTTTAGTATAGATATGATCCAATTAATTTTAATGATATCGATTTGTTCAGCATATACTAATATAATATAAAAAATCAGCTTAAAAATATTTGGTAAACGTAAACATGTTATAGATATACTATAGCTAGATGATTCCCAGACTATTATAAAACTTCATCGAGGGTTCAGCTAGATTTTATTTTACACGGACTCGGAATTAACTTACTAGCAATATTATTGCTAATATATTACCAATATATTACGAATTTATGGTAGTTATTCATTGGCATTTTGTATATTGAACACTCAATTCAATTCAACAGCCAGACTATTGCAATTATTATCCTAAACATTTGGAACGAGTTTTCCAAAATATTTATTAAGTCTAAAACACAATGAATTGTAATTTTAACGAAGTAACTTTTTTCGAGCACGTTTGCTCTTGCAGTGCGGACGTCGGAGAACGTCCGCGACGGGCTTACTCCGCGAGTACAAAATTTGATGAGCGCGAACGTCGGAGAGCGCCCGCAGCGGGCTTACTCCGCAAACACAAAATTTGATATGCGCGTACATCGGAGAGCGCTCGCGGTAGCATTATGTTTTTTAAACGGAGAATTCAGGCTTGAGCTTAATTTCATTTTACACGGACTAGGAATTATTTACCTAGCAATATTATTGCCAATATACTTGCAAAATTAATTAATATATTTCCAAAATGTAGCGATATATCTTTGAAAAATTCGTTCCTGAGTTATCATCTTTTATAACCGGACTCCGAGTTAGCACCTTTTATAACCGGACTCCAAGGTAGTACCTTTTAAAACCGGACTCCGAGGTAGCACCTTTTATAACCGGATTCCGAGGTAGCACCTTTTATACGCGGATTCCGAGGTAGCACCTTCTTATCGGGGAACGACGATATATAGATGTATGGTTAGGCTCCAGTCACATAGCGTAATAGCTCAAGCGATAGAGCGCCACGCAAGAGGTCCGGGTTCAAGCCCGACTCTCGGAAGATTTTTTTTAATTATTTAAATTAATTTATTTAAATAATTAATAAATCAAAATACCCAAAGAAAATTTTTTAAAATCTGCTTTAACTGACTTCAGTAAGAATACATCGGTTAGAAAAACGGAGATATATTCCAAAAAATTCGAATCCGTCACTGAAAAGTGTTGGCCATTTCCTTAGTTTTGAAGACATAACCTGAAAGAAGAAATTTAAAAAACCACAAAGTATCTATTTTTACCATTTTTCTAACCGATGTATTCTCACTGATATCAGTTAAAGAAGATTTTTTAAATTTTTCTTTGGGTATGTTGATATCAACATTATATGACTTTATAAACCTGAACTTGCTATCACGTTAATATTGAGTTCAGCTAAACTTAGTATAAACTATATTTTGTTTGTCAGTAATTGTAAAAAAACTTTATAAAAACTTTATATGAATTTCAGCTGAACATTTGATATACTTTCGCCAAACTTGAACAGTCAATTGCACAAGTTCGGCTCAGTCTCGTTGGCTAACCCCATATCAAGTTTAGCCAAACCTAAAGTTTATATAAAGTTCATATAGACTTTAATTTTTTTACGCGGGTACTTAACGAAATACACTTTTAACTGCAAGATTTAAGCCAGACTTAAAGCCATACTTTCACAAACATTTCATACAGCCATACAATTAGCCATACTAAAAGATCAACTTTTCATTCCTTGTAACTACCCTCTGTATTGGTTGGTACGAAAAGCCAACTTAAGAAAAATCAACAAAGGACAGATATTTTAGATAAGAAAATAACATGAAAACCCTCCTGTATTTAGGTGGTTGATGAAGCTTCTCGTACAGTTTGTGCTACTAATGCAAGAACGAGAAGACGATTTAAAGCGATCAACAAAGACAGATATTTTAGAATAACAAAATAACTCGTTGATTTTTCTTATGTCGGTTTTCATTACCAACCAATACAGTGGGTAGTTACAAGGAATGAAAAGTTGATCTTTTAGTATGGCTAATTGTATGACTGTATGTGTGTCTGAAAGTGTTTGCGCAAGTATGGCTTAAAGTCTGGCTTAAATCTTGCAGTTAAAAGTGTATTTCGTTAAGAATTTATTATTTGTATTATCAATATATTGCCAATATGTTGCCAATATATTGCCAAAGTATTGTCAATATATTGTCAATATGTTGCCAATATGTTGCCAATATGTTGCCAACATATTGCCAAAGTATTATCAATATATCGCTAATATGTTTCGAGTCTTCCAAATTGTCAATACTACCGACGAATCGATGATCTTTTATTACCTCAAGTGGATGAAAACGTGAATGATCGTCTGTCTTTGGTCATCCGAATAATTACTAAGATGCGTGACATAAATCCACGATTTCTCATAATACCAATTTTTAGTATAGATATGATCCAATTAATTTTAATGATATCGATTTGTTCAGCATATACTAATATAATATAAAAAATCAGCTTAAAAATATTTGGTAAACGTAAACATGTTATAGATATACTATAGCTAGATGATTCCCAGACTATTATAAAACTTCATCGAGGGTTCAGCTAGATTTTATTTTACACGGACTCGGAATTAACTTACTAGCAATATTATTGCTAATATATTACCAATATATTACGAATTTATGGTAGTTATTCATTGGCATTTTGTATATTGAACACTCAATTCAATTCAACAGCCAGACTATTGCAATTATTATCCTAAACATTTGGAACGAGTTTTCCAAAATATTTATTAAGTCTAAAACACAATGAATTGTAATTTTAACGAAGTAACTTTTTTCGAGCACGTTTGCTCTTGCAGTGCGGACGTCGGAGAACGTCCGCGACGGGCTTACTCCGCGAGTACAAAATTTGATGAGCGCGAACGTCGGAGAGCGCCCGCAGCGGGCTTACTCCGCAAACACAAAATTTGATATGCGCGTACATCGGAGAGCGCTCGCGGTAGCATTATGTTTTTTAAACGGAGAATTCAGGCTTGAGCTTAATTTCATTTTACACGGACTAGGAATTATTTACCTAGCAATATTATTGCCAATATACTTGCAAAATTAATTAATATATTTCCAAAATGTAGCGATATATCTTTGAAAAATTCGTTCCTGAGTTATCATCTTTTATAACCGGACTCCGAGTTAGCACCTTTTATAACCGGACTCCAAGGTAGTACCTTTTAAAACCGGACTCCGAGGTAGCACCTTTTATAACCGGATTCCGAGGTAGCACCTTTTATACGCGGATTCCGAGGTAGCACCTTCTTATCGGGGAACGACGATATATAGATGTATGGTTAGGCTCCAGTCACATAGCGTAATAGCTCAAGCGATAGAGCGCCACGCAAGAGGTCCGGGTTCAAGCCCGACTCTCGGAAGATTTTTTTTAATTATTTAAATTAATTTATTTAAATAATTAATAAATCAAAATTAATAAAATTTATAATTTTATTTAAAGATTTGTTTATTTTGCAAAATATACATATTCTGAAATTGAAATACGACTAAAATTAACTAAGTTGCAAATTTATATTGTTTATAGTTAATAATAATAAAATTTGAAATTATACAGTATATTATAATATTATAATATATAATTATACATTATATATATATATATATATATATATATATATATATATATATATACACTACCGGTCAATTGCTTTTGCCCACTTCGACTCAATTTTACCCGTTACAAAAAGTATCATAACTTGGGTAAAAATTGAGATAAATAATCGTTCGACAGCTCATTTAAAAGCTTGAAGCAAGGGCTTTTTAATGGTTTACCGTGCTTATTAAAATTTTTTGTTTTTTAATGTTTTTAACATAAAAATCAAAATGTATAAAATTCGGATTTTCTTGTTCGTCTTCATTTTAAAACTGCACTTCAACCAAACATCGGAAAATAATTTTATAAAAAAAATTGAAAAGTTTGAATCAAGAGCTTTCGAACGCACTATATTAACATTGTTTTAAAGTCCTTTTTACGTTTTGACTGGTGGTTTTCTTTTTAAACACGTCTTTTCTTCAACTTTATGTATCTCGGAAGGATTAAATTTAAAAAAAAAATGTCTAGGAGAAAAAATGTTTGATTTTACCTTAAGATTATGTACAAATTTTTTCAGATTGTTTAGAATTTTTTGTTTTTAATTTGATAAATGAATTGATTATAAAGAATTTTCTAAACTATATATAACTATATAAATTAAAAAAAAAAAATTCTAAACAATCTGAAAAAATTTGTACATAATCTTAAGATAAAATCAAACATTTTTTCTCTAAGACATTTTTTTTTTAAATTTAATCCTTTCGAGATACATAAAGTTGAAGAAAAGACGTGTTTAAAAAGAAAACCACCAGTCAAAACGTAAAAAGGACTTTAAAACAATGTTAATATAGTGCGTTCGAAAGCTCTTGATTCAAGCTTTTCAATTTTTTTTATAAAATTATTTTCCGATGTTTGGTTGAAGTGCAGTTTTAAAATGAAGACGAACAAGAAAATCCGAATTTTATACATTTTGATTTTTATGTTAAAAACATTAAAAAACAAAAAATTTAAATAGGCACGGTAAACCATTAAAAAGCCCTTGCTTCAAGCTTTTAAATGAGCTGTCGAACGATTATTTATCTCAATTTTTACCCAAGTTATGATACTTTTTGTAACGGGTAAAATTGAGTCGAAGTGGGCAAAAGCAATTGACCGGTAGTGTATATATAAAATATATGTGAGAAAAGTGATAAAAAATAAATAAGTATTTGAACAATAAATTAAAGTAAAATGAATTAAAATTAAAATTAAGATTGTTTTTCACGTTTGTTAATTATTATATTAATATAAGATTCAGATTTTGAAAACTAATGTAAATTAATATAAAGACAGAGAGGTTGACGACCCTGTGCCAAAATCATCATGAAACAACAAAGAAGATAATGAGAAGAGACGGAAACCGAAAACTCCAGCTGTAGGTGTGAAGAAGGTGGGAGAGCAGTCCCCATCTCTAACTAAAGGTACAAAACCGGCCGTCTCGCTGTCGAATTCAGCATTCGCCTAGAGCTGTAAGGCGAGGAAGGAAGCACCCTCCTCGCCACTTCTAGAAATAAATGAATATTGATAGTTAAATTTTGTGAGTTTAATTAAACAGCTAGAGGTGTGATGTTCATTTGAAGGTACTTAAACAAGATGGAATGCTGGAATCATTCCAATCTTTACCCAAGTCCTTTTATTCTTTAAAGCCAATTCCTTAGAATACATTTGGACGAAAAGGAGCGCTAGATTCGCTTTTTCTTCTACCCGAATTATTCTAATTTTCCTTTTTTCCATAGAAAAATACTCAGATGATGTAGAATATTGGATTTATTCCAACATCTACCTGATTTTTTCAAATAATACATTCACCAAAGAGTTTATTGGGCGAGGCCGAACGCTGGATTCGTTCAAACCTCTATCCAACCTCTTATTCCATTAAAATATCCAGTAATCGTTCTGGGATGAGAAGAAACACTGGATTTCTTTCTAATCTACCCCAGACGTTTTCACTTCATACATTTATTACGGTCCTGCTAAAAATAAATGTAATTTTATGTAAGGGCTAAAAATAAGCACGTTACAGGGTCCCCAACAGCTAGGCGACGCTAGCGTCGATTTGTTGTAAGGGTTATAGTCATAATATATAGGCGGCCTTACGAATGTCCAGGTTAGGATGAGGATGCGACCAAAGAGAGGAGTAGAGAGTACACTGTAACAAAATAATTCTTTTATTGTAATAAAATACAATGTGTATCGGTCTAGTGTCGACCGTGCTCTGACTCGGACGTTTTCCGTTGTACTTCAGTTTTCGTATACCCCCACTCCGCGCATGGAACCGTTAAAAAAAAATTTTACGCACATTTACATTTATTTAAAAAAAATCAGAAAAAATTCAGGAGAACTACTGGACACCTCAAAACATATTCCCACAGTTATAGCAATATTCACTTTTTTCATCTTCGATGTCACAGAGAACCACCCATATATATCTTATATTTATATATATATTCACATTTATATCTTACATAATTCAGTTATCTGCGAAAAGCCCCAGAAATATACGAAAATTTAATGTTTCTTACCCTTTTTAATACATTTACGATCGCGATTTTTAAAATTATTTTTACGCGATATTTTCATAAAAAAATTGTTTTCAGTGCAATGAAAAATACTGGCTTAAAGTACAATTATTCTCATCAGCAAATTTTACGCACATTTACATTTATTTACACGCTAAATTAAATAATACTTAAAGTTTATTTTATAGTCTTTTATTTAATAGTCTTTTATTTAATAGTCTTTTATTTAATAGTCTTTTATTTAATAGTCTTTTATTTAATAGTCTTTTATTTAATAGTCTTTTATTTAATAGTCTTTTATTTAATAGTCTTTTATTTAATAGTCTTTTATTTAATAGTCTTTTATTTAATAGTCTTTTATTTAATAGTCTTTATTTAATAGTCTTTTCGTTAAAAGTAACTCTCTTTTTTGCTACATAAGTTCTGAGTTTTGGTCGTTTAACTAAAATAGATTTACTCGATATGGGGTTTGATACATTCGGTGAATGATCGAGATCTTCCGGAATACAATACGCGGGTATAATATTTTCTGTTGAGACGCTACGCGGAGATCCACCTATCTCAATATTATAAACGAAATCCGAAATACGCTCTATGACCTTATGCGGTTCGGTATACGGCCGCTCGAGTGATCGCTTAGCACCAACGCGCAAAAAAACATGAGTACAAGTATGTAGGTCCTTAAAGAAAAACGCACGCTTCTTATAACGCTGACTAATCGGTACCGGTTTAACATCTCGCATGTACTCTCTAAATTCCTCGATAAAAAATCTTGGATTCGGTGTAAAGTCGTTCAGTAACAAGAATTCTCCCGGAACACGAAGAGTCGTACCGTATAAAAATTGCGCTGGAGCTGCACACCCAACAATCATAAAAAGCGCGTGAGACTGATTGTGCACTAACGTCTTTTAGAGGAATAGCCTCCGCCCATCGCCTATATCGATCAATCATGGTCAAACAGTAACTGAAACCTTCACTAGTCGGAAGTGGACCAAGAATGTCCATATGCACATGTTGAAAACCTCCATCCGGAGCTGCGCATTGCGCTGGATACACCTTAACATGCCTGGATATTTTAGACTTCTGACAATCTGTACACAGTTTTGACCAACGACCTATATCGCGATGCATACCGGGAATAAAATTTATTTACAAAAAACATAAGTGAGAATAAGGCAGACCATATAGAAGGAGATTCACAATTGAGCAAGGAGATTTTGGCTGTATTAGGTGACGATCCTTTGCAATCTGTTTATTTAAATCGGGTGAGAAGTAATCTCTTCGAACGAGGCTCTTCATATAATTGCGATCGAACTTCACTTACAGGTAAGTTCGTTTGATCGTTCAATTATATTACTTCTATATGTTATTTATATCATATATAGCCATTGCGCATGCGTACACACTGGAAAAGAGGAACACAAAGGAACACGGAGTGCTATTCAAATAAATAAATATTGATAGTTAAATTTTGTGAGTTTAATTAAACAGCTAGAGGTGTGATGTTCATTTGAAGGTACTTAAACAAGATGGAATGCTGGAATCATTCCAATCTTTACCCAAGTCCTTTTATTCTTTAAAGCCAATTCCTTAGAATACATTTGGACGAAAAGGAGCGCTAGATTCGCTTTTTCTTCTACCCGAATTATTCTAATTTTCCTTTTTTCCATAGAAAAATACTCAGATGATGTAGAATATTGGATTTATTCCAACATCTACCTGATTTTTTCAAATAATACATTCACCAAAGAGTTTATTGGGCGAGGCCGAACGCTGGATTCGTTCAAACCTCTATCCAACCTCTTATTCCATTAAAATATCCAGTAATCGTTCTGGGATGAGAAGAAACACTGGATTTCTTTCTAATCTACCCCAGACGTTTTCACTTCATACATTTATTACGGTCCTGCTAAAAATAAATGTAATTTTATGTAAGGGCTAAAAATAAGCACGTTACAGGGTCCCCAACAGCTAGGCGACGCTAGCGTCGATTTGTTGTAAGGGTTATAGTCATAATATATAGGCGGCCTTACGAATGTCCAGGTTAGGATGAGGATGCGACCAAAGAGAGGAGTAGAGAGTACACTGTAACAAAATAATTCTTTTATTGTAATAAAATACAATGTGTATCGGTCTAGTGTCGACCGTGCTCTGACTCGGACGTTTTCCGTTGTACTTCAGTTTTCGTATACCCCCACTCCGCGCATGGAACCGTTAAAAAAAATTTTACGCACATTTACATTTATTTAAAAAAAATCAGAAAAAATTCAGGAGAACTACTGGACACCTCAAAACATATTCCCACAGTTATAGCAATATTCACTTTTTTCATCTTCGATGTCACAGAGAACCACCCATATATATCTTATATTTATATATATATTCACATTTATATCTTACATAATTCAGTTATCTGCGAAAAGCCCCAGAAATATACGAAAATTTAATGTTTCTTACCCTTTTTAATACATTTACGATCGCGATTTTTAAAATTATTTTTACGCGATATTTTCATAAAAAAATTGTTTTCAGTGCAATGAAAAATACTGGCTTAAAGTACAATTATTCTCATCAGCAAATTTTACGCACATTTACATTTATTTACACGCTAAATTAAATAATACTTAAAGTTTATTTTATAGTCTTTTATTTAATAGTCTTTTATTTAATAGTCTTTTATTTAATAGTCTTTTATTTAATAGTCTTTTATTTAATAGTCTTTTATTTAATAGTCTTTTATTTAATAGTCTTTTATTTAATAGTCTTTTATTTAATAGTCTTTTATTTAATAGTCTTTTATTTAATAGTCTTTTATTTAATAGTCTTTTATTTAATAGTCTTTTCGTTAAAAGTAACTCTCTTTTTTGCTACATAAGTTCTGAGTTTTGGTCGTTTAACTAAAATAGATTTACTCGATATGGGGTTTGATACATTCGGTGAATGATCGAGATCTTCCGGAATACAATACGCGGGTATAATATTTTCTGTTGAGACGCTACGCGGAGATCCACCTATCTCAATATTATAAACGAAATCCGAAATACGCTCTATGACCTTATGCGGTTCGGTATACGGCCGCTCGAGTGATCGCTTAGCACCAACGCGCAAAAAAAACATGAGTACAAGTATGTAGGTCCTTAAAGAAAAACGCACGCTTCTTATAACGCTGACTAATCGGTACCGGTTTAACATCTCGCATGTACTCTCTAAATTCCTCGATAAAAAATCTTGGATTCGGTGTAAAGTCGTTCAGTAACAAGAATTCTCCCGGAACACGAAGAGTCGTACCGTATAAAAATTGCGCTGGAGCTGCACACCCAACAATCATAAAAAGCGCGTGAGACTGATTGTGCACTAACGTCTTTTAGAGGAATAGCCTCCGCCCATCGCCTATATCGATCAATCATGGTCAAACAGTAACTGAAACCTTCACTAGTCGGAAGTGGACCAAGAATGTCCATATGCACATGTTGAAAACCTCCATCCGGAGCTGCGCATTGCGCTGGATACACCTTAACATGCCTGGATATTTTAGACTTCTGACAATCTGTACACAGTTTTGACCAACGACCTATATCGCGATGCATACCGGGAATAAAATTTATTTACAAAAAACATAAGTGAGAATAAGGCAGACCATATAGAAGGAGATTCACAATTGAGCAAGGAGATTTTGGCTGTATTAGGTGACGATCCTTTGCAATCTGTTTATTTAAATCGGGTGAGAAGTAATCTCTTCGAACGAGGCTCTTCATATAATTGCGATCGAACTTCACTTACAGGTAAGTTCGTTTGATCGTTCAATTATATTACTTCTATATGTTATTTATATCATATATAGCCATTGCGCATGCGTACACACTGGAAAAGAGGAACACAAAGGAACACGGAGTGCTATTCAAATAAATAAATAAATAAATTTTTGTTTAAACAATCAACCTTGCAATTCAATAATCTCGCTACGCAATTAAAATCGGCAATAAAATTGCTAATGATTTGTATTAATTTTATGGTTCTATGACACGTCTATCGTAAAAAAAAACATTGAACAGTTTTTCGCCGTGTATTTCATTTTTGATGTTTTATAGAAAATCCTTATAAAACGCAATTTTTTGCAATTGATTTTCGAAATCTACTAACAATTACACAATAATTGGTATTTTTAAACATCAAATTTCGAATTTTAATGCATACTTACGGATCTAGAAAAGCCCTATAATATACTACTATTGCGTATGCGCACAACTAATTTTCTTAAAAAATATTGCATTTTTCAAAATTTTGAATATGGAGCAATTTGAAAAAATTTTTGAAGAGTTTTTTGGTTCTGGAATTGGTAAGAAATAATGATTATTTAAGGACATATCCAAGTACAAACGTTCTATATATTTTATTTTCAATTTAACTAAATAAAGTGGAGCAGGTTCAAATTTGTTTATTTTGAAACGGAGTTATTAAGTATGTACCAATGAAATGGTATTTTTTTTAAATTTTAAAGTTTATCGACCAGGTCAGGAGCAGGGTGGTAGGTACGTGTCAATGCATCACCATTCATTTAGTATCTTTCTTTCGCGAGAACACAAGTTATAGGTTAAGAAGAATAATAAGAATACATTTTATAGGTTAAGTAAATTCACAATTTAAAAATTTAGTAAAGGCTGAAAACCAGGAAAACTCGGTCTATTAACCGCAAAAGCGAGTATTTAAAAGTATGTGGTCAAAGTTTAACCTGATTGTTTATCATTTCGTTCTACTTCACTATGTTTCGTGGACGCCAATCGTCCGAGGAGTGGACCGACAGCGAGTTAACTTTGCCGGGGACGAAACTTGCTATTCGTTTGCGGGTGGAACCGTTTATCCCAGTGGCTCGAACCATGAAGGCCATCAGCTACATACTACTAAGGCAGTCAGTGAGTTGGTCCCTTAATATTGTTAATATATAATTCAATTACGTTTTCTTTATATCCTACTTTTACATTTTACTGTACGTCGTATTTTAATTGTGGATTGTTTGTTATCTCCAACGCGATATACTTTAAAAAATCCGAAAATGATAACTACAATGCAAAACTAATAATTTGGAAAAATCCATCGGTAATGCAGAAGTAAAATAGAAGATGCTTACAGAATGAACTTTTTGAAATAAGTAGTATTAAAATAATTTTAAGTTAATTATTAATATGTAATCATTTTTTGTTAGTATCAATTGAGTGTAAAATCAAGCTTTCAGAATAAGTAAATATAAGCATTACAGACAGGTTTTTAGGACAAAGCAAACTTGTTTATTAAAAAATGAATAGTAATACTGATTTTTAGGTATGACATCTCCTTAATGATTCAAAACTTGTATTGGGTATAAATATTAAGATATAATATAGAATTAAATTAAGTAATGAAAAAGGAATGTGTACCTACAATTAAGTTATACTACTATATATTAATGAGGAAAACCTCATATGTTTGACACACGGATCATGCTCTAACTCTAGGATACTTTTTGTGTTGTAAAAGTATGAAGGAAGCCAAAGCGCCAAACCCTAACCATTGTTTTTACAAAAATTGTATATCATTAAAGCAAATTTTTGATAAAAAGAAGATTTACTTTGGTCACTCAACTCTTGTGCGTCTACACAGCTTCCAATCAAACTATAGTTTAAAAAATATGTGTAATTTAATAGGATTTAAAAAAATGTCTTCATATTTTTGCATCACAAAATATATCTTAGACCTATTGTTAGAGCATGATCTGTGCATAAAAAATATCAGGTTCTCATTGTAAATACTATACTATTAAAAATAAAAATTCAATGGTCTTAGATTAACAACATGTAGCAGAAATTTATTAAATGTCAAATTAGTTATTTCAAATGTTTAGTCTTCTATTTCTTTTTAAATTTAAATATGTGTGTCCTTAGCAATATACATTATTTATGACCATATTTGTTGATAGTAAATTTGAGTGAATTAAATTTTGTTTATTTATTTTTATCTTTCCTCTTTATTTGAGTATATTAATTAATTATTTATAAATTTAATATACATATCTATTTATCTATGTGTTAAAATTAACATAATCTTATGTTTTTTTTATACTTATTATTAAAATATTTATTAATTATTCATTATGTATTGTTCTAAATAGTAATAAATTGATAATACAATAAATATTATTATTAAAATCATTACATATTGAAAAAAGTAGAATATGTTTGAGACTAGCCTCTGTTACTCTTTCAGAAGTCAAGCAGTTTCTACTTGTTCTAATAGGCAAAAAAAACTTGAATAAACCTGTTATATGTACCATATACAGAAATTAATATTTATTTTTTAATAATAAGCAATCAATTTCTTTGTGTAATTATCACAACAAACAAAAAATTCATAGAAATTTTAAATAATAAAAAAAAAACAATTAAGAAATGTACAATATATAAACAAAACAATTTTTGTAAAGAGCATATGATTTATTAAAAAAAAATTATAAATAGATTGTAAAAAGATTTATGAATGAATTTGCCAAAAAATTGGGCTAAATTCCATTCATTTAATAAATTATTAATATAAAGCTCACAGTGTCAAAAGTGAATATACTGAAGATCCAAGCAAAAAATTTACAGATTTTTGACTTTTGCATAAGTGTTATGTACCAACTTTTCATACTTATGAAATCAAAAACAATACTTATTTTACAAATAAGGTCTAAATGTATAAATATACTTAATTGGTTTATTATTACCAAGTTTGCAAAATCTACAATCTTTCAATATTGTTTATTACTGAGTGTACTATAATATATTGCTTAATTTTTAAGGAGATATTTACTTTAATAAAATATAAATAAAGCCTAAGTAATAAACCATAACTTAAATATTTTATTCTTTCTTTAGTATAAGGTAAACTTGCTTAAAATCAAAACAACATGTAACATTTGAATGATATTCATTGCTCCCTCGGCGTCAATGTTCCCATCAATGAGAAGGCTTGAATTTGAAAGTGTTTCCACCAATGCGAAGTATGTTCAAATAAAAGAATTACGTTTAAAAATAGATAAAACAGTTTATGAATTTATCGATTATGGTAAAATATATTTTTACATCTGATTCACAGATGTATATTTATATTTATATTCACAGATGTATAAATTATATTATAAGTAATACGTACGTGTATGAATAAAATTCATAAAACGATTAAAATTAACCTTTCATAGGGGAGGTAAATATATATATACGAACTTAGTATCTGCAATTTCTGATGTCAAATTTGGAGACATGGCTCTGTGTATTATGTCAATAATTATAATATGATGGCTTTGCGCATTCCCAGTAAATTTTATTTAAGGCATCTGAGTAAATCTGCCAAAGCAATTCCTTTACCAAAATTGGTAAAAAAAATTGCAGTACCTTTACTTGTTTAATATTTTTTCAAGAAAATAATTATTATATATATATATAAATAAATGTATTTTTATGTAAGGGATAAAAATAAGCCCGTTACATAAAAATTGGCGATCCTGCCAGGATACGAATAAAATTTAAAATATAAATTTAAAAATATTTGTAATAATATTTAAATAATAAAATGTAAAATATTAAAAACAAAATTAATAATAAATTGGCAAAAACATTTAAAAATTTGAAGTTAAATTAGGAAAAATATTAGGTTTAAGTATATGTAAAAATCTTATATTATATTAAAGTGGCTCGACTTTTGGTCTCCGGTTCTCCGGTTCTCCAGTTTTTTAAAAATGCATTTTTATAGTTTCAAAGTTTTATTTTAATTGGACTTTACACTTTTGGGCCTTACATTTTTTGGACCTTACATTTTTGGGCCTTATAAATTTTGGGCCTTACATTATTGGCAACGGAATTGTAAAGTTTTATTTTAATTGGACTTTACAATTTTAGGCCTTACATTTTTGTCCTCATAAATTTTGGGCCTTACATTTTTGGGCCTTATAATTTAGAACCTTACATTTTTGGGCCTTATAAATTTTGGACCTTACATTTTTGGGCCTTACATTTTTGGGCCTTATAAATTTTGGGCCTTACATTTTTGGGCCTTATAGTTTTTTTTAAACAAATAGATATCAACTACTATGTCGATATTATTACCAGAAAATTATCTTAATAACAATAATTAAAATAACATTTGATTACGTAATTAAAAATAATAAAATTTCAACACTGGAACATACAATAAATCAAATTAATTTTTATTGTTTATTTTACAAACTTATTTTTGCAAAAATTTCAAATTACAATTATTATGTTATTAAATTAAATTACAATTATTATGTTACAATTGTACTCTATTCACTTGTATATTTCATAAGATATATTTTTTTCAATATATCGTTTTTATTGTTTATATAATTTATAAATTCAGCAAGTATTCATCGAATCATCTTTAACAGAAAAATTAAATTATATCATTAAATATTAAATGTATAATTAATTAAACATTAGATAAAATATTCAAATAAATATTACTGTTTTTAAAATGCCATTTAGAAGATTTATATCCAATATGCATATTGTCACATATTATTGATATTATATATGTTATATCTGTAACAAAAACATTTTTATTATTAATTATAAATAAATTGACAAAGTCAAAACTATACCTTTTAACTTAATCATTAAGAAATACTACTGCATTTTTGATTATTTCGATAGTCTTAATAAACTAATCAGGATACTGAAATACAAAAAGACTTATTATATTTCAAACAATGATAATTTAAAATGAAAATAAGATAATTTTATAATATACCTTGTGACTTTAATCGCATGGAATGCCATTAGGAATATAATATTTTATTGATATAATATTAATTGGAATGCTGCTGCCGTTTGTTATTTTTATTCAGCGCTGCATTCATTGGAATGCTGCTGCCCTTTGTTTTTTTTTATTCAGCGCTGCATTTATTGGAATTATGAGTGTCAAACTACTAGCAAAGAATTTGTGCAAATATTGGCCCATTAGATGGAAATTTTGGCCCTCTTTGTGTAAAGGTTGGCCCAGCTTGTTTAAATATTGGCCCATTTACAGAAAAGATTATTACAACATATTATTTACAACATATAATTATTGCAATATTAAATATTATTAACGCAATTAAGTGCGCCTTAATTTAAGAAATTGCATGTGAAAAACAATTTTTTACTGGTTGAAAAATTTATTCCATAATCAATACAAAATGTTCCTAAATTGGCCAAAAGTGGGCTAAAGTTTGCCAAAACTGGAAAAATGTTCCAAATATTTCAATGTTGGTAAACATCGGCCCACTTTTGGCGCAAGTTGGCCCACTTTTAGCATACTTTGGAGCATTTTCATCGAAAATGTATTTCCACTAGGGTATGTATAATATTAGTATTTATAAAATATTAAATTTATATTAACTATATTTCATTCATTACATTGAAGCTACTTTCTTATAAACACTGTTTTCTAATAATTTATATTTTATTTTTTTCAGCTTTACAAAAAAATATTAATAAAAAATTAAAAATAATCGTTTAGAAAAATAAAAAAAATTATAATTATTATTAAACAATTGAAACAAACTATCAATATTATTTTTATAATTGTGAATCATTTTGTAAAATAAACCATTTTTATAATGGGTTTGACGGAAATAAAAATATTAGTTGTAAAAACGATTGAACCATATAGCGACGATGCTTCTATGTTCAATGATGAACACATATTAGAATTTAATAACATCCTTAAATCATGTACACCATTCAATATGCAAACAACTCTTTTAGTTCAAAAACAGTATAATATTAACTCAGTTCAAATGAATAATGAATACATTCAATTGTTATTTTCTGGAAAATATGAAAAAGGTCATTGGATTTGTATGTATTACAATAATAGAACGTATAACGGTAAGCGAGTTACCGATCAGGTGAGTAACTGAAAAGAGTATCGACAGCGCGGCGCGCGCGGGGAACGCGCGCGAGAATCGTGCGCAGTAGAGTATCGTTAGAGAGTTCGCGCGCGATCGACAACAACACGGTGTTGGTGACCGGTGATTGTTTTTACGGGGTAAACGAGCGAAAGGACTGTTGTGCGTTGTGTGTGGGTGTGAGAAGCTTCTCCCCACTAACCTCCACGTCGACGGGTGCAGCAGCACATCTCACGGACAGTGAGAAAAGGAGGCTCGGCGAAGCCCACCTTCTCGACCGTTGGAGAGAGAGAGAGAGACATATACGAGGACGAGCTCTCTCTCAATAGCACAGCCTTTTCCCCGCCGAAGCGAGATATTCAGATACGCGGTAAGTGGTGCACCACATTTAGACCCGCGTGTCTATCTAATTTTCGTGTCCCGATTTACCTGGTACGGTCCAGGTGAGGAAGCGTTCCTCCTTTCCCCCCTCTCGTGACAATACCCGCACGGATAGAAAGGTCGGTGGTTCGCGGGAACCACTTCACGAGAGAAGGCGCGCGTGACGTAGTAAGCTTCTACGTAAAAGCTCTCTACGTCAGTGATTCATACGTCACACGGTGTGACGTATGCCATCAGGTTAAGCAGCCGATCATATCCGGATCGGTTGCTCGTAATCGACTGTTAAATAGATTTTAACCGATTCTTTTCGCGCTGACCTCGGGGGTAGTCATCGGTACGACTCCCCGTAAATTGTTAAAGTTCATGTATTGTTTATTTATTAATATTTAATTGTTAATTTAATAAATTGACTCGGCGAGACAATCTTTCTCGCCGATTAACAATAATATTGATTGTTGATAGTATTTTACCGGTTAACGTCCTATCCTACGAATACCGCCCTCTCCGGTGTTTATCCTAGTTGGCAATTTTGGGCATAGGGCCCAACACACGGTATATAAGTCAAACGGAGTGTTTGACGTTGTTAACGGCATTGCACGGGAATCAAAGGGATTCCCGGCCGCATCGTGGGACTGCACACTTAAGGTTGGTAAGTTGGGACAGATTGGGCCTAACCGTGGGCCTTACGTATCCCCAGTACCCACCCCGTTACAAACGATACACATTTATGATAGTTTAAATGCTAAATATTTGCAAAATGAACATAAAGTATACATCAATAGATTATTTCCAGATAGTCAACAATTAAAAATTGTTTTTGAAACAGTGCAATTTCAAACCAATAGTTATGATTGTGGAATTTTCGCGATAGCTTTTGCTGTCTCCATTGTATTTAATTTATGCCCATGCAGTTTAAACTATGATATTTCCCAAATGCGTTCACATTTACTAAAAATATACGAAACACGTAGTATTACGATGTTTCCAATTTTACAAAATATAAACTATAATATTTCAACAATACCAATCAAAAGATACATGATTCATATTTGTTGTATTGATGAAAAAAAATTGAATTTCAATGTAGCAGAAATAAAAATAATAGAATAAAATTTTCAACAGAAATTTAATTCTGAACAACAAACAATAATGAATTTATATAATAAAGATAAAATCATTTCCGTTGATTCTATTACCCCAATGGAAATAGACTATGAAATACCAACTTACAGTTCATTTTATCAAAAAAATAAAAATAAACAATTTAATGATATAGAAATAAAACAGCAAACTATGATAAAAAGGCAAACAATTAGCTGATCGATATAAAAAATGAACGAGAAGAAGAAGCGTTGCATAAAAAAGAAGCTTATATGAGGAGTAAAGATAGTAATGACGGCAAAATAGAAGAAAAAAAATAAAGAGAAAACAGCAAACCATGATGAAAAGACAAAAATAAATAGTGACGAAATAAAAAATGAACGAGAAAAAGAAGCATTACGAAAAAAGAAGCTTATGTAAATAATAAAAATAGCAACTACGGCAAAATAGAAGAAAAAAAAATAAAGAGAAAACAGCAAACCATGATGAAAAGACAAAAAATGAATAGTGACGAAATAAAAAATGAACGTGAAAAAGAAGCATTACGAAAAAAAGAAGCTTATGTAAAAAGTAAAAATAGTAATGACGGCAAAATAGAAGAAAAAAAATAAAGAGAAAACAGCAAACCATGATGAAAAGACAAAAAATAAATAGTGACGAAATAAAAAATGAATGAGAAAAGAAGCATTACAAAAACAACATATTTATTATAATGAAAATACTGATCAATGTAAAAAAAATGAAAAGAAAAAATTAAATGGAAAAATATTAAACGAAAGTAGAAAAAATGATATCGATAAATTAGTATAAAACCATTTACAAAAAAATTTAAAAAGACGCATGTGTATGAAAACTGACAAAGACATGGAAATACCAATCATATTGCTTAATAAATTAAAAATTGATGAAGGAAAATTTTTTACCGTATATTATAAACCAATTAATACCAAAAAAGGTATAAATTATAAAGAATTAAATAAACGTATTTTAATTAAAAATGAACAAAATGTAAAATTAGTAAGTAAATCCAAAATAATAGGTCGAATAGCAAATGTAGATTTTGATGAAAAAATAATTATTGAAAACAATTTAGGCTATATGTTTGAAACTTGTAAACATTGTAATACTAAACATTTTGTTTTTGAATATACACTAGGTAAAGAATTTTCTAATTGTTGTCACAAAGGAAACGTAGACTTACCGAAAATGCCTCCCTATCCGGAAGAATTAAAGCAATTAGCTACAGGAATATCGGAAGATAGTATTAATTTTCGCAAAAATATTCGGCTATATAATAATGCGTTAGCTTTTGCAAGCTTTGGAGCTAATTTTGATAAGTTATCTGGTAGTGGACCACAAATTCTTAGAATATGTGGTCAAATATATCACAATGTTTTTGCTTTACATCCAAATGAAAATGAAGCTCGAAAATATGGGCAATTGTATGTTCTAGATAATGAATTAGCTGCAGCTGAAAGAAAAAGTTTTAAAAATAATTTAGATACAAAATTAGAATTGTCAAGTAAATTAGATAGCTTAATTAGAAATGTTAATCCTTATGCTAAAGCTTATAAAATGATGTATGAGGTCGAAAAAGAAAAATTAGAATATTAGAAGAAAAATTAGATAAAAATATATATATAATGAAGCTACTTGTAATGAAGTTGCAATGGTATTTGTAGGAAAAAATGGACTGCCTACTTCAGAGCGGGATATAGTTATATATTCAAAATATGACAATCCAATTAGTATTCCTTTAATAAGTAAACACACTGATCCAATGACATACCCACTTATTTATCCAAATGGAGGATATGGATCGATGCCTAATATGAAATGCAAATATAAGAAAAACAATATTTCAAATGATATCAAAAAAATCAATTATAAAAGTAAATACCACAATAGAATAGCTGATAATCGGTTTGTTGTTTCGTATAATCCTTATTTATTGTTAAAATTTAATTGTCACATTAATGTCGAAGTATGCTCAACAGTCCAATGTATAAAATACTTATTTAAATAGTGTTATAAAGGACATGATTGTGCGAACATAGAAATACGTGACACAGGTATCAGATCAAAAGACAGTTCTAATTTAACTCATGATGAAGATATTGAAAGCAATGAATATAATACTATTAGAATACCCTCTACACGAACTTTCACATACCATAATAAGATTAGCTATTCACAATGAAGATAAACAAGAAGTGTATTTTAAAGAAGGAAAAGAAACAGAAATTTAAAAAAAAATGTAGAAACGACATTAACAGCATACTTAAAATTAAATCAAATCGATTCTGATGCACGAAATTATTTATATTCCGAAATACCATTAAATTATGTATTTGATAATAATTCAAAAACATGGAATAAAAGAAAAAAAAACAAAAAACCTGTATTAAGCAGAATGTATTTAGTGAATCCAAAGGATCGAAAACGATATTTTATAAGATTATTACTTTTACATGTCAAAGGAGTATCACCATTTCAGGATTTACGTACTGTTGATGGTATAATTTATTCTACATTTTATGAAGCTTCTATAGCTAGACATTTGGTTAATGAAGATAAAGAATGGGACAGATGTTTGGAAGAAGCAACACAATTACACTTTCCTACTGCTCTTTGTGAATTATTTACATATATTTGTATTTTTCACAATCCTATTAATGAAAGAGATTTGTACGAAAAATAGAAACACCTTTTTTACCACCCAAAATATGAACAAAATGCTGATGAAAACCTAGCATTAAACATTATTGATAAGAACCTACAATTGAATGGATATTCTTTAAATAATTTTAATTTACCCGTTATATCTACATTTATAGAAGATTATGCTGATAAATCAACAACACATAACAAAAGTTGCACATTTACTGAAATAAACGTCAAAGTAAATTCTTTAAAAAATCATAACAAAGACATTTTCGATACTATCGTGCAACATTTAAAAATTGAAGACAAAAAAAGCTTTTTTATTGATGGACCAGGAGGAAGTGGGAAAAGCTGTTTACTTAATGTTCTAATAGACTATCTTAAATTCTCAAACATTTCATTTTTATGTGTTGCTTGGACAGGGATTGCAGCAAATTTATTACATAACGGGAAAACAGTACACACAACATTTAAACTACCACTTAATATCACAGAATGTACTATATGTAATATAGAAGTTCAAATTATAATATGGGATGAAATATCTATGACATCGAAATATGCTTTTGAAGCAGTCAATCGCCTATTTCAAGATATATGTAATAATAAAAAAATATTTGGTGGTAAAATGTTGGTTGTTTCAGGCGATTTTAGGCAAACATTACCAGTTATACGACATGGTAGTCGTACTGAAGTTATTGAAAATTCAGTTAAAAACAGTTACTTATGGCCGAATTTTATACGTATGACACTAAATGAAAATCTTCGAGTGACAGATAATGACAATTATTTTAGACAATGGTTATTAAATGTAGGTGAAGGTAAACGGTTAAATATGTATGAAGAAGAAAATGAACTGCTTGAAATCCCTCTTGATTTAATAACAAAAGAAAATGATATCATTGCAGAAATTTTTGGAAACGAAATAAAAATAAATGATAAAGATTTAAATGATAAAGTTACATTAGCCTTCACCAACAACGACGTAATTGAAATAAATAATAAAATTTTGGCTATAATGGAAGGGCAAATTATTGAATACTTAAGTGTAGATACAGCAGAAGATGATAATGGAGAAAACTTAGATGTCATGTTACCTACAGAATTTCTTAATTCCCTTACACCTAATGGACTTCCTCTACATAAATTACAATTAAAAGTAGGTGCAATAGTAATTCTTCTAAGAAATTTAAATGTGAATGATGGTCTTTGTAATGGAACAAGATTATTAGTAACAAAACTTATGAAACATTTAATTAAAGCAGAAATTATAAGCGGAAAAAAAATTGGAAAATTAGTTTTAATATCAAGAATCACTTTGTCACCATCTAAAGAAGATATACCATTCAACATGCGCAGAAAACAATTTCCCATTCGATTAGGTTTTGCAATGACTATTAACAAATCACAAGGACAGTCATACAAACAAGTTGGTATCTATTTACCATCTCCAATTTTTAGCCATGGTCAATTATACGTAGCTCTTTCAAGACCTAAAAGTAGAAAAAATTTAAAAATATTACTGTTAAACAGTGCAAGAATAGAAAATGATACATTAAAAAATAAACACAAAATTTACACTAACAATATAGTGTTTAAAAAAGTATTGTAAATGTGTAGACGAAAATTTATACACATTTTATATAAATTTTATAAATAAATAAAAATGGAAGTATGAAAAAAAATATTAAAATATTACAACTATTGAATGATTAAAGTGAATATGCAAAATAATTAATAATTGTTTGCGCTGAAAATCATTAAAATACAATTGAAAATCGGCTGCAACATATCATATTGTAAATGACAAATCATTACATTAGTTATAATAAATAAAAAAAATGAAATATAAGAAAAATCCATTGAAATATTACTACTACTGAATCATTAAAATAAATATGCAAAATAATTGATAATAGCCTGCCGTTCGACAAAATTTACAGACTTCAAAAAAGAATCAGAGTTTCCCAAAATACAACGACCGAAAGTTTAATTCTTATAATAACGTATAAACAGGTATTTAAAATTATTATTTAAAAACTTAAATTTGTTAAAATTTTACAATTAGAATTATATTTGCATATATCATGTATAAAATGTTTCGACAGAGCCGCCATTTAGATACAATCACTCACCCAACGTGCGTAAAAAATGATTTTCATAACACTCAATTTTATAATAACAATTACTATTCAGATTCTATTAAATACCAAAATTTTTAAATATGCATTATAAAAACCATCACTTTGAAATAATACTACATTCACATACAAATTAAAACCATATATAACACAACGACAGTATTATATACCACTTTATAAAAAATGTTATCACCGCCATTAAAGAAAAATATAATTTATGAGAGTATATAACATGCTTATATTTTATGTATTCTGTAAACACATTATATTACATCAATTTATTTAAAATTACGATACCCCCCCAAATGGAAATTATTTTATGTGTGTGCATTTTAAATATATTAAATATATGGACATATTTCACTTTCTTTCTGAACAGACGCACACACACCTTCTTTATAATAACCTATAATGATTATTTTTACACAGACACAATATATATATATACTTATTTTTTACTCTTCGTCATATTTATTTTCTTTCTGTATTTAATTCTATCATTATTAGCGTCAAAATTTAACAGTATACTTTTCTTTCCTTATCTTACACTGTTACAGAGCCCTTATTATGTTACTATTAAATGGATCATGCATTGAAAAAATATATGATTCTTGAAATGTATACCTTACCAGCACATCCTCGCCGTAAGAGTCGAATACAATATTCATATGTTGGCTAGCGCTAGAAGAATAAATATATTTTACGGAGCGTGTGTTACAACTATACACGAAAAATCTAAATGACTTCAGTACAACATGTCTTGGTCTGCAGAAACGACATCAGGTTTTCATCAAATACACTATCCAAGAGCCTAACTCTCATCCAATAATGTATAAATAGTTATTTAAAATTATCAAATAAAACGAAAACATTGGAAAGTCGACACAAAACATATGGAGTTCTCACATCTCTTCAACTCGTCTACGCGAGATCAAGATTCGAGATGCCTTTTTGAAACGATTGCTCGCTCATATACTATAAAGGACCCTTGCAATAATGATGAAAATGGAGTCGAAATCTCACGAATGATTGACATTTGACGGATTCTTTGAATGTCACGAAATAATTGATAGTCATTAGATGATCAAGTTTTCAGTTGAACTTTATTTTCAGTTCTGTCTTTGATGTTTTTTTTTAATCTATAACCTCTTTTAAAAAACCAAAATATTGGAAAGTCGACACAAAATATATCGAGTTCTCACACTCTTTTCAATCGTCTGTAAAATAGTAGTTACATGTAATTTTAAAGAAATTTTGATTAATTTTAAAACTTTGGTGGTTAACTATCATATTTTGTTTATTTCTCAATTTTTTTTTACAAAAACGACATCTCAGTCACCACATTAATTATACCATAATCCTCTTCGCAATGCGCAAATTATCATTGTTACTGTTAAGGGTAGAGTACGGTTATAAAAATATTTTTGTAATTTTTATAAAATATTATGTGAAATGTCATGAAACGAAAACATTGGAAAGTCGACACAAAACATATGGAGTTCTCACATCTCTTCAACTCGTCTACGCGAGATCAAGATTCGAGATGCCTTTTTGAAACGATTGCTCGCTCATATACTATAAAGGACCCTTGCAATAATGATGAAAATGGAGTCGAAATCTCACGAATGATTGACATTTGACGGATTCTTTGAATGTCACGAAATAATTGATAGTCATTAGATGATCAAGTTTTCAGTTGAACTTTATTTTCAGTTCTGTCTTTGATGTTTTTTTTTAATCTATAACCTCTTTTAAAAAACCAAAATATTGGAAAGTCGACACAAAATATATCGAGTTCTCACACTCTTTTCAATCGTCTGTAAAATAGTAGTTACATGTAATTTTAAAGAAATTTTGATTAATTTTAAAACTTTGGTGGTTAACTATCATATTTTGTTTATTTCTCAATTTTTTTTTACAAAAACGACATCTCAGTCACCACATTAATTATACCATAATCCTCTTCGCAATGCGCAAATTATCATTGTTACTGTTAAGGGTAGAGTACGGTTATAAAAATATTTTTGTAATTTTTATAAAATATTATGTGAAATGTCATGTTTATAAAATATATTATAAAAAATATTCTTTTTTGATGATTTTTAACACATTCATTAAGTAAAATATTAAAATATTATCAAAAATAGGCTTAAAACAGGTGCAAATACAAAAAACTCCTTGCAGGATAAAAGTTGTCGAAGGGCTTTAATCCAAGAAAATTTAAATTTATATGCATATAAACTTCAACTTTACACAGCGAATTTGGTGTATCTATAAAAATGCAATTTCTGCCTTGATAAACCCAATTGGTTTACTAATTATTTAAAAAATGTTTTTCATTTAAAAAATGAACATAAAAATGTCACATTTAACTTTAAAGAAAAAAGGCTGTGTAACTATTTTACATATACTCATCTAAAATAAGCACGATCAAAATACAACCGAGTGAGCGTTAGCGAGCGAGGTATCTGTTGCTAGTATTTTATTAAATTAAATTAAAGTAATTAGTAAAAATGGCTGTTTCGAATAGGAGATCAGGATCATTTATGTTAAATTTAGAACAAGCTAAAGAACATAATGAAATAGAATCAGTAGATCAAATTCGATTAAATTGGGAACAAGCAGTTACTCAGGAATTAAAAGATTTATTTGATAAAGATAATGAATTAGATAATAAAATTGATAAGTATGAAAATACCTCAGAAATAATAAAAAAAGAATGTAAAGATTATTATGATGCTTTAAAAGAAAATTTCTCTGAACAAATAGATAGTGGAAGATAATAAAATGAATAAACAAAGGATAAAAGTATTAGAATCCGAAAATGATGGATTTACACGTAGATTCTCTGAAATTAATAAGGAATTAAATAATTTAGAAGCAATTATTAGGGATAAGATAGATGCAGATAGAATTAAACCAATAATAAATAAAATGATTATTGAAAATAATAATGTTTTAATTGAAAAAATTAATAAAATTGAAAATAATATAAAAAATAATACATTATTAGGGGTAAATTGTACTCAGTCTGAAAATAATCATTTTCGGGTAAAATTAATTATTCCTAAATTTTATGGATTTACAAACGAAAGACCTATGCGTTTCTTGTACGAATTAGAAAAATATATAAATACGACTGCTTCTAATTTTGAGGAAGTCATATGTATTATTTCACAAGCATTAGATAAATCCGCAAAAGAATGGTGGTATTTACAAGAACATGAGATAAATGATTTCTATGATTTTAAAAATAAATTCATAGAACGATATTGGAATTCTTCTACTCAACGGCAAACACGTAGGAATATTGAATTTGGGCAATATTTTGCAGGAAAAATGAGTAGGGTAGAATATGCTACACATATGCTTGGTTTAGCAAAAGAATTAAATTATGAATTAACTGAAGCTGAGTTAGTTGAGAAAATTAGTGAACATTATGAACGTTCAATTAAACATTCAATTTTAGGGCAACAAAATAAATCAAAAGAAAACTTATTAAAAATCTTAGCAGATTTTGATTCTGATTTTGATAAAAACCGAAAATACGATAAGATAGATTACAAATCAATATGAAAACCATATGCCTAATCAACGCGAAGGGTATAAAACTTATGAAAATAAAAATATAAATTCAAATATACCAAAAGAGAATCAAAATTATACTGCATATCAAAATAAAATGCATAGGGAAGGTTATCAAAGAAATAGCACGCCCATGATTAATTCTATACAAACATATAAAAATAAAAAATGTATTGTTAAACAAGGTTCGGAGAATAAAAAACTAATTGAACAGACTGATAACAATTATGATAAAATTGAAGTCTTAGCAGATATACATAATTCGAATGATATTCAAAATGAAAAAACTAGTAGAGTATATAATCAGGGAAACTAAAAGGAGTTGTATCTTCCAACTCGGAAATCCCTTTAAAAATTAATGAAAATGCAACTGCAGGGAAAAATAATAAATTAACTAAAAAATTGAATACAGTTGAAAAAATAAATAAAGAAAATTTTATGATAAATACGATATATGAAGATCCACGTAAAGATCTAATTTACGATATTGAACCGGATAATAATAATAAAGAGTTTGAAAATAATAATGCTATTACTTGTCCAGAAATTAAAATAAAAATTGAAAATATTGAAATTAACGCTTTAATTGATACAGGTAGTGAAGTTACGTGTATTTCAGAAGAATTTTATATTAAAAATATACAATCATTAGAAAAGATTCCTACTTTACCAATATCGGGAAAAATTATAAAAGGTGCTACCGGTTTAAAATCTACGCGAATAAATAAGCAAATACTAGCAAATGTTAAAATAAATAATTTAAAAACACAAATAATTTTTTTAATTATACCGAAATTAGTTAAATCATGTATTATCGGGTATGATACTCAAAAAGAATTAAAAATGTGTATGGATACTAAAAAAGAACAAATTACTTTTGAAACAGGGAAGGAAACAAGTAAAATATCTTATAACTCAAAATTAATAAATAAAAATGAATATGAATCCTTAACTATTCAATATGATAATGGGGATGAAAAAATTAAAAATTATAAAATTGAGGAAAATTCAAAATTAGAAGATTTTCCAGATTATAATATAAAAACCGTCGATATTGACGAGAAAATTGCTTTGTGCAATCAAATAAATGATATGCAAAAATTGAATTTAAAAGAAGTTATAACATACTATAAAGATGTTTTTCAAGAAAGCCCTGGATTATTGTATAATTTTAAATACAAATTAGTACTAAAAATAATTATGAGTATTATAAAAAACCATACCCGATACCGATTAAATACCGAGAACAAGTAAGCATGGAAGTAAACAAAATGTTAGAACAAGGTATAATTCGTAGATCAAATAGTAATTTTATAAATCCATGTGTTATTGTACCTAAGAAAGATGGTTCTACTAGAATATGTTTAGATGCCAGAAATTTAAATTTAAATTTAAAAAATGATTACGAATCTCCACCGGGAATAGAAGAAGTATTAGCACGATGTAAAAATCATGTATGGATGTCTAGTTTTGACATGACGGCTAGTTTTAACCAAATTCCTTTAGTAGAAGATAGTAAACAATACACTGCATTTATATGTGATAATAAGGTATATGAATATAATGGAGTTCCATTTGGAATAAAAATTAGCAGTGCAGCTCTTTTGAGGGGATTAGATAAAGTCATAACGGGATTAAATGATTTTTTATTAGCGTTTGTAGACGATTTGTTTGTTTTTTCTAAAACTTTTGAAGAGCATTTGATGCATCTTGGAATATTATTTAACCGATTAATAAAAGCCAATTTAAGGTTAAATTTTAAGAAATCAAATTTTGTTCAAAAAGAAATTAAATTTTTGGGAAATATTATTACATATAAGGGAATAAAACCCGATCCAGAAAAAATACAAAATATCAAGAATTTTAAAGTACCTAAAAATGTAAAAGAATTGCAAGGTTTCTTGGGTTTTGTTAATTTTTATTCGAAATTTGCTAAGAATTATGCCCAAGAGACTGTTCCATTGTTAAATTTATTGAAAAAAGATGTAAAATTTATATGGAAAGAAGAGCATTTTAAAGCTTTTAACAAAATAAAGAGTCTTTTTAATGAAAATGTAATTTTAAAAACAGTTGATATTAATAAACCGTTCATACTAACAACGGACGCGAGTGACATAGCAATTGCCGGAATTCTTTCTCAAATTGATGAAGAGGGCGAAGAAAGAATTGTAACTTGTATTAGCCGTACATTAAAAGCGAGCGAAAAGAATTATTTCACAACTGAGAAAGAATTACTTGCAATTGTGTGGTCAATTCATAAACTAGATATATTTTTAAGAAGAACTAAAGAGCTTGTAATTCGAACTGATCATGAAGCTTTGAGTTTTTTGCAGAAAAGCAAATTCGGTAATTTAAGATTGACACGATGGATTTTATCGATCCAAGATATTGATTTTAAATTAGAATATTTACCGGGTGTAAAAAGATGATCAATGTAATATAAAAAACTCAGAAATTGTTATTGCAGCAATTATGAAACATGCAATAGATTCAGAATTGATAAAAAATTTTAAAGATTTAATTAAAATACAAAATGAAGATGAATTATGTCTAAAAATTAAAAAACAAATAGAAAGCAATGAGAGTTTCTGTAGATTTAAATATATAAATAACTATTTGTGTAAAGTAACACATAGGGAAAATAAAATAGTAATACCAAAGTGTATTATAGTTAATTTAATACAAAATTTACATATTTATTATGGACACGTTGGTTCAAGAAAAATTTATTTAATGATTTTGGAGTATTTTTATTTTCCCAAATTGCGAAAAATATGTGCAACAACGTTAAAAACGTGTGATATTTGTCAAAGGACTAAATGTTTAACTGTATCATATAAAGAGGAAGTACAACCAATAATAATTGAAAAACCGGGTGATCTGTTATCCATTGATTTTTATGGTCCATTAATACCGTCAACTAGTGGAGTTTGCTATATTTTATCCACTATAGATGTTTTTAGTAAATTTGTTGTACTTTATCCTATTAAAAAAGCAAATACGGCAATTGTGATAAATAAAATAAATAAATATATTATAGATATAGGTAAACCAAAAGCTATAATATCTGATCATGGGTCACAATTTACGAGTGTTAAATGGGAAAATTATTTGAAAAAACAAAATATTAAAATGATATTTTCAAGTATAAGACACCCACAATCAAATATTATAGAGCGATCTCATAGAGAAATAGGTCGAATATATAGATCGATTTTAAATAAGCATACTGGATGGGCTAATGAAATCCATTTTGTTGAAAATGTACTAAATAATACGCATCACGAAACTACGGGTTTTCCGCCAGTAGAATTACAATTTCCAATCAAAAGCGAAAGATTTTGGAATAATTGTTTAAAATCGAATCCAATAAATATTAAAGAAGATTATGAGGACAAAATTGCAAAAGCAAAAGATAAAATGCATAAATTCATCATAAATAGAGCGAATAATAAAAATGTAAATAGAAAAATATATAAATTTAATATAAACGATTTAGTGTTAATTAAAGCATTAAACGTATCAAATGCGAATGAAAAGCGACTTGCGAAATTTATGTACCTATGCGAAGGTCCATATAGAATAATTAACAAATTTGGAACCGACACTTATTTGTTATTCGATGACAAAATGAAGTTAGAAAGGGGAAAATTTCATATTAATCAACTGAAACCATATTATATGGAAAAGGAATCTGAAAAGATTTTTGAAAAGAATTAACAATAAATAAATAAAAAAAAAAAAAAAATACATAATAGTTTTCTGAAAATAATAGAATAAATTAAAACTTGTCAAATTAAAGCGAATTTAATGATACAAAATAAAAGAGTGTTAGTAACTATGAAAATCAAAACAAAAGGTCAATCAACCAACGAAGTTTAAACACAGGGTGAGAAGTAAACTATCCTTAATCCAAGCTTGTCAGTATCAGTTTAACTGTCTACATAGTCAGTCAAGTTCAAACCGAAACGGATCTATAAAGAAAAAGTGAAAATGCCAGATTTTACTCAAAATACTGAGAAAATTGCTACTTGTGCAGCTTCAACTCAAACATCTACTAGTTGTGAAAGTGATGAAGGAGTGAAGTGGTTTCGTCATCATGAAAAATGTATAAGACTGATCCACCAAAAAAATAAATGGGTAACCAGTTTTTCCACAAGAATATGTAATAGTACTTATGTACAGACAAGAAAAGTAAAAACAAGAACGGTACCTACACAAACATCTAGAGCAGATGTGACGTCTCCGTCAAGTTTTATAGAAAATAATAAGAAGAAAACTTAGAATATATGTAGAATATATATATATAGGAAAAATTAAAGAATTTTATGAGCGGCTTCGATGCGTACTGAGTGAGAGACTTCTCTCGCTTTACAACTCGACCCTAGTCAAGTGAATTGTAACCAGATGTGGCGCTTGACCTGCGTTCGATGCGAATGAACATCGATGCATCTTCTATTCGTTTTTAAGCTATGTTAAGAAGTCTTACCAAAAAAATATTATTTTAAATATTATTTCCATTTCTTTTATATTATAATATTTTGTTATTATAGAAAATAGTGTTAATTATATATTTTTATATAATACCCTATATCTTCTTTTATTCTTTTTTATAATAATAATAATTTTACTATTTTAATTAATAATTAAAATTCTATAAATATAATTTTTTTAATATTTTAAAATGATTATTAGATTCAACCATAATTCAACAATAAATAATAGTTAAACGTATATCTGTATATTTTATAATATAACTTTTTATTAAATTAACATACAGCTTTCATTCAAATTTGTAAATGTATAACTTTTTATACAGAATTTAATTATTATATCTAATTTTGAAAATATCTATCATTTATTGTTTAATTAAGAAATATTATAAAATTAAGAAAAAGCGAGCGTGCGAGAGAGAAGGAAATATTGTCCCTCTCTACTTTACTTTAAGGGCTCCGAAAATTTTCTCCTACTCTGTTTTTTATCTTTCTCTTACGTAACGAGCATATATGTAGGAAGGCGTGTGTGGGCGTTAACTTGGTCTACAATTGGTGCAGCTTTTCTCCCGTTTAAGAAAATTCGAGCAAGGAAAATTCAAGGATCATCCTCATTCGTCGAAATTGAAGCTCTTTGTCTTACACATTGGTTCAAATGAGATCGTCACCGTATAAAAAGGCCAGCACCAAGGACCACAGCATCATTCATTGATCACTCCTCGAGTGGAGAAATTTATGGTTGATCTAGTCCACAGGCGGACTAGAGGCAACTTGGTGTTTCACACTCAATTTTTCTATTTTCAATTCTTAATTTTTCATTTATATTCAAATTCAATCTATATTGTAAAATATTATATTAAAATTAAAATCCAAGTATTAAAGAGGAAAAACATAATAAAAAAAAGTAATTCAAATTTTATTATTTCAACCTATTTAGAATTAAATAATAATCAAAGAGAGTAAGTTGACGAAGAGAACTTTGGGTTCACTTGGAAACAAGGAGAACTTTGTGGTTTATTTAGCAAGTTTTTCTTGTATCAAACAGAGTAAGTTGTCGAAGAGAACTTTGGGTTCACTTGGAAACAAGGAGAACTTTGTGGTTCATTCGACGAATTTTATTATTAGTTTTTTTGTTTACATATAAGATAGACAGCATTTTAAAATAAGGATAAAATCAATAAAAATCGGATTTAAGAAAGGAATAAAAATCAAATTAATTAATTTTGGTAGATAAATCAATTTTTAAAGTTTAAGCACGGTAGCTCTTTATATTTTTGAGTTGTACGTTTTCTAGATGCTTCAACCCTGCTATTATACGAAAGTATAGGCTAAAACGAAGCGCGCCGCGTTGTATGTAGCGAACCGAAGGAAAAGAGACATTTTTTTTTTATGACTCTATATAACGGTCAACTCTTTGCCGAATTTTCACTTTCTCGTTCCTTCAGAACGCTCAAACAACAGTCACATATTTGGAGGCCCCGGGTGAGGATCTATCCTATTAGAAAACGTCAAAACGCATAGTGAAAAATTATTATTTCGCTCTTTCTAGTTTTTTTTTAAAATAGTAGTATTTATAGTAAAAATATAAAAATCGTGATTTCCAAAGTGCAAAAAAGAGTTTTAAATAAAAGTAAAGTATAGATCATAGTTTTTTTTTATTTATTTATTAACTCCAGACATTACAATATTTTACAATAAAAAAAAAATGTATCCTATAGAGGTGCACACTGCACCTGTACATAGGAGCCGGAGAACTTAACACTATATCCTAATACTAAATTAACCTAATACTATATTTAAATAAGAGTTTTGCAACTTAATCAATATAACTAGTATACTGTTTAGTGCATCACTCTTTTACATTTTTTTTTAAACACTTTAAATTTAAATGCTCATATTATTGTTTAATATTATTACTTGTTTAAACATTTTTTACTAATTCTTTATATGTTTGTCTTGATCCAGTTTTTTAATTTTGCTTTTCTTACTTTAATATTATCTATATTTTTAAGTTCGTTTGGTAAGGTATTGTAATGGCTTACTGCTCTTATATAGCTGTTCTTTGAACTGACATTGCTACATCGACGTGGCATTTGGATATTCCTATTTCTTGTTATACTTTTTGAGTTTTTATAAATTTCTTGCAATGTACTATAATGAAAACTAAGGGATTCAAAAATAAAAAGTTTGTCAATGTTCATTGGATTTTTATCGCTTATAAATTTATTTTTATTAATTATTTTAAGTAATCTATTTTGTTGATTTTGTATTATAGATTTGATATTTGTATATGCACCACCCCAAGCTATTATTCCGTAACAGATTATGCTATGGTAAAAAGCATAATACAGTGTTCTGAGAGTATCAGTGGACATGATTTTAGCTATTTTGTGAAAGATAAAAGTTAGATATTTCGTCTTTTTGTATATGTACTCTATGTGCTTATCCCATCTCATGTGACAGTCAAAAATAATTCCTAGATACTTTGTATTTTCCACTCTTTGTAATTTTGTTCCTTTTATGTTTATATGAAAATTTATTGGAATACAATCCTTATGGTTCACAAAAGTTAAATATACTGTTTTATCAATATTAAGTGAAAGTTTGTTAAGTGCTAGCCAATTTGCTATTTTATCAAGATTTGAGTTCATAATTGTTTCTACTTCTTTCCAACTATTGCTTGTTGATATTACTGCAGTATCATCAGCATAAGATAATATTGTATTATCTGGCATTGTTGTCAATAGATCATTCACATATATAATAAATAATAATGGTCCTAAAATTGTGCCCTGGGGTACTCCAGTTGTTATTTTCTCATATACACTATAGGCATCATTTATTTTTACCCTTTGTTCCCTATTACTTAGATAACTTTTTATCAACTTCTGCGCTTTACCCCTGATTCCGTACCTATATAATTTATCCAACAAAATAGTATGGTTAACAGTATCAAAAGCTTTGGCTAAATCAAAGAAAGTTACTGCTATTGGAGTGTTTGAATCTAGGTTATTGTATATTATGTTACTTATGTAGTTTAATGCATCCTTAGTACTTTTGTTTTTCGTAAAACCATATTGGTTTTTTGCTAGTATGTTACTGTCATTTAAAAACTTAATTAATCTAGTAAAAATAATTTTTTCGAAAATTTTTGCTAAGTTTGAAATAAGCGAAATAGGTCTATAATTCGTTATTTTATGTTTCTCGCTACTTTTGTGAATCGGAATTATTTCTGCTGTTTTTAGTGCACTTGGCCAAGTAGTTTTTTCTATACATAAATTTATGACATGTACTAATGGTAATATTAAAAATCGAGATAGGCATTTTATTGTTTTTGCATTAATATTATCTACTCCTCCATTTTTATTCTTTAAATTTAATATTATATTTTCGATTTCATATGCATATGTGGGTGTAATAAAAATGCTATTTGAATTGAATTGTGGCAATTTTAAATTTTCATTTGTTTCTGTTTGTATTTTATCGCTTAAAGTTTTACCTATATTAGTAAAAAATTTGTTCATATTATTAGCAATTCGTGTAGGATCACTTATCTTTTCATTGTTTTCAATTATGTAATTAACCCTGACTTTTTTGTTACTTTTTTTCCCCAGTTTTTCATTTATAATTTGCCATAGATTTTTTGGATTGCTAGAGTTTTTTTCTATCTGCTCTTTTTCATATAGTTCTTTGGCTTTGTTTATAATTTTATCTAGTACTTTAGTATAATTTCTATAGTACAACTTATTATCTAAGGTAGGATTTTCTTTCCAACATAAATATAAACTTTCTTTAGTTTTACAGGATATCATTATTGCACTTGTAATCCACCTATTTCTAGGATTTAAATTATTCTTATTTTTATTTATCTTTATACTGTGTTTAACTATATTTATACAATTTTGTATTTTTTCAATTAGAGAATTTGTTGCTATATTTGGATCCTGCATATTTAAAATTTCCGTCCAATTTTCATTGTTAGCTATTTTGATTAATTTAGTATAATCAATCATTTTAATAGTATTATTTATCTTTGATTTTCTAATTTTTCCTATAGTCATAATCAAAGGATAGTGATCATTAAAAGGGACAGTTAAAGTAAATGTGTTGTAGTTAATTACTGAAGTTTTTATAAAGATGTTATCAATGCATGTTCCTGTATTGCAGTTATCCAAAGATGGCCTTGTTATGCCCTGAAAACCCGGTACATATCCACTTTCAAGTAAGCTATTAAGTAATTCTTGCCCAATAGCTTCCATCTTTAACAGATCAATATTAAAATCTCCTATGATTAAATGATTTTTGGTTATAATATATATTTCAAAATCGTTAACCGAGTTTTTATTTTTGTCTTTTTAAGTGAATCAAAGATATTTTACAGTTGATTTTAAATGGTCGCGTGCGGCGAAAAAAAATTATTGGCGTAGAATAAAGCGTCGGAGTGAGCAAATTGTCCAATCTGCTGGGAAAGTTCCAGAGGCTTTAGCGAAGAAAATTGACACTCAGTTTTTATCGGATATAAAAATTATCCCTTTTGAAGTCAAAGACAATGAATGGGCGAAAAATAGATACGATTTATATCTAAATAAATCAAAAAAATTAAAAGCGACCAGAATTGTGGTAGATTTACCAGTGAGAAATTTTAAGGTTAATAAAGTGAATAATGTTGATCAAGAAATAGTAAAGGAGTTAAAAATTAAGAAAGTAGTAAAAAAAAAATTAAGTGATGAACAATTGAAAACCATTAAAGATAGAGTGAAAAATAAAATTAAGAAAGTTGAAATAAAAGAGAATAAAAATAAGATTAATAAATGTAACAAAAATAATAGCAAAGTAAGAAATTATATAGAAAAAATTGTAAAGGAAAAACAATTATGTACACCGCGAACTTTAAGAAACTTAAATATTAATAATGAAAATCGAATAAAATTTATTGATTTACCAGAAACAGATTCCAAAAAAAAGTCAATGTTAAATTTATCAGTTGAAAATAAAAATAAAGAATTAAAAGAATCGGAAATAAAGAAAACTCCAATAATTACTAATAAAATTGATAATTGTATAAAAAGTAAAATTAAAGGACCTTGTATTAGAAAATCGACACAGCCTTTAAAACCGTTTTCTAGTAAGAGAAAATTAATTGATGATTTTAAATTAGAAGAGAAAAAAATTTGTAAAAATATCTTTGGAGATACTTTGTCTGATTTAGACTCCGATTGAAATTTTTTTTACAGATATATATGTATATTTTTTTTATACTTGTAATTACCGATTATATTATATTTTTGTAACGTATGTTAATAAATAAAAACATGATATTTGGATATTTCTATGATGCTAACCTGAGATTTATCCAAATATAATATTTTATTATTTTATAATTAGTGGAAGTTTATTTTGTGTCCTGAAAATTTTTTTTTAGAATTTTTGAACCAATAATTGGGCGGTTTAATCCATTTTTGATATTTTTTTTAATGACTCCGGATTTAAATAAAATAATTTTTGCATGGAACGGAAAATGTAATTGATGATATTCATGAAAAAATTTTTTTTTTAATTTCAATGATTATTATTATAATTATTTATATAAATATTTTAATAAACTTGAAAGAAAAATTAAAGATTTAGAAAATTTAATTTCAATTCGGTATATGAACATACGTACATATAGTATAGTAAATAATAATAAAAAAGAAAGTTTAAAAGGATTAGATTGTATATTAGTTAGTCGGTCATCCGATATCGATAATTTAATAAATTCCATAAGTAGATTAACATTAGAATAAATGTCTCGTTGGCGAATTATAAGCCGGTTTTCTAATGATCAATTTGCAGAAATAGACGAAAGATTAGAATTTATTGAAGAAAATAGTGAAGAGTTATTTTTTTTAATTGTAAGATATTATTGTGTAGAATAGAAATAGCAGAAAAAAGATTAGAATTTTTTGTTTAATTGGATGCGGGCTTTAACTGATTCCAATAACGAAATAAAAGAGTCAATTAAAACTTATGAATTTTTATTTTTACAACAACAAATAGCTTTAACTAACCACGAAAAATTGATGAAAAATTTAAATCAGTGATTATTATTTATTCTTAATGAATCCGGATGCTCGTTTAACACGCAGTCAAAGAAAATTCCTTAATATTGAATTAGATCCTTTGGTAACAGTTCGTTCGAAAATTGATTCTACACAGAAAGTTTCTAGTTCTGATTCCGAGTCAAGTAACCCTGAAGGTCCTCAAAATAATTCTGATAATTTTGAAAAATTTTTTAAATCAAAATCATTTAGTACTACTGACTTAACAAAAATAGATAGTAGTGAAATTTTTAATTTTAAAGAACCAGAGGTAGAAGTAAAAGCAATAATGGCTACTGAAGGCCCCCCAGCCCAAGTTATATCCTTAAAGGATGCTTTGGTCATTGTACCCGAATTTGACGGGGAAAATATGCCCCTAACTGTTTTCTTTGAAGCTTGTGATGAAGCTAGAGAAATTGTAGGTGATAGTAACGAGTTAAATCTTACTAAATTATTAAGATCAAAAATAATAGGTGAGGCAAGGAAGGCTATTCATGGTCAAAAATTTAATAATTTAGATGCGTTAAAAAAATATATAAAAGCTATATATGCGCCGGCCAAAACTGTTCATCAATTGCAAGCCGAAATGGGTAATGAATTTCAAAGAGATGATGAGTCGGTCATAACATTTGCAAATAGAATTCGTGAGTTGAGTAGAAAAATTTTTGAATCGGAAAATGATAGTAATGAAGTAGGGTTCAAGGATAGAATTGAAAAATTTACTGTTGAATGTTTTAAAAATGGATTAAAACCGGAAATTGAACAAAAACTTGAAAATGCAGATGATATACAAAACATAGTAAAAAACGCAGTAAAGGCCGAAAAAATTGTATTAGCTCAAAAGTCTTTAAGAAATAAAGGCCAAAATATTGATTATTCAATTAAAAATAAAACTAAAAAAATTAATTTGTGTACGATATGTAATACAGAAGGCCATGAAACGTCAAATTGTAATAAGAAAAATTCAGTAATCTGCCACCATTGCCAACGTCCCGGTCATAAAATCAAAGATTGTTTTTTACGTTTAAAACAACAAAGTAATGTTAATTTAATTTGTCAATTATGTAGTCGTATTGGACATTCAGCTAATCAATGTAAACCTAAATCCACAAATGTAGTTATTTGCCAAATATGTCAAAAACCTGGACACAATGCAGAAAAATGTTATTTTAATAAATCGAATAATATTAATAATAAGGTTACATGCCAATTATGTTCTAAAGTCGGGCATTCTGCTAATCAATGTAGAAATAAAAATGAGAATAAATCTAATAAATTTTGTACATATTGCAAAAATAATGGGCACGAAATTAGTGAATGTAGAAAACGTATGTATAATGAAAATCTTAAGGCGGGAAACGGCCAGGGTGTTCTGAAAGTAGGCGCGAGTTCGGAACCACCGAAAACTCAGGCGCGTCAAGTAAATATGACTCAAGTGGACGAAGCTTTATGCGAATTAATACCCTTAGATTAAAAAGTTTCGGTAAACTTATCCCGTATATTTCATGTATATGTATTACAAAAAAATTTAATTTAATGATAGATTCAGGCTCTCAAGGAAATATTATTAAATTTAGCGCCTTACCATTGGATATGAATATTTGTACTGATGAAATAATATTAATAAAAGGTATTTCAGATGATATTAATAAATCTATTGGTACAGTTAAAATAAAAATTTTAAATTTTCCTACTAAATTTCATGTTGTTAGCGATTCTTTTGGAATTATATATGATGGAATTTTAGGTGCTCAATTTTTTAATGAAACAGAGACCATTATTAATTTTGATAATAAAACTCTCATTTGTAATAATATGATAGTATCTTTTAGACAAGATTTTAATGTAGAACAAGAGTTAGAAATTAATAGAGTAATTAATATTAATATTAAAAATAATACTGCTTTACCTTTTATTGATATTTTGAATAAAAATGATGGTAATAAAGGTCAATTTTTAATAGATACTGGTGCTGAAGGCAGCCTCATAAAGAAGAGCTTAATACCTCAATTTTGCAACATAAATAAGTCTAGGGCTATATATTTAAAGGGAGTAAATGGTGATTTTATACCTACTTTAGGATCAACCGAAATTTTGTTGTTAGGTTATACAATAGATTTCCAAGTTGTACCGGATGAATTAAGTATTCCTTGTGAAGGTATAATCGGAGTAGAATATTTGGAAAAATCAAAAGCAATAATAGATTTTGGAGCTGGAATGTTTAAGGTTCAAGATAAAATTCAAATATTAAAACCTCGTGTAGAATTTACAGTACCAAAAATAAACGAAATGCAAAATGGAAATTATTATGATGAATATGATAGTGATAATTCAATACAGACTAAATACGAAAATCCCGAGTTTAATTTTACTGATAAAAAAATTAATTTAAGTGAAAGTTATAGTTCATATTTTTCAACGGAACAAGTTTTTAAAGATTTAAATATAGAATCTAAACTATTTGAAGATGATACTGATTATCTTAATATTTGTAGTAGTCAATTAAGGTCTAATTTAAAAGAAATAAGTACAGTAGAAACTAAATTATCTCGTTTAGATAGGTTAAAGGGTTTAATGAAACTAAATTATCTTAAGGATAAGGAATTAGATCAAGCATGTAGGTTAATAAAAAATAATTTAGATATGTTTTATTTAGAAGGTGATGAGTTAACAATAACCAATGTAGTAACTCATAGGATACCTACGGTTGACGATATACCGGTGAATACAAAACAATATAGGTTACCTCATACCCTAAGGGATGAAGTAGAAAGGCAAGTACAAGAATTGTTAAAAAAAGGAATTATAAGACATTCAAGATCGCCTTATAATACTAGTCTCTGGGTCGTACCAAAAAAGGCAGGATCGGATGGTAAACCAAGATGGCGTGTAGTATTAGATTTTAGACCTCTTAATGAAAAAACGATTCCAATGTCTCACCCAATACCAAATATTACGGATATTTTAGACCAAGTAGGGAATGCGTGCTGGTACTCAGTGATGGACTGCGTGGCGGGGTTCCACCAAATTTTATTAAATGAGAAGGATGCAGAGAAAACTGCTTTCTCCACAACCTCTGGGCATTATGAATTTGTTCGAATGCCCTTTGGATTACGAAACGCTGGTGTAGAATACCAGCGAGCGATGAATTTTACCCTACAAGGATTGATCGGAAAAGGTGTTTTTGTTTATATGGACGATATTGTTATTTATGCAAAAACATTAGAAGAACATGAAGAATTGTTTAATGAAGTAATGGATAGACTACGCAAAGCTAATTGGAAATTGGAACCTGAAAAATGTAATATTTTGAGAAAGGAGGTGACATATTTATCGCATATTCTAAGTAAGGATGGAATCAGACCCGATCCTAATAAGGTTAGAGCAGTAAGAGAATTTCCTCGACCAAAAACTGAGAAAAATATACGACAATTTTTAGGTTTAGCTGGTTATTATCGTCGATTTATTAAAGATTTTGCTAAAATCGCAAAACCATTGACCAAACTTTTACAGAAAGATAATAAATTCGAATGGAATGAAAATACAGAAACAGCTTTTATAACCTTAAAAGATATTTTATGTTCTGTTCCATTATTAGCATTTCCTGATATGACTCAACCATTTATAATTACAACAGATGCATCAGGATATGCTATAGGTGGCATACTTTCTCAAGGAAAGCTTGGAAAGGATAGGCCAATAGCCTATACTTCCCGCGTTTTAAGAGGACCCGAGTTAAAATATGATACTTATGAAAAGGAAGCACTTGCAGTTATTCATGCAGTTAAGGAGTTCAGACCTTATGTTTTTGGAAGAAAGGTAACAATTGTAACTGACCATCAACCTTTAGTATGGTTTAAGACTGCTAATTTAAATACTCGCGTTCAAAAATGGAGGTTCAAACTTTCGGAGTATGATTATAATATAATTTATAAACCGGGTAAACAAAATCTTCACGCTGACGCATTGTCAAGAAATATACCAACGACAGAACAGATTAATGTTATAACTCGTAGACAAAAATTATTACAAGAGGCTGAAAATACCAAAAATGACCAAGAGAAAAATCAAATTAAAAGTAAAATAGAAGAAGTCAATTATGCAGAGAGTAGTGATAGTAATAGTGATGTAGAAGCAGAAATTAGTAAGCGGGATAGTCATAATAGAGTTAAAAAAAATGTTAAAAATAATATACGTAAATCAATTCATAGTTCTAGTAGTTCATTATCTTCGCCAGATGAAGATTTTAATCAAAATAAGCTAATAGCTTCAAAAGAAAATAATTTATCATCTTTTAATGAAACTTCATCTGATGAGGATATAATAGATAAAATTTTTAATAATAAAAATCAAATTACAAATAACATAGTTGAGACCAAAGAATTATTACAATTCCGAAGTGATAATATAGTCTATTTTATAGATAGTAGTGGTAAGCCATGTGACGATGGAGCTCAAGGGTTACTTTTAGCTAATAAAATACCAGAGAAACGAAATTTAGAAGTAGGTACTATTAATACTTATAAGCGTATAAATAATAAATATCTAATTGCGTTATGCATTCGTGGACCTACTCCTGAATCTCAAATTTATATTAAAAAACAAATTTATAATACACTATTGACGTTAAGGCAAATAATACAGGTAAAAAAAATTAATGAATTTAGTATAGCCAAAAGTAAATATATAGAAAATGTTAGTTGGTTAGAAGTTTTAGAATTAATTGAATCAGTGTTTAAAAATACTAATATTAAGGTTATAATTTGTAAAGGAATAATGAAAAAGAAAAAAAGAAGAAAAAAAAAAGACTCGGATAACGAATAAGTTAGTTAATTATATTCTAATATAGGTTATTTTATTTTTTTGTTTACAGATGCATTTTATATTTACCTTTCTTGTTTTTATACATTCTATCTATGGGTTAATTGGATATGATTGCGGTTCGAGAAATCTTAACATAACCACACTTTCTTTAAGGGAAGTAGGCGAGTGTAATATACCGAACAATTCTATAAATGTTACTCAGCGATATATTCAATTATTACAAATAAATGAATATTCCGAAACCATGGCAATACAATGTAAGGTAGAAATAAAACGTAATGTATATTATTGTGGTTTTAATTCACGGGTAAAAATTGTAGATATCGGAGAATATGTAAAAGATGTTAGTCGCGAAGCTTGTCGAGACATGCATATGTTTGGAATGTATAATGCTGGTAATGGAAATATAATACAAGGGTTAAAATCAAATGCTACTTTCACTAGACCTATGACATTTGCCGGTTATAGCGGTGAAAACGGTAAATGTGATGGAGTCGGTTATATGGATCCCTATGGCGAATGGGAAAATGTTATTGTAAAAGGTACGATTAAAATAACTTTAACTGAACAAAGTGCTAATGTTAAATTAGATTCAAATACTATTCATTTACGATCTGGAAGTGTATGTCGTATGTCTGATGGAAGTTGCATTGATTTCGAAGGGGGTAATACTTATTGGAATTCTGTTCCTTCTGACATATGTAATTTTCATAAATATGGTATTTTGTATGAGGGTTTAGCTAGTAAAATGATAAATGTAGATAGTGATAGTCAAATTATATATTCATTAGCATCTGAAGATATAACGTTTGCGCTTACAGCAAAAGGAAAGGAATTCGTTTGCGGTTATACTATTGTAAAGACAGAGCACCCCAAATTAGTAATTTTTGAGACAGATAAAGATAACAGTTTTGCAGAACATAAAAAAATATCAGTTTCTAATTTAGACATTTTCACTTATGTTAATTCTAAGTTTGTATATGTTGAACGACATATACGAACTCAAATGAAGCAATTATACATTGATGTTCTTACACAGAAGTGTGATTTAGAAAGACAAACTATTAAAAATTCACTTGCCATCGCAACTCAAGCACCAGATGAATTTGCATATAATTTAATGAAAGGACCCGGATATTTAGCTGTCCTAGGCGGAGAAGTTGTACATATTGTTAAATGTGTACCTGTAGAAGTTAAAATGTTTCATGGGAAACAATGCTACGCTGAACTTGAGGTATCAAGGAATAATAAAACTTATTTTCTTACTCCAAGAACGAGAATATTAAAAACAACGGGTACTCAAATGCCTTGTAATCCAGTCTTACCATCACTCTATTATGTAGATAATGAATGGTATAAAATTTTACCTAGACCAACAGAAGCTAAGGAACCTACAATTATTAAACCAACTACGAGAGCAACTTGGAATTATACAAATCCAGTTAACTTAGCCAAATCAGGAGTTTATACTGATGTTGAGTTAAGCCATATTAATGAAAGAATAATGTTCCCAATAGAAAGAGCAGCATTATTAAATGACATAGCAAGAGAATTACGTGGACATCCCATCATGGATGAAAATGGTGTAATTGTAAAATTGTTGAATGATGGAGCCGTAGAAAAAATTATTGATAACACCTGGGATCGGATGTGGAGTAAATTCTTAACATTTGGAACTGCTAGTGCAGGGATCATTGCTATATTTATGATTTTTCAAGTTATTAAAATAATAATAGACATATTAATTCAGGGCTATGCCTTACATGCAGTGTATGGATGGTCACTTCATCTGTTAGGATCAATTTGGAGCTCAGTTACACATCTATTAATATACTTAGGGAGAAGACCACCACAAGAAGAAACCAATGTCGAACTGGGTAGAGAACTTTTAACTCAACCAACGAATATTAATGTACCACAGTCGTCTAATGCAGTTAATGAAGAAAATAAACCTACTGAAGTTGCAAAGCAAAAACCTTTCTTTCAATTGTAAACGAATCTGTTTGAGTTGTGATTAATAATCTTTATTTCATTATTTTATTTTTTGTAATTTTTTTTTTTCTCTTAAAATTTATTATTATAATTGTAAACTCAGAGATCGATTAATAGTTATCTTTTTGGATAACTACTATCCGTTTTAGTATGGGGGTGTGACGTCTCCGTCAAGTTTTATAGAAAATAATAAGAAGAAAACTTAGAATATATGTAGAATATATATATATAGGAAAAATTAAAGAATTTTATGAGCGGCTTCGATGCGTACCGAGTGAGAGACTTCTCTCGCTTTACAACTCGACCCTAGTCAAGTGAATTGTAACCAGATGGGGCGCTTGACGTGCGTTCGATGCGAATGAACATCGATGCATCTTCTATGCGTTTTTAAGCTATGTTAAGAAGTCTTACCAAAAAAATATTATTTTAAATATTATTTCCATTTCTTTTATATTATAATATTTTGTTATTATAGAAAATAGTGTTAATTATATATTTTTATATAATACCCTATATTTTCTTTTATTCTTTTTTATAATAATAATAATTTTACTATTTTAATTAATAATTAAAATTCTATAAATATAATTTTTTTAATATTTTAAAATGATTATTAGATTCAACCATAATTCAACAATAAATAATAGTTAAACGTATATCTGTATATTTTATAATATAACTTTTTATTAAATTAACATACAGCTTTCATTCAAATTTGTAAATGTATAACTTTTTATACAGAATTTAATTATTATATCTAATTTTGAAAATATCTATCATTTATTGTTTAATTAAGAAATATTATAAAATTAAGAAAAAGCGAGCGTGCGAGAGAGAAGGAAATATTGTCCCTCTCTACTTTACTTTAAGGGCTCCGAAAATTTTCTCCTACTCTGTTTTTTATCTTTCTCTTACGTAACGAGCATATATGTAGGAAGGCGTGTGTGGGCGTTAACTTGGTCTACAATTGGTGCAGCTTTTCTCCCGTTTAAGAAAATTCGAGCAAGGAAAATTCAAGGATCATCCTCATTCGTCGAAATTGAAGCTCTTTGTCTTACACATTGGTTCAAATGAGATCGTCACCGTATAAAAAGGCCAGCACCAAGGACCACAGCATCATTCATTGATCACTCCTCGAGTGGAGAAATTTATGGTTGATCTAGTCCACAGGCGGACTAGAGGCAACTTGGTGTTTCACACTCAATTTTTCTATTTTCAATTCTTAATTTTTCATTTATATTCAAATTCAATCTATATTGTAAAATATTATACTAAAATTAAAATCCAAGTATTAAAGAGGAAAAACATAATAAAAAAAAGTAATTCAAATTTTATTATTTCAACCTATTTAGAATTAAATAATAATCAAAGAGAGTAAGTTGACGAAGAGTACTTTGGGTTCACTTGGAAACAAGGAGAACTTTGTGGTTCATTTGGGCAATTTTTCTCTTAGTAAATAGAGTAAACTGTTAAAGAGAACTTTGGGTTCACTTGGAAACAAGGAGAACTTTGTGGTTCATTTAGCAAGTTTTTCTTGTATCAAACAGAGTAAGTTGTCGAAGAGAACTTTGGGTTCACTTGGAAACAAGGAGAACTTTGTGGTTCATTCGACGAATTTTATTATTAGTTTTTTTGTTTACATATAAGATAGACAGCATTTTAAAATAAGGATAAAATCAATAAAAATCGGATTTAAGAAAGGAATAAAAATCAAATTAATTAATTTTGGTAGATAAATCAATTTTTAAAGTTTAAGCACGGTAGCTCTTTATATTTTTGAGTTGTACGTTTTCTAGATGCTTCAACCCTGCTATTATACGAAAGTATAGGCTAAAACGAAGCGCGCCGCGTTGTATGTAGCGAACCGAAGGAAAAGAGACATTTTTTTTTTTATGACTCTATATAACGGTCAACTCTTTGCCGAATTTTCACTTTCTCGTTCCTTCAGAACGCTCAAACAACAGTCACACAGAAAAAAGAAAATTCATAAGTGAAGAGATGGAGAAAGTGAAAGAAAAAACAAAAAACTTTAGAAAAGAAAATTAAGGAAAAACAAATAGAAAAAATAACACCAACATCGACGGATGAACTTGAAGAACTTTTCAACAGTTTAAATCATCCAGGGATGTCAGCAGAAGAATTTGATATCTTCATGACCCAACAAAATTAAACAACGTTGTTTGATTGATCGGTAAATAAAATATAATCTTTATATGTATATAAGAAAAGAATTGAATTCGTTTTATTAGGCAACTACATATGATATTTTTTTTTTTTAAATTAATGTTATTTGATAGTCATAAAAGAACACAAATTTAAAGGGGGGTAATATGGGGTACATAGTGATAGTTTTTTTTTCCATAAATTTGTGTTTCATTTATTTTTCACAAATTTAAAGGGGGGTGATGTGACGGGCATAACCATATATATATATATATATGGTTAGGCTCCAGTCACATAGCGTATTAGCTCAAGCGATAGAGTATAAGCGCGCCACGCAAGAGGTCCAGGTTCAAGCCCGACTCTCGGAAGATTTTTTAATTATTTAAATTAATTTATTTAAATAATTAATAAATCAAAATTAATAAAAATTTATAATTTTATTTAAAGATTTTTTTATTTTGCAAAATATACATATTCTGAAATTGAAATACGACTAAAATTAACTAAATTGCAAATTTATATTGTTTATAGTTAATAATAATAAAATTTGAAATTATACAGTATATTATAATATTATAATATATAATTATACATTATATATATATATATAAAATATATGTGAGAAAAGTGATAAAAAATAAATAAGTATTTGATCAATAAATTAAAGTAAAATGAATTCAAATTAAAATTAAGATTGTTTTTCACGTTTGTTAATTATTATATTAATATAAGATTCAGATTTTGAAAACTAATGTAAATTAATATAAAGACAGAGAGGTTGACGACCCTGTGCCAAAATTATATGAAACAACAAAGAAGATAATGAGAAGAGAGGGAAACCGAAAACTCCAGCTGTAGGTGTGAAGAAGGTGGGAGAGCAGTCCCCACCTCTAACCAAAGGTACAAAACCGGCCGTCTCGCTGTCGAATTCAGCATTCGCCTCGAGCTGTAAGGCGAGGAAGGAAGCACCCTCCTCGCCAATTCTAGAAATAAATAAATTTTGTGAGTTTAATTAAACAGCTAGAGGTGTGATGTTCATTTAAAGGTACTTGGACAAGATGGAATGCTGGAATCATTTCAATCTTTACCCAAGACCTTTTATCCTTTAAAGCCAATTCCTTAGAATACATTCGGACGAAAAGGAACGCTAGATTCGCTTTTTATTCTACCCGAATTATTCTAATTTTCCCTTTTTCCATAGAAAAATACTCAGATGATGTGGAATACTGGATTTATTCCAACATCTACCTGATTTTTTCACATAATATATTCACCAAAGAGTTTATTGGGCGAGGCCGAACGCTGGATTCGTTCGAACCTCTATCCAACCTCTTATTCCATTAAAATATCCAGAAATCGTTCTGGGATGAGAAGAAACACTGGATTTGTTTCTAATCTACCTCAGACGTTTTCACTTCATACATTTATTACGGTCCTGCTAAAAATAAATGTATTTTTATGTAAGGGATAAAAATAAGCCCGTTGCATAAAAAGTTACATAAAAAAAATTTGGTTAGAGGTGGGGACTGCTCTCCCACCTTCTTCACACCTACAGCTGGAGTTTTCGGTTTCCCTCTCTTCTCATTATCTTCTTTGTTGTTTCATATAATTTTGGCACAGGGTCGTCAACCTCTCTGTCTTTATATTAATTTATATTAGTTTTCTAAATCTGAATCTTATATTAATATAATAATTAACAAACGTGAAAAACAATCTTAATTTTAATTTGAATTCATTTTACTTTAATTTATTGATCAAATACTTATTTATTTTTTATCACTTTTCTCACATATATTTTATATATATATATATATCATGTATAATTATATATTATAATATTATAATATACTGTATAATTTCAAATTTTATTATTATTAACTATAAACAATATAAATTTGCAATTTATTTAATTTTAGTCGTATTTCAATTTCAAAATATGTATATTTTGCAAAATAAAAAAATCTTTAAATAAAATTATAAATTTTTATTAATTTTGATTTATTAATTATTTAAATAAATTAATTTAAATAATTAAAAAAATCTTCCGAGAGTAACTTACGGTATTTTTGCTTGGGGAGGAGCTTATAATAATGTTTTAGACTTATTACACTCTTTACAAAAGAGACTTATTAAAATTGTTAATATTGAGGATGATAAACGACCGTTGTCCATCAAACAAATTTTTATACTTAATTCAATAATGTACTATTACCAGGAATTAAAAGATAAATTTTTATCATCTTCTAGTAAAACCAGGAACAAAACTTTAATTTTACCGTCGACAAAAAAAGCGATCAGTCAAAAAGAAAGTAGCTTCAATGCAATGAAATTCTTTAACGTCTTACCTAATGATCTCAAAGTTCTCAAAGGAAGCAAACAGTCGATCAAGAATAAATTGCGAATTTTCATATCTAATAATATTGATTTATTTAAATAGAAAATCAAATGTATTTCAGTTTAATGGTTAGATTAAAAATTTTTATATAGCACATAATGTAAACATAATTTTGTTATAGTTTTAAGATTTATATTTTTTGTTATACTTTTAAGATATTTTTTGCCGGACCTACGTACAGGTACAATGTATTGGACCTCTGTAGGATGTTTTGTTAAGTCAAACATATTATTTATGTCTTGATTTTGGCAACATAATGTATTTTCTGGTGAATAAATAAATAAATAAAAATAAATATATTATTTTTTCTTTGATAGTTACCGCCAACTAGAGAAATTAAAATTGAAATATCAAGTTGAAATACCAAGGTGAAAGTGGTATAAATACGGTAGTAGTGCGAGGTTCAACAGATAATTACATGGACGGTAGTAACGGGGTGCCATAGTCAATATTTATCCTCCCTACCTTACCGGCAATCGTGATTATTAGTAATAAATTTGTAAATTAAACAGTATGTGAAAAAATAAGAGAAGAGGCGCCTTCGTTTATTAATAATCTAATAACTGTGTGCTGAATTAAAGATGAAAATTATATTGCGTTTTTGAGAAAAGTTTCACCATAAATCTGAACCTAACCTCAACGAGGTGAAAATATTTGATATTTTTGGTAAAACTTTTCTCGAAAACACAATTATATTTTAATCTAAAATTCAGCACACAGTTAGATTATTAATAAACGAAGACGCTTCTTCTCTTATTTTTTCACATACTGTTCTACTTTTTTATTATTGAATCATCAAAAATTGAGTATGGAACCCCCTTAAAAGAGCTATTGATGATGTTGGTTTTTTAATATAATATAAATTTTATTGTGCCAAAACAATCATCAATTTCAATAAATATACTACTGTGATGTTCATTACATTCTACATTTAGCAATAATATACTGTAACGGATTTGCTATTTTTAATAATAATAAATAAAATAATAACAATTGACTACCGTTAAAACAATAGCCTCATTACGCGATCAGCCGCTCAGTAATAATACGAGTCTATAAGACACGTATAGGCGGAGGCAGCGGTATTCTTTACTTAGCGAACGCGAACGAAAATAAAGAGCAAACAGCAAGAGTGAAAACAAGATGTTTAATTTAAAGTAAAGGCAATGGTATATTATCAAAAACAGAGGTAATACACGCGTGCTGCTTCACGCGAGATCGCAGGTCGATACGTGAAAATAATGAAGAGAGAAAGATAGAGAGAGAGAGAGAGAGATACTACAAAACTGGCACTTACAGTGCGATGGTCGCAATAAGAAAATGAAATGACCGGGCGAAGTCCGCGTGGTCGCTTCTCTCCTCGGTTTCCTGGGCTGCGTAGTCGCTGAACAAACTACCACAGATTCACCGGGTCACCGGCACAGCACCAGGATCACAAGAGGCTCGAGGCAATCAAAATGGAGAGATAAGAGGAAACAAAATAATTCTCTCACGACGGTTGAAAATAAGTCTCACGGTTGATATTAGTCGAACGCCGGTTGAATTAAGTCTAAGTCGTCGCTTCCGAATAAAAAGGTCGCATCTCAGCGGCCGGTTCGAAAAGGACGTATCTCAGCGTCCGGTTAGAAAAGGTCGTATCTCAGCGGCCAGTTAGAAAAGGTCGTACCTCAGCGTCCGGCTAGAAAAGGTCGTATCTCAGTGGCCGGTTGGAGAAGGTCGTATCTCAGCGGCCGGTTAAAGAAGGTCGTATTTCGCGGGCTAAATTTTTTTTCTTAAATTTAAGTTGGCAACATTGACAAAAATCTTGTGGCATTAGATTTAACATGCGAAAAAATTATAAATACTGTACGAACACACATATATTTGTGTATATATATATGTATGGGTATAACTGTGGGAATACGTTTTAGAGATATTCAGTAGTTCTCTTGAATTTTTCAAATTTTTTCAGGGCCATTATTTTAAGTTACAGAGAGTCAAAATTGACATGTTAGCACTTTTTGCATTCTATGCCCATTTTCATGAATTTGTAGCTCCCAAGGGATGCATTTTTCATTAACAACATAAATATGACTTTTTTTGTCAAATTTATCGTTATAAGGCAACAAATATACATTTCTATTAATATTTCGGGTAATTTTCCCAGATATTTTGACCATAGGTGATCTTAATGATTTAGACCCACTCTGGAAATTTATAGGCAGTTTCTGACAGGCAGTTTTAGACAGTATTAGGTTACCAGAGTCCGGAGCAGAATTGCTGATTTTCACTATTTAAGGTTTAAATGGCTTACAAGAGTGTGACAGCATACATTTATGTATTTAAAAGTATTTTTAATGAAAAGTTCGGAAAATTTTACAAAAAAAGTCATACTTATGTTTTTAGTGAAAAATGCATCCCCTGGGAGCTAAAAATTCATGAAAATGGGCATATAATGCAAAAAAAGTGCTAAAATGTCAACTTTGACTTTCTGTAACTTAAAATAATGGCCCAGAAAAAATCTGAAAAAATTCAGAAGAACTACTGGATACCTCTAAAACATATTCCCACAGTTATAGCAATATTTATTTTTTTCATCTTCGATGTCACAGAGAACCATCCATATATATATATACACAAATATATGTGTGTTCGTACAGTATTTATAATTTATTCGCATGTTAAATCTAATGCAACAAGATTTTTGTCAATGTTGCCAACTTAAATTTAAGAAAAAAAATTTAGCCCGCGAAATACGACCTTCTTTAACCGGCCGCTGAGATACGACCTTCTCCAACCGGCCACTGAGATACGACCTTTTCTAACCGGCCGCTGAGGTACGACCTTTTCAAACCGGCCGCTGAGATACGACCTTTTCTAACCGGACGCTGAGATACGTCCTTTTCGAACCGGCCGCTGAGATACGACCCTTTTATTCGGAAGCGACGAAGTGCTCTCGCACTTACAAACCGAAACACTCTCTCTTTCCCTACTTTTACCTTTACGAAGGTCCGCGAAAATCATCGAACGTCGACCTGTAACAGCTGTAAAGATTAATACACAGGCTAGACAGAGAGAGAGAGAGAGAGGGAGAGAGAGAGAGAGAGGGGGAGAGAGAGGGAGAGAGATAGAGAGAGAGAGAGAGAGAGAGAGAGAGGGAGAGAGGGAGGGAGAGAGAGAGAGTGAGGGAGGGAGGGAGAGAGAGAGAGGGAGAGAGAGAGAGAGAATGTAACGAGCAATTTTATATAATTGATTATTATATTAATTCGTTACACTCCCCTCTTCCAGACGCTGGGTAGCCGAAGATGTACCAGCTCTGCATTTCTACCCTCTCTCTAGGCCGGAAGACAAAATGAAAAACATAAATAAACATACATAATATTTTATAAACAAATAAAATAAATTGATTTGAAAGCAAAACATCAGACAAAAGAAAATATTAAGCAGGCCAACATATAAAGGATTTCTCTCTTTATTATAATAACAATTAAGAGCGATACGCCTTACGAAGATTACAAAATCGGAGAAAAGGTATGCGTAGATACATCAATCGCTCAAAGGAACATTTACGGTTTCTGCGACTGAGTGCGCTGTTCTATGGTTTCCACCGGAAATACGGGCTTGTTCTTTGCCCCCTTCGGCCTTCCGCGCCTAATTTCCGTCGTCGGAGGATATGTATACAACAGTATTCGCGTTTAATCGCTCGTTCGAAGGGGCGCGATCTACCGCAGTCATAGGATTAACAATTACCCGAGTTTTGCGCGGCCTACTTCGCTTACGCAGTGCGTTCGCGCTCACAGGATCATTATCGTTGGACTCGTCGCTAGCTCTTCGCTCTACGCTTAATCCCTCGCTGTCCCTCATCGCATCCTCTCGATTTAATCTACTCTTCATAGATACGTCCGTCTGGTCTTCGTAAAATAGCTTAAGATCGCTGATGTGGCATTTTCCTGCTTCTTTTCCATCATTGTCGATGAGCTCTACCACGTTTGAGCCGAGTAATATCGAAACAATAAACGGACCGATGTACATCGGAGCTAACTAGCAGCTATGCCTTGGGCAGCGGACGAAAGTACACGATTCCGCTTAGAATCTTTTTGTCCCATGGCAAATTGTATATCGCGGCGTTTTGAATTTTAATATTCGGCCTGACGTGCTTGTGCGCATGTCGCTCGTTCAGCAGCTTGAGCTTGCAGCTTTGGCAGCGTTTGCACACGCTGTTGCCAATTTTGAACAGCTGCTGCTGCTTCGCTATCGGCGACGGCTCGATCTTCTGTTTTCCGCAAGCTTTTCGGCGGAACGGGGTTTCTTCCCATATTTAGGAAAGCAGGACTTGCGCCGGTAGAATCTTGCACGGCGGTATTATACGCGAACATGAGCTCAGAGATGTGAGCGTCCCATGTTTTATAATTCGCCTCCATAAACGAAGTAATCATCGTTTTTATCGTGCAATTAACGCGTTCTACAGGATTCGCCTTTGCATGGTAAGGCGGAATCGTAGTATGAACCACGCCGTGTTCAGCTAAGAATTGTTCTATAGCAGCATTCTTAAACTCCGTGCCATTGTCGGAATGAAAAACATCAGGCACGCCGAAACGCATGAAAACGCGCTCATTCAGATTCACGCGCACATTCAGGCTCGCGCCGAATGGTATGCGAGTTCGCTTTTCGTATAGGGATAAACTCTATCCAACGAGTGAATAAGTCCATGAATATTAAAAGATATTCAAATCCATGCGAAGAACGCGGAAACGGTCCCATGATATCACCTGCAACGATTTCCCATGGACGCGAAATAACACATTTTCCCATGAGACCTGCAGGAGCCTGCTGTGGCACTTTACATTGCTGACAAATCGAGAAATTCCGCACAAATTCGGCGATATCTTTAAGCATCGCAGGCCAATAGTAGTATCGCGTTATCCGCTGATACGTTTTGTTTCGGCCAAGATGTCCAGTAGTTGGCTCATCATGATTATCGCAGAGAACTTGTTGGCGTTTCTCCTGCGGTATCGCTAGTTTCCAAGCGTCTTCGTCTTCGAAATAGTCATCGATGGAAGGGTCAGGCTTATAATGACACAATCTGCCTCCAAGCACCTTCCAGTCTTGGTATTTTTCCGGATTTCCGCTGACATTTGCAAGTTTTCGCGTATACCACTCATCTTGAGTGTCGTACGGCAAACTCACTGTAGCGATGTCGCAATCCGAGTCATCTTCGAATGCACGAGAGAGGGCATTAGACACAACGTTAAGAAAACCTTTACGATGTTCAATCTCATAATCGTAGCTTTGGAGCTTAAATACCCAGCGCGCTAAGCGTCCAGTAGGGTTACGCAAGTTGCACAACCATTTTAAACTGCTGTGGTCAGTTATAACCTTGAAGCGATAACCTTCTATATATGAGCGGAATTTTTCCACGGCCCATAATACAGCTGAGCACTCTCGTTCGGTAACCGAGTAGTTACGTTCCGCCGCGTTTAAGGGATCAAGCCTGGATTAACTGCTCAAAAAATCGATTTTTTTTATTAACTTTTTTTAAAGTATTTCTTACATAAAACATTATGCCAAAATTTGAAAAAAAAAACAAAAAATTTTTTCGCAAGTTATAATTGAAATAAAGTAAGCATTAATAGACATTTTTTCTCTAAAATTATTTGTGCAAAAAAAAAACATTTTATTTTAATTTAACTAAAATAATAATTGCGAGGTTTTCGACGTTTACATACAAGTATATTAAACGAAGCAACTATCAAGCGTAGAGTATGGTAAAGTAGAAATCTACTTTACCATACGATTCAAATTTAACAGTTAATAGCATCCCCCGTCGCGGCTTCGCCCGCTCTGTAATTGCATAGAACTCGAAATATTAGAAAATAGCATAAAGATAGGTTTACCATATTTCAGTTTTCATTGGTTTTAAATAATGTTTTTAATGAACTTCACGGTAGACAACATTTTTTGGTTGTAAACTGTTTGGTAATAAAAGAAATTGAATTTCTGATGTACCTGTTCTTGACAAACCAACATACAATTGACCGTGTGAAAAACAATCAGATCGCAAATCAATCCCAACGTATTGAAATGTCTGACCTTGAGCCTTATTAATTGTAACAGCAAACGATATCTTAATTGGGAATTGAAGTCGCTTAAATTGAAAAGGTAAATCAGTAGGGATCATTGGTATGCGGGGTATAAGAGCAATTTCTCCTGCCGCTGGGCCTGTAAGAATAGTCGCTTCAATAATATTATTTCGCATGGCTTTAATTTGTAGTCGCGTACCGTTACACAATTTTGGAGGATTTATATTGCTCAATAGTATTATTGGAACCCCGATTTTAAGTTGTAGGTTGTGTGGTGGAAATCCAGCTGGATTAAGAGAATTCAGAAATTCTTGTGGATAATGAACAGCATCTTCAGTATTGACTGCAGTATCAATCGATCTGTATTCTTTACTATCTCCTTTAACATGACCTATAATAGTATTGTTAATTTCAAAGGCAGAAATGTTCCGGGGTGTAACGATGGTTCTTTCGCATAGCCAGGAGTATGGTTTCTCTAAAAGGTCATCAATATTCGGATAAACTGAAGAAATAAGAGTATCAATAGTTTGCACAATCTTACCTAGTTTTGAATCGACAAATATAGTCATTTACATTGCACATTGTTCCATTTCCAACACTGAATAATTGTGAAGGAAATTGCGCATTTCCACCTCCGAGATGAACTCTCATATTTGGTTTTAAATTCAAATTATCAATAAATCTCATTCAAGTACATTCGTCCCATACGATAAGTTTTGTATCTTGAAAGATTTTACCAAGAGGACCATTTTTACGGATAGAACAAACTGATTCGTGGTCTCATGAGACATTCAAGGGTAGTTTGAAAGTTGAGTGAGCTGTTCTACCACCAGCTAAAAGCGTTGCGGCAATACCTGATGATGCTACACCAATAGCTAAGCTACCAGTTGTACGAACGTATGCAAGAAGTAGATTAATTAGAAAAGTTTTGCCAGTGCCTTCAGGAGCATCTAAAAAAAATTTCTTTTCTATCACTATTTACATTTTGCGTAATAGAATCATATGCTTGACGCTGATCGGGTATTAATTTGGGAAGATTAATATTGATGTACTCTTGAAGCTCATTAATATTAGAGGGATTTCGGTACATTAAATCATAAGGGTTTTCATCATCTAACTCGCTACGAATTGGCGTTGGTAAGCCGAAATCACATAAGTACCTTTCACCCAGACTAACAACCTTATCTTCAATTGCAATAAGACCTCTATTAAAAATATCTTCAGAATAAGTAATGGAGTCATCATTGTTGCGACATCTAGCTTGGTATAAAAAATCTTCACAGAAATCTTTTTTAAATGTCCCATAAAATAAGTGGTTGAAAAGGATTGCAAAATACTAAAATAATAGCAAATAAATCTCTCAGTTTGGATGGAATTTGAGAAATAGAAGCATCTGCATTAGTGTCTTTCCAATGATTATCATTTTCTAGAAGACCTAATGCATTGCAAGCTGCTTTGAACGTTGGATAAAAAACATCATTAACAGTCCGTAAATAATTAAATGAGGTTGGTCCTCGAACGTGATGTAAAAGCATACGTAGATGAAAACATTCACTTTGATTAGGATGAATCGTATACACTCTACCGAGAGCTGTATCTTTTTTGATATCAGGAAAGCCATCGACATCCAATCCACGTTTCCTTCTAGAGAATTGATTATTACTCCAAGTATAATAAGTTGGAACTTCAGAATACAAAAGTATTTTGGCAGTCATCTGATTGACAGAGACTGAAAAAAGCAATGAGAGTAGTTTTACGCGGATTGTCAAGAACATCATGCAAGTTGGCTTCAGAAAAACAAACACGTTGGTTATTTTCTAAATGAACAGCTAAATGGAGCACGGTAGGAAATCGTTCGTGGATAGAAAAATCATAAAATCACCACGTTGCTTCTGAAGTGCATATGTAACGACCATTAATATAGCAATCCAATTCATCTACGTTATTTTTAATAGAAAATGTTGCTGAATCTACTCCTTTAGTAATATATTTACAAACATACTTAATAGCTCGTACTGAATTGCAAAATTCTGAATTAATGTGGGCATTAAAAGTTCGTAATAAGTATGCACTATAGGGGACAACCCATCTGTTATCAATATCAATGGTAGTACCGCGTATATTTACAGTAGCCGTGCAACCTCCATCTTCAGGTTTCCTTCTACGATAGATTGGATATCCATCATCACCAGTCTGTGTCTCTGATACGAATGAGCGAGGATATTTTTTAGTACACTTGCCATCTTTCATGCAAGGTGACGATGGGTTAAGATCACAACAGGGTCCGTGAATCATATTTTTACAAACAATATCGAACAATAATGGATCCTCTTCTTTATTAGGAAGTTCAGCAGAAATAATGAGATCTATTTCGTCAGGTTGAATTTTAATATTTAACCACAAAAGTACACACTATATGCATAACAGTTTACTTTACCAAAAACTTCTTTTTTCGTTATTTTATCCATAAACTTTTTCAGCTTAAGGTGAAATATTCGAGAGACAATGTCATGTCTATCAGATGACTTTTGTCCAGGAAAAAGTTCATTTTTTATTTCTGGCCAGTTAGGGATGCAAGTAAAAGTAATAAACAAATCTGGTTTTCCAAATTTATGCACGTAAGTCATGGCATCTTGTGTTTTTTCATGCATATACCGAGGTGAACCAGTGAAAGAAGATTGAAGTATAATACGTTGGCCAATATTAGCAACTTGAATATCGGCATCTTGATTAATTGCATCTCTTAAATGTATATATTCATCAGCACGTAATTTTTTTTGATTGTGTCGAATATAATTTAATCGCTCAGTAATCATTTTTGCCGTCATATCCACACAGTACTGACTAAAAAGATTTTTAAAATAATGTATATAGTTTTCAGAATTTGTTTTAATCATAAGCCTGTAAGCGTAAAATTGCATGCAAGAAACAGTTTTATTTTGGCGATTATTAGGGTGAGACTGTTGAATTATAATACCCATCTTCTCCTCTAGGAAACATAAGAGGATATTAAGGAGGATCATAAGAACGGTGAAGCTCTGATACTCGTTGTATTTGATTATTCCGACAATGCAGAACAATATCTCTTGGACCTTTATCTTCGTCTACCCATAGTACAGCAACTTCGTTAACAATTGGAGCATTATAGCGACCTCGATGTTGATTTGTAGGCACACGATCAGAATGAATAATTAATTTGAAATCGTCGTTTGAACTTAATGTTTTTTCCAAATTATACTTAAAACTTCTAATTAAATTATTATTAAGATGAAAAACATTCTGTAAAGTTTCAATTAATTCTTTACTTAAATTTGGAACAATATTCGATCGAAGTGATAACTGATCAGCATCGGAAAGAAAGTATATTTGTAAAAATTGGTGATTATTATTAGCCGCCGGCAGTAAACTTCCTATGCTATGGTAAACTTGGCCTTGGATTTTAAAAGTTGGCATAAAATTCTCTACCACAACTTGTTTCGCTCCAAAAGAAGTCATTTGAAACAAAGTATTATATTTTCTAGCATTATCAAGAAAATGTTTTGATTGTAGATGCAACATTAAAATTAAATCTTTTAGAGGTTGTGGTGGTTCATCAAATTGTAATAACGAAATTTTACCTCCAGCGCAACACATGCCAGGCGCTTCATCTTTCCATTTCTTAGCAGAACAATGAGTACATATTTTATCCATTGCACCAATTTTTACATTTTCTAAATCAATATAATTAATATGAGCATCATATTCAAATGCAGCCCTAGGCGTAGAAACACGTCTATTGTATATAGAAAGAATACGCTGATCATCGAGTCGTTGTAATCGCCTGACTGATGATTCGCGATGTCTTTGAGAAGAAGTTTGTAAACGTTGTTGTAATAAACGCATTTCTCTGATTGTGCTTATTTCGCGTTCTCGATTATTAGCAGATAGTGCTCTTAATTGTGACAGTCGAGCTTCACGCTCATCGAAGGTTTCATTCGTTCGAACATAAGCCATACGCCTGGCATTGGATGTTTTTCGAGATAAATTAGATTTCGGCATTGTACACAAAATATATTTATCTTCTATACAAATAAATTAAGAATTCATTGTAAGTAAATAATAAGAATAATTAAGAATTACAAATAAGAAGCAATATTAAAATTTACGAATAAAACCCTAAAGACAATGTGTGGTGATCTCAATGGTAGACACAATTGTCTAACATAGACTCAAAGGCACCAAGTTTTAAAAAACTTGACATTTTAGTAGCTGTAGATTATTCACCACTAGCATGAACGGCGCAACGGCCGATCGCCACTTTGTAAAGTTAATTCAATACTTAGAATCCAACGAAAGCTTAACGTTTACGAAAAATAAATTTTTATCGTAAAACTCAGATGACTCGAACGACCGAGCCCGGCTGATACATATGTACTAAGAAGCGATAAATTTGTCGCGTGCAGCGCCAGACCGTCAGCCACCTATCGGTCAGCGCCTAAACTACCGTGCATCCTGTAAGTGTAAAACTTTTATTTTTTTAACAATGAAGCAAAACGATTTTTTATATAAAATATAGCCTATGACACTTCATAGTACATCAAGAAACTACAGTTAAAATTTCGTTACAATCGATTGTGTACTTTTTGAGATTTTTGCTTACATACAAACAAACGCTTCCTCTTTATATAATAGTAAGATAAGATAAGATAAGATAAGATAAATAAATGATTCCTTTTACTTTAATACACTGTACAAATACGTACAGTTCTATTTGAAGTAAATATTTTCTGCATTGATAAAGTATTTACATTATTTTAGTAAATACTCAGCGGATTTTAAATTAAAAGTATATTTTAAACTTTAAATTTTATTAGTTTTAGGAAATTAATTATAAGTTTATACAAAAAAAGAACAGTAAAAAAAATGCCAGACTCAAGTAATAGAATACCTGCTACATCTGCTCATAAAAAAATTAAAAACATCAGTAAGAACCAATTACGTTGCACTTTCGTCAACATCGATGGAATTCACAACACCAAAGCTACAATCCATATCAAGTAAAAAGTTAAAAACTGATACCATTGAAGAAAATAGCACAGAAAATAGAATTATTGATATATCACTACTTTTCCCAACATTAGAAGAATTTTTAGTTTGTCAGAATTGTCATGGTACAGTTAAATTTTCTGAAGTTGATGTGAGAGGTTTGGGCAGTAAAATAACAATAACATGTACAAACTGTTTTAAGGTATTTGTTATTGATTCAAGTGGAAAAGTTGGAAAAAAATGTAATGCTTATGAAATAAATAGACGTATAGTGTACACAATGAGAACTCTTGGTCATGGGCTTGCTGGTTTAGTTACTTTTTGTGGAAATATGGATTTGCCGAGTCCAGTTTCTCACAGTAATTATGACATTATTAATACAGAGATAAAAAATGTTTGTAAAGCAGTTGGTAAAGAGTCTATGAAAGCAGCTGTCGAGCAAGTATATGATTCAACAAGTTAGAATTGCTATATATGTGTATCAGGTGATGGTTCTTGGAGGAAGCAAGGATTCAATTCTCTTCAAGGTGTTGATACTGCATGAGAATGGAAAAGTAATTGACGTTTCTCCAAAGCAATCTATTTACAGAGCATGTGAATTGCGACCAGAAGAAGACACAAAAGAATATAGAGAGTGGTACTTTACGGCATAAAATATACTAATTATATTGGAGGTTTGTAACACTTTCACAAATACACATAAAATAACTTCAACCACATAATATCACACTAAGCACAAATACACTGAGCATAACAAAACACTTGTTTATAATTTTATCTGTATTCTGCAAATAATATATATCTAAGTGTTGACACATTGGTTATGCTGAAATGGAGAAACAAAGAATCAATTTCTTGACATAAACAAAATATAAATTTAAGGTTATGCAAATACTTATCTGATATAATTTGTTCATGCAGTTTTATAAACCACTTGTTTTTGTTACTTATTTTATTTAGATATTATATAATATATTATATAATTCTATTTAATATAACAATAGTACAAAACTGAACTAAAAACGTGTGGCTGGTGCACACTTTCATTAACAGCTGTAATACTATACCTCTCTCTCTTTCTCTATCACGTGACAAGGCTATCCAAAAAATCAATAATCTTATGGAAGGCTTGTCATGTGAGAGAAAGAGAGAGAAAGAGATATTGTACACAACTGTCAAACAGTATTTGTTTTTACAGCATTCTTTACATACTTTTAATTAAATTTAATGATTATAATAAAAATTATAATCATATAATATAGTATATGATTTTTTATCAAAATATTTTTTAAAATCCATATAATCATGCATTAATATTCAATAATAGCTAAATATTCTTGTAGTTTTAAAAAATTTTATTCCTCTTGTTATAAAGAAACTGATTCTTGAAGTTGACTTTCTGTTATTTTAGATAATACATGTATATTAAAAAAATATACTGAGTATTATATTAATAAAACCAGAAAAAAGTCACTATAAACCTATTAAATATATATATTATTAAGATTATATATATAAATTGTATGATACCTGAAGAATACGGTATTAGAATTATAAAATGAGTAAAACTTTAAATCTAATAAGTGATACTTTAAATGCATTTATCTCATTAATGGTTTTTTTATCATTTTAGCTTACTTGCCGCAGGATATTTTAGAGCCAAGTTGATAAATCATTTTGAAATTTTGGAAAAAATTTTAAAATATATATTTCCATGGACTTATGTTGCCCAATTTTCAAAAAGATACGTTTTAGGTGAATGTTATGTACGTAGACGTACATAACATTCACTATTTTTCTTATTATTATCAACTTTTATATTTAGTACATTGTTATTAATTTTTTTTTCAGAAAAAGAAAAACATAAGTCTATAAAATATGTTCCATGAACATTTTATGACTTATTAGACATTAAAAGATGCATTCAGTGCTTCAATATCCTACGGCAACTGCAAAAATTAATCAATTTTTTAATATCATTATAAGTTTAATAACCAGGATTAAAAATGCATTATAAACCTTTTTTATATTGATAAATATAAAGTATAATATATATATTATGTAAAAAAAATTAATTTGTAAGAAGAATTAAAAAAAAAATTTATTCTAATAATAATTGTTATTTATTTAAAATATTTAACTCAGGCTTGACCCTTTAACGTACGACTGGCGAAACTAACAAGGAGGGGTTCCACCTTCCGGGAAACAGATTATGTTGCAACTTTGATAGCTGTTTTCTGGTACCCAAATATGAAAGAATTCATATGAAATTCAATCTCATAGGCTGTTTGACGAAAGTTATACGCGGTTAACGAAAAATTGTGAAAAAAATATGTTTAAACTTAATCGCCAATAACTCGGAAAGAAATATACGCAGATACTCAAACTTAATTCTATTAAATAGTTGAGATCAAGTAGATATAGTTTAAAAAAAAGAAGCTCAAATATCTCAATTTGGACAAAAGTTATGGAAAAAATAAGAATTAGATAAAATTTTAACGAAAATTTAGTATTAAAATTTGATAGACTTTTTAAGCAAATATTTCGTCTAATTCTTATTTTTTCCATAACTTTTGTCCAAATTGAGATATTTGAGCTTCTTTTTTTTTAAACTATATCTACTTGATCTCAACTATTTAATAGAATTAAGTTTGAGTATCTGCGTATATTTCTTTCCGAGTTATTGGCGATTAAGTTTAAACATATTTTTTTCACAATTTTTCGTTAACCGCGTATAACTTTCGTCAAACAGCCTATGAGATTGAATTTCATATGAATTCTTTCATATTTGGGTACCAGAAAACAGCTATCAAAGTTGCAACATAATCTGTTTCCCGGAAGGTGGAACCCCTCCTGGTAAGTACTCGCTCTTCTCCGTCGATAGTTTGCGTTAAAACCGATCCTAAGCCAGTGTCACTAGCGTCAGTTTGAATAACGAACTGATGCTCAAAAGATGTCCGATGGAGGATAGGCGCAGACGCTATCAACGGTTTGATTTGTTCAAAAGCGAACTGTTGTTCCTCGCCCCACTCAAATTTAACATTTTTTTATTAACTAGGTAAGCGGTTCAGCAAGCGTAGCAAAATCCTTTAAAAACTTTTATACCATGAAGCCATGCCGAGGAAAGATCGTAGCTTTTTGAGGTTAGTTGGTGCGGGATAATCCACGATCGGCGCTATCTTGTCCGGATCAGGGCGAAATCCATCGCGATTCACCAACACGCCGAGATACTTAACCTAGTTGCGGCAAAATTCGCTTTTCTCACGCTTTATCGTAAGTCCCGCGGCGGAAATCCGAGTTAGGACTTGCTCAAGCCATTTGAGATTCTCTTCGAACGACTCGGTGACTATAATGTCATCGAGATACGAAAACACGTACGGTTCAAGATCAAGACCAATCACCCTATCTATCAGCTGTTGAAACGTGGCGCCCCCCCCCCCCCCCCCCCCCGCCACACCGTACGGTATCCGAGTAAACTCATATAAGCCTAAACCAGGCACCGTGAAAGCCGTCCGATGTTTCGATCCCTTTTTCATCGGAATCTGACGGTATGCGCTGTCCATTCCCTATCCATATAGGGAATTGAGCTTACGGTAGTCGATGCAGAATCTATAGGTACCGTTAGATTTCTGCACCATGACTACTAGGCTCGACCACTCGCTCGTCGACGGGCGAATTATCCCCGCGTCAAGCATCTGTTGTACTTGAGCGTGCATCTCTTGCTCGATCTTCTGAGACACCAGATAATAGCGCTGTTTGATGGGACGCCAACCGCTCACATCAATTTCATGCTCAGCTAAGTTAGTACAACCTAGCTTTACATTCGGAGCAGTCAAACGCTTTTCCAACAACTCATTGAGTTGTTTCCGTTGGGCTTCGTCAATATCTGCTAAGCCAACGGCAGCTAGTGAGCAGACCTCACCAAGGCCACTTCAAGCTGAATTGACTCAATGCCAATCTTGAGGTCCTTGCGGATACTTATCAACTTCAAAGTAATTTAAATTAAACGTATCCTGAAAATGTACACATCTGCGATTTTTCCGCTGTTTTTTCGCCGCAATTGACGTTTGCGTTGGAAGCTGCACACTCGTCGCAAAATCCGCTAATTGTTGCCTTAGACAATTCAACTCCTTCTCTTGTTGAAAGGCAAGCGATTGCGTTTTACACAACTCCAGGGTTAACCCCCTTGGAGCGTTGTAAACTGCGCCATTGGCTAATGCACATAAAATGATATCATTATCTATTTTATTATTTTCTTTCGTAGAAAATACCGTTTCTGGTATCGCACCTCTTGATTGTAATTGCGTACTCGCTGCTTGCTTCGTCGAGTACGTAGTTGTAGTAGCGGTCGAAATGATAGGAATTGGTCTTACCGGTATAGTCGTGTTAAGCGTTTTTATCGAAGTCAATTCAAAATTTAATTTAAAATTATTTTCGGCGGTGTTTTCCGCCGCGTTTTCCGCAAAGTTCCCTGCGATATTTCCCGCGTTAACCTCGCTATGCTGCGATTCAGGTTTTCAAATTGTCTGTGCGCAATCTGTGCTTGCGCTTCTTCGCTAAATTTTGCATGTTTCAAAACGGTGCAGAGTCTTTGTTCGCGACGAGTCCGCGAAACTAAATCATCCTCACTAGTTAATTGGACGAAATCTGCGGCTGTATAATCGCCGCGTAAACGCCTATATAACCTATTTACACGTACAAAGGGCGTACCGTCACGCGTCAATTCTAGCTGATCAAGTACAGAATCGAATTGATTGCTTGTTAGATTCAATATCCATCCTTGGATCTCGACTCCGTACGACACTCATTCATACATGCCATTTTGAATTATAAAAATTAAGTAAAATTTAAATTGTAAACCTTATTGGCAAAATAAATTCTCACAATTAAATAATTTATCAAACAAAAATAAGTGCAAATCGTTATTAAATTATACACAAATTCGCTTAACCACCTTAAATGTAATAAAAACAACTAATTTTAAAAAGAAAACCAAATATTACAAATCTGCAATTTGTTAAAATAAATTTCCCAATAGGTTACAAAAATAGAATTAAATTGAATTAACAAATTTAATATTCAAAGTTTAAAAGAAATTAAAGACAAATTGTTTAAAGATAACAATTGTTAAAAAAACAAAATTTTGAATTGCGAAGAAACGCCATAAAAATTATTTTAATAATTTATAATAACAATAAAAAATTAAATTAAGTAATTAATAAATTAATTTACTATATTTGCACACACGTTTACATACACATACATACATGTACCACGATACGCTAAAATACTTATATTTTTACCGTGTATATCACACACACACTTACACACACGCACGCGAAATGGACTAAATCAACCTAAATTGCTTACGAAAAATTATTAAAAAACAATAATTTTATTTTCCGCGGTGTCGCTAATAATTATTTAAATAAACAAATAAATAATAAAAAAAAACACGAAATGATTAAATTCGTAATACGCTAAAATTAAATCGAAAAGAAAAATCGATTTAAAATTAAAATAATATAGGATTCAAAAGAATATTTTCGAAATTTATAAAAATTACTATATTCGAATATTATTTGTAGCGTAAACACCGCGAATCACCGCGAAACGTAAACAATTCGCTCGCTCGCTCGCTCTCGAAATGCTCGAAATAAGATCTCTTAATTTAATACGTATATCGAATAAATTGAAAATTTTTAAATATTAAAAATTAATTTCTGAGACTATTAATTATATTATAAATAATACGCATAACGATAATCACCATGCACATTGGGCGCCATGTAACGGATTTGCTATTTTTAATAATAATAAGTAAAATAATAACAATTGACTACCGTTAAAACAATAGTCTCATTGAGTCAGTGTCAGCGCGCCAGGGTGTCATTGCATTGTGCCAGGGCCGCTAGAAAGGTCTGTTCGCGCGAGTTTGGGAGGGGGTCTGTCGCGACAAGAAGGCTTTCCAACTTGACTAAATTGCGCGTGTAAAAGTCATATTTTAATCTAAAATTCAGTGTATAGTTAGATTATTGGTAAACGCACGGAGATATATTGAATTACCGTGTGGCTATGTCGATGCTACTTTTGTACGATTCCATACTATGCTGGTATGATTTGCATTATATCATTTATTTAGCCATGATCCCCGTGTATATACGCCACTAAAAGAACTTCGCTATGAAAATTTTAAGAAGAACGGTCATACCGCCATGCTATAGAATCCTACAAAATTGCGGAAAGAGCTTAACGTACAACGTTTATCTATTATTTTTCTCCATTCAGGCGGCTGATCTCTGAGATTAGTAAATACTGTTTTATTTTTTAACTAATTAATTCACAAAAATTGACTATGTTATTTCCTAATTATTGATTTAACCGATTTACCCTCTTGGCCGTTATATACTTGCCTTCAATTGGAAGTATGAAATTCTCCTCATATGATGCCAATTCAAGCATGCATTGTTCTGTTGGTAATGGATTTTTTATATAGAATAACTGCATCCCGCCTGCGAATTCTAGCTGTAGGAGGTGCTGTACATTCTTCGAATTTCTTTCCTCTTTCTAATTCAATCAGCGATTTTTTATTTATTTTCAAATTTCGACTGTTAAAGGAATGAAAATAAATAATATTAGAATAATATGTGGATTTATATAAAATTTAGGTAGTAAAGAATTAATGCGAATTATAATAACAGAAGATTTAAAATAACCGATTCTCTGCTGCAGATAAGAAACTACTTTTTAGAAACTAAAAAGTAGATATGAAAAATAGTCAGAAAATAGATTAACGAAAACGTTTTTTTTACTCGATCGGTCATTTTATTAAATGATCACAAACTCAGTAGATTAAATAAAAACGTCTGTTAGTAAGCGTACTTTAAAATCTAAAATTTGTTTCAAATTGAATCGATTAAGTAATGTAACAATTTTTCTGAGTAAATTTATGTTATTTATATAAAATTTATAAATATTAAATTTACGATTAAAATCTCAATAATGCATCAAGAATCCCATAATGAAAATTAAATTATAAATACGGTATACGTGTAACGTTTTTTAAGCGGTAAAATGGCGACTTGAAAAAAATACTAGGTAAAATACCGATAAGATACCTGTTTTATAGTGTAATTATATTTTCGTTTAACCACAAAATTATTACACTTTTTATAATGTAAAATAACGACGCAATACTTACTAAGGATGGTTGATATTTTCGGCATGGTTCGAACCATTTGATGCAGATTCCTGTGATACGATTCGATCGCATTATTCGTCCTATCAACAGCGTTGTACACAGAGAAAACGGATGCAGTAACTTTGTTGATCCATTCGTATTTAAAATAAGCCATAAAATGCATCCACTTAGTACGTTTAAGATCATTTTCATCGTACTTTTCACGTATTAGAAATGACTATTTATACCACTTTGTTAATTCGATTAGTATGTATTAACGGAATCATTAGAATTAATTTAATAATAAAATGACCTACAGGATTTATTTTTGCATTGTTTTTTACAAAAAGTCTACTTTTTCGATTTTGCTTGTCTAACAATAGCCTGCAGAAGAAAAATTATAAAGTTTTTTTTTATTATTTTAACGTCGCTCTTTTTATGCTCTCAAATCGGGTGCTAATCAGCGACGGATGCATGCAATGTCTTTGTGAGGAAAGCACTTGTTGAAAAATACATTTCCCCAGTGGTGCTTGTGTCAGTCGTCCGAGTCCGGAAATCAAACCTGGGATCTCCAGAATACAAGCTCAGCCTCCTAACCAACCGAGCCATCGCAGGCCTCCAAAATTATAAACTTATCAATTATAATTTTAAATACAATATTATTACTGAGCATAACTTTAAAAAAATTAAATTTTAAGTAATATATTATAAGTGTAACGTTTATTAAACTAAATATCAACTGTAATATCAACAAAATAACAAAAAAAAATACCTACATTATGCTGTAATTAAAGTTTCATTTAACCTCAAAATTCGCAATTTTTACTAGGAAAAATTCTATATTTCTACTATATTCAAACATTTATTAGTTAATTGTGTTGAGACTTACTTGAGAAAAGTGAAAAAAGCACCCACGCACCATCACTCCTTCGAAACTTCTTCGGAAGGACTTATATAAAGCCTTTTCGAAATCAGTGATGATTCGAAAAGGTTTAAAGTTGGGGCACAAATCCTTACTCTTTTCCCAGACACTGGAATATGCCAAAGAGGTGCGTTTAGACATAAGTACCCAAGCACAGGGGACAATCCGCATTATTTTAGGAAAGGAATTTTGGATTAGGATTAGGAGTATGTAATACAACGGGATCAATGTCTATTTAGTTTGAAGCAGAATCGAGGTGGGATTAGAGTCAATTAAACTTGATTTTAGTGGTCTGTGATGGCTCGGTCGGTAGGGCGTCGGGCTCGTAATCATTGTATGACCTCCGTCGCTGATTAGCACCGGTTTGGGAGCATAAAAAGAGCAACATTAAAATAATAAAAGAAAAATAAAATAAACTTGATTTCGACACTTTATGATTAATATTATATTATAACTAATTCATACAAACGTACTACATTGTACTTTTTGAACATTATCGTTAAAAGCTGCTGACAATTCTTGATGTCCGACCTTGCATCAAAAGTGGCATCAATAAATAAAACATTATTATTATCTAATTCTTTTAATAATTTATCGTCATATAAAATTAAATGTTCGGATGCCGTCGATGATTGTACCAAACATGTTTGAATATGTACATCTTCATTCTGAATTTTAAAATGTCGTAATGCAGGGTTTGCGCCTAAAGCACGTCCAAGATCGCCTATTGTTTTATAATTATTATTTATATTACAAATCCTGGAAGCATTTTTTGTTTGTTTGTTGTATAGACTGATATGTCACATTACTAGCAATGTCTTTATGCCTAACTAAGAAAATATCGTCACTGAAAAATAGAGTTAAAAAAATTCTATAAAGTTAACGAAAACTAGTCAATCTCATGTAATGTTTTCTGTAGCCTCTTTTTTCTGTCAAAATAAAATATTTCGTCTATTCGAGAATCGATCTACTTATTCAAGCCTTTTTTTCAATTAAAGCTTTTCATACATATTTTTAACAAAAAATAATATGGGTACATAAAGAAAGTCTCTTTACCTAAAAAAAATCAGGATCCAAGCAAAGAAAGAGTTAATATTCTACAATACATGCTAAAAAACAGACGGTTATAACCAAATCAACCGACACACTCGACTGCAAAGCACATATTCAACTGAAAATCATTTAAAATTATCACATGAAATTGACTAGAAAAAGAATCGTTAATATAAAAAAAATTTAAATAGATTCCAAAATGAAATCGAAGTAAGCCTCGCAAATGACTCTAATCGACCCGAAAACAAATAACAGACTTCGAGCTTCATGCAAAAAAGACCTCATAATCAAGTGAAAACTACATAATTCAAGTAGGCCCCAAAATCAAGTATATCGACTTCGATGCAGTCAAAATAATCCTCGAAATTATGTCGATACGAGTTCACAATCGAGTCTAGTCGATTCTAAGATCAGGTTTAAATAACCCCAAAGACAAATCGAAATATATCTCGTAATCGACGTCAATCGTGTTCAAAATCCAGTCAAAATAGATCCCGAATTCGAGTCTAATTTACTCCGAAATTCAGTCAAAGTAGACATTCAAAAATACATAAATTATACCCAAGAATCGAATTGAAAGGGTCTCCGAAATCCAGTTTAAATAGACTCCGAAATCGAATCTAATCGATTCAGAAATAAAGTCATTTTAGATTCCGAAATTCCTGCTCATTAGACCCTGAAATCGAGCCAAAACGGATTTACGATCAAAATCAAATCGGAAGAGATTTCGAAATACAGTCCAAATAGACCCTCTAATCAAATTCCATCGATAACTAAAAAAAAAATAAATAAAACCCTGAAATCGACTCCAACCCAGTCCGCTATCCCGTCAAATGAGACACTGATATCAAGTAGGAAATGGAGTGAATTGGAGACAAATTGTGACCAAATTTAGACTGATCGAAGTAGAAATCCATATTCATTTTTTTTTATACAGTAACATGTTAAATATCTGACCATATTTGTGTACTTAAGAATATTTGTGTATATTAATATTTTTTTAAATACATCATTTTTAAGAAAAAGTAATCATAGTTATATTAAATAAAACAAAAAGTGCTTAAAAACTATGATAAAAAGCGTTTCTACAACTTATTTATTTTTAACAGGTAATAGTATAGAACTTACTGAGAAGACGTAGCATCAAATATTTGTTGCATAGTACTAATGCATGCGTTCTTAACGGATTCCTTACAATATTTGATCATTAATTTTTTTTCCATAGATACGTGCGATGACTTATCACACATATGTGGCGAATCACATAAAACTACGGTGCTTAGGTCGTGACTTGCATCAATTCTAAGAGATGCTTTACACCCACGCTTAATGCATCGATATCTGAATTTAAGACAAATTTTATATATATTAAATGTAGATAATTATATAATTTAATTAATAAATTTAATTATATAATTTAATTAATAAATTTAATTATATAATTTAATTAATAATGGATACGTATATAATGCGTTTATTTATCTAAAACTAAATATATAAGCGTTGAAAAAGTGTTTGAAAAACCTACTTTCTTGTTACATATAACATATATAACAAAAATCCGCATAAGCACAAACTTTTAGCGTAGGCAAACTTTTTTACAGCTATTATTGTTTTTTTAATTTAATCGCGATTTTAACAATTTGCACATAGCATCGCGTTTATCATATTATTTCCATTTTAAGGTAATCAAACATCACGTCTAAATTAATTCTTTTAAATATTTTTTTAACATACTTCTACAAAAAATTTTAAAAACTTTATTTTATAAATATAAAATAATTCGTATGTAAGTAATGTAAAGGCTTCATCTTTGTGCCTTTCCTTATTTGATTATACATGAATTAATTTTATATTTATAAAATAAAGTTTTTTAAAATTATTGTAGAAGTATGTTAAAAAAATATTTAAAAGAATTAATTTAGACGTGATGTTTTTTAAAATTGAGGAGCTGGATGCAAGAACACGCCGAGCGCGGCGAATGGATAGAGGAGGCGGAGAGAAATTAAGAAATTGACGTCACCGTGACCAAATTTTTTAATTTGCCGAATTTAATTTAAAAAAATACTGTCGTATGCAGAATTAAAAGATGCAACTTTTTTCTATTTAATGTTTTTCTGTACGATGTACAGATCAAATGAAAAAAATTAAGAATATAAAGATAAATAAAGATATTTTATAGCATCAAAAAGCAGTTATTATATTTAAACCATTTTTATGCTGTAGTTGGATACAATATTACAATGCGATTTTCAATAAATAACAAAGACGGCCAGATTTATGCCGCGAAGCAGATGACCATTACGGCGACGAAGTCGATGTTCATTTGTTTACAATTTCGTTGTTTATATTTATGAGTGTACACAAAATTTATTTCTCTGATTTTGGCGCTTGCTCTATCTGCGAAATTTTTTATCCAAATAAGCTGAAATTTTTAAGAAATTATCTTCAAATATAAATGAACAAATCTCTCGCTGGAAGTTTGCGAAGTCTAAGACTTTACAACACACTTTCGGGTACTAAATACTGAAACCGTATTAAAAGCTTGTTATTTACGTTAAGTTCAATTGTTGTATAAAATTTGTTTAAAGTAGAATTTGTTACAGGTTTATATTTATCGTTAGACTATATTAAGTATCTGTACGAAAAATCAGGGAATTTCATTAAGATTTGTCAAAGTTACAGCGATTCAATTTTGAAAAATGGATTAAAAATCTGTTCTCTAAATTTCCAGTTCTTAATTTTTTTTCATCTGATCTGCACATCGTACAGAAAAATATTATATATAAAAAAGTTGCCTCTTTTAATTCTGCATACGACAGTATTTTTTTAAATTAAATTCGGCAAATTAAAAAATTTGGTCACGGTGACGTCAATTTCTTAATTTCTCTCCGCCTCCTCTATCCATTCGCCGCGCTCGGCGTGTTCTTGCATCCAGCTCCTCAATTGTTAAAATCGCGAAAAATTTTTGTAAAAAACGTGAAAAATTTTGCAAAAAATCAAGTTTGCGATTCTTTTTAACAATGTTACCGCAAAGAAATCATCTTAAATATGATCAGGGGTGATCACGACTACGAAAGTATCTCCAGGAATTTTGGTGGAATTTTTGAACCATTTCTTCCAACAAAATGGTGGTAAAATAAAAAAGAATCCATAAAAAACATAACTCATTTTTTATCTCGGAAACCATTGAGTTTAGAGGAAAAGTACGTGGAACAAAAAAGTCTTAGAATTAATCGAGAAACACGCCTGAATTTTTTCAGATTTTTCCGAGTCGATTTTTGAATTTTCGGGAAATATGAAAAATCCATTTTTTCAAAATCATCTCCAAAAATTCTGAAAAAATCCAGGCTTGTTCCTTGATGAATTCTAAGACTTTTGTTTTATAAACTTGTTCTCTAAACTCAATTATTTTCGAGATAAAAAATGAGTTAGGTTATAATTCCAGCAGCGGTAACATTTTTGACACAGAATAAAGAACAGCCATTTAACAATAATATACTAATGTTTTGCCTTTTCATGCGTATACAAGTGCAGTTTGTATAGTGTATACTAATATACACATATCAAAAAAGCAATTCAGAAAATTGTATGTAAGCTCATTTTTATTACTTTCCAGTCTCTTGTTATTTTGAGACCATACAGTAAATCGAATCGAAAAGATTATTTTCGATTTCTAAAGTCGAGGTTTGACAAGAAGCATTGAAAATTGTAGTAATTATTTTCATTAGGTATTTTTATTATTTTATATAACCATGTCGCAAAAACGTAAAAGACGTTCCATTCGCTCCCATGAAGTGTACGAAACTGATACTTTAACCCCTTAACTGGCAAAACTTTTCTGACTTTTCCTGCCAAAACTGGCAGCCGCAACTCATACTTCTAGATGTACGTGAATATGTTTTCTAGTTTAACGAAAATCGTCACCTCGACTATTGGCGATGAGGTCAGTCGAGAGGTATCCAAAATAATTGTTAATTTAAAAAAAAAATAAAGACCATACCATGCAAATAGAGAGTTGAGCGGGATTGCCACTCATACCAGAAATATTTATAGGCCGGTCGTCATCTCAAAAATTAATATTCGAATCGTAAAGTGATAAGTACGATTTGGCTGACTAGAAACGACTTCTTTTGCACTCCGCCATTACTTCACGAATTACGTCACGCGGTCGTGCAGTGATGTTTTCTCTCATAGGTGACGCTCGCTGTATTATCTTGTTAAAAATATTTAAGGTGCCGTAATAAGGAAAAAAAATCGTTTGGACAGTCGATAATTCGGTTTCATTAGTACTACTAATGAGTTTATGCGATCGATAGATATACCAGTGGATGCCAACTAGATGAGTAATATTTTTGTAATATGTAAAAAGCAACAAAAGTGGCAATGCCAATAAAATTATTTAGAATTATAACCTATTCAAAAAATGATTATAGAATAGGTATTATTGTTTGTATCAACAAAACAATGAGATTTTGAAATAATTGTGTTGTCCTTCAGGTCTTCAGACGTGTTTTCAACAATGCATCCACATTATGCCAGATATTAAAATCGATCTTTGACTATGACGTTTAGGTGTGATGTTTATGTCCTTTTTGATTAACAATTACAAACCAATAGTGGTTTGCTCAATTACTCTGTGTGTGTGTGTGTGTGTGTGTATAACTATACAACACGCATCCCGGTTGAAAGAAACCATGAAAACCAATAAAAAAAAATTTTGATTGCATGTTATAAGTTTTTGCACCAGGAAATGCTTATGAAAACCAATAAGATGTATAATTTCATTGTTTTATATAAGAAATATCAAATAAATTTGTATTGGTATTCATTTGCATTTCCTGAAGAAAAATTATGAATAATTCACAATTAATTTTTTATAAAACTATTCTATTGTAATTTATAAGAAATTGCTAATGATGCTATTAAAGTATCAAATAAATAATGTTTTTTATCAGAATTGATTAGATTTTTCTAGTAACTAATAAAATTGTATTATTTTACAGTAATTAAAGGGAAAAAACCAATAAAATTTAATAATATTTTCACTGAACTTACCTGCATTTACTGGAAAAAAAAGACTCCCAGATTTTGGTTTAATCAGTTATTTCGAGTTTTTCCTAATGAATGATTAATGAGATTGATATGTATTTTTGCTACAATATATTCATAGGATTAATATGGTTTGTAGCGTCGAGAGCCACACAATCCCCGCGCGTTTGTATGCTTTCGTGTTAGGATGGGAATGATAGGTATAATTAAATTTTGTCTTGATTTGAGCCAGATAAATAGTGATATTTATTAGCTCTAAGGAGAAAACCCCGAAGGGAGAAAAACTCCTTGAAATTACAGAGATAGGAAAGCAGAATAGAAAGAATTGTGAGAGAGAGAGAGATAGAGATATCGAGTTGTAGACCGTGTGGTCGTTTATCCGGGAAGTCGTCACCTCCGGTGAGGAAACCGTCGTTTCCCGCTTAGTATGTGTTTGCGTGGTGTGTGTGTGTGGTGTGTAACGCGCGATGGACGGACGACCGTAACGCGTACCGAGCCGACGTGTACCTTACCGAACCGACGCGTTTCGCACCGTACCGACGCGTATCGCACGACCCGACGCGTATCGCACGACCCGTATCCGATGCGTAGAAAAGAAAAGAAAGAAACTGAGAAAGTGGAAGTTTGATGGATTCCCGCACTCGATAGAACGCGCACTAAACCCGCACACTAGACGCGACGTTACCGGGAGGGTTGCGAGCCCCTAGCTCGATACGCCCGAACCTCCAGGAGAAGGTCTTGGTCCTCAGGGTGGTTGATGCTCACGTGGTACAGGTTCGTAGATGACCGCCGAAACCCAGGTAAATTGAAGGTTGAAGGCTCCCCGTGATCTCCGCGACGGCCGTTGACACCCGGGTGACCAGAAGGCTCTCCCTTAATTGGCGTTGCGGCTTACATTGCCGATCGAAGAAAAGTCACTGCTGGGCTGATGCGTTGCGGCTTAAATTACCGATCGAAGAAAAGTCACTGCTGGGCTGATGCGTTGCGGCTTAAAACACCGATCGGAGAAGGTTCACTGCTGGGCTGTCGTTGGTGTGGATCCTGTGACTGCGAGTGGAATAATGATCGCGCGTAAAAACTAAAAAAGGGGGGGATGGTGGGGCCCCTCCGTCGCCCCAACCAGTAAGGTACGTTCAGCCCGGAAGATTGTTTATATGTCCCCGTCGTGGATGAAATCCACGGCGGGAGGCATATCTCCAATCCCGTTACCTCTCCTTAAGAAGGAAAAATCGCGTGGGAGGTGAAAGTGCATTGCTAAAGTTAGCATTTTCGCACAATAATAAAAAGATGAGTTTACAGAACGTTTAGAGAAAGCAGAAGTAAGCAGAAGCTTACGTTAAGTAGGAAAAAGCACTAGGCTGAAAAAACCTACTTGTAGTAATGTGTTAGTTAAAAAAATGAAAAATGAGATGAAAGGTGGAATGTATAAGAGGTTGAGTGGAAAAAGAAAGAGAAATAAATAGACTATGTGATGGGGTGCATTGATGAGCCGAGCAGGGCCATTCTACAGAGCTCCGGCTGGTTCTTCCGGCGAAATGCCTACGAGAAGCAGCCATCCACCCTGCATATGTTTCCTCCCCATCCCATCAATGTCAATTAATTGGATTTTATTTTTGAATGACGAATAGTTGTTCCTACGGGGCGGACAGAAAGTCCTTTGGTCGCGCATGTTTGTTTTTAGGATCGAGTTCGTATTTACCGAGGTTGTTTATTAGAGCGTATTTTGATTTCGCGGAGTTTTCGTAGAATTTTTCGGTCGAGGTTTTAATGAAATTATGTAAATATTCTACTTCGAGTTCTTTATGGATTAATGAATTTTTAGTGAACCGTATCGCGTTTGTTATTTTTCGTAACGTTTTATTTTGAATTATTTGAAGTTTATAAATGTTTGTTTTACACGTGCCGCCCCAGACCGCTGAGGCGTATGTTAGAATTGGTCGGATTAAGGCTTTATAAATTATTATGCCGTTTTTTAGGTTTAGAGACGAGTGATTTCTTAAAAGCGGATTTAGTTTAGTTAAGACCCCGATGGCTTTGTTACGAACGTTAGTAGTGTGTTGTGTGTAGGTGATTGTACGATCGAGTGTTACGCCGAGATATTTTACCGCGGGTTTCCATTCTATTGGTGTTTTATCGAAGTTAGGTGGATTTAGGTTTGCGGTTGGCGCTCTCTTTTTAGAGAACATTATTGCTTCGGATTTAGTCGCGTTGATTTTAATTTTCCATTTACTGCAGAATTGATGAATGTCGTTTAGCGCGTTGTTAAGTAATTTTACGATTTTTTCGTTACTTCGCGAGGTCGCGTATATTACCGTGTCGTCCGCGTAGATCCCGATATTTACGTTGTCGGTCGAGGGTAGGTCTTAATGTAAATTAAAAAGAGCAGACGTCCCAGCAGGCTGCCCTGAGGGACTCCCGCTTTTATAGGAAATTCGCGAGATTCTGCGTCGTTTAGTTTAACTTTAAATTTCCGGTTGTTTAGATAGGAAGCTAAAATGTGAATTAGATTAGAGTTTATTTTATTTTCGATTAGTTTGCGAAGGAGACCGTTTATCCAGACGCTGTCGAAGGCTTTCTCGACGTCGAGAAGTACCGCCCCGGTGTTTCGTTTCCAGTTAAAGTTCCGAGTAATGTCTTCGGTTAGTCTAAGTATTTGGTGTTGTGTAGAATGAGCCTGTCTAAACCCGAATTGTTCTTGTCTGATCGTTAGGCGGTCAGTCATGTCGTCCCGAAGTCTATTGATGAGCAAGTGCTCGAATGCCTTGCTCATTGTGTTAAGGAGGCTAATTGGTCTGTAGCTAGTCGGGAGGGTCGGGTCTTTACCTGCTTTGGGAAACACCAAGACGGTCGCCGTTTTCCAGACGTCTGGGAAATATTTATGTTTAATGCACGCGTTGAGTATGTCGGTTAAGTGGGTTAATGCTTTTATAGGTAATTTTTTCAAAATGAAGTTACTTATTGTATCCGGGCCAGGTGCTTTATTGTTTTTCGTGCGTTTAAGATATTTTTTAAGTTCGAACGGAATTATCGGTGGAATTGTATTAGGGTTATTGTTAGAATTGTTTAGAAAATTTAAGATTAAATTATCCGTTTCTGCAGTAAAATTAGAATTGTTATGAGGCATTTTAATAGCGTCTCTAGTTCGAGTTTTTTGTGTGTTAGTCGTCCGTTGGCGTTCCAAGCACAAATGGTTAGTTGTTTATTTGGTGTATTATTCATGGTCCGGTTTTTTGTTTATTGGATGCATCCGCGAGGGCCGAGTTTAGAAGTTTTTGAGTTATTACCGCGATTTGGATATACGCGTCGTTTATTGAGATTGATCCCGAGGAGATACTGATAGAGAGGTTGGTGGCCTCCCGCAGTATTTCTATCAGCGCGGTTGCGTCTTCCGAGTTGACGGGTTTTTTATTCTTATTAATGTTATTTTCATTTTTGTGTTTGTTTTGTAATGATTTAATTATTGGTATGTTAATTGGTGTTTGCGTTTTAGGTTTAACCGGTAATGCGGGAAAATGACCTCCATCGTTTAACGGAATGAGTTTAGGTTTTTGAGTATTTTTATTATTATTATTGTTGTTGATTTTAGCGGGTTTAGGAGTTTTCGCTTTATTCGCGTAGGATTGTTTGGATATTTTATAGGCCGAACAGCCTTTGTAATTCGCGGTGTGGTTGCCTCCACAGTTTGCGCATTTTAGGTTTTCTTTATCGCGGGGTTTAGTGCATTCGGCGGTGTCATGATTCTCTCCACACTTAACGCATTTGGGTTGAGCGTGGCAGAACCGTGACACATGATTATAGCGTTGGCACTTAAAGCATTGTACCGGGCGTTTAGGTTTTCTGTACGGTTCGATTTTAATTTTTAAAAACGCGATCGTTTTTAGTTCAGTAATATTTTTAATGTTGTCGGTTTTTTCCAATGTAATTAGGAAAAGAGGTAGCGGGGTGGCATTTTTCCCGCTTCCTCTCTTCATTTGCGCGACGTTGTGGACTCTATATCCACCCCGCAGTAATTCGTCCGCGATTTCGTCGGTGGCCATTGAAATGGGTAGGCCCCTAATGACGAATTTGACCGGAGGTTCGGAATTCGGAGATTTGAAGAGAAAATATTGGAACCTTTCGGTGTCCAATTCCCGGAGGAGGGTTCGATAGTCCTCCAGGGTTGAAACCCGGACGGACATGAAGTTGTCGCGGAGTTTGTATACTACCGCGCTGAATTTTAATTTTTTAATAATGGTTTGGAGGAGTTTATAGGGAAAGTTAAGCTCATCACAGTAAACGTTTACTGGAGTGATCTTAACCTTTTTTTCGGCGGAAGTGCCGGCTAGTATAGAAAATTGGTTGTGGGTAGCAACCGGTGGAAGTACCGGGTTGCTGGTCTTGGTAATCAGACTTGTTCGGTCTGATTGAGTGTCCCGAGGTGTTTGGCGGGCACGTTTTCGCCTGCGAGGCTCCTTGAAGCCTTCGCAATCCATGGTAAGGGCTGTGTCCATTAAGGACTCAGCGGTGGAGGCGATGCTCTCGGAGCCATCGCAGTACGAAAATGTGGATTTTTGCCCAGTGGCCATGATGGCTCACAATGGGCTGAGATGGAATTATAATAGAAAAATAGGGACAGGTTTGCACCTGCTATTGAGAATTCGATAAATCGAGTGTCAATAGAAATAATTTTCTATATAATGAGAATAGGTGTTTCCTCTACGAAGGTTCGAGAGGAATGATCGCGCGTGGATACGCGAGTTAACTATATTAAAGGAGCGCGGACGTTGGAAGCGGCCGCGGCGGCGAATACCGCGAGTATAGTTGGGCGAGCGCGGACGTCGGAGAACGCCCGCGGCGGAGCTGCTTTGAGTCGAGTCTTGGTCGCGCGCGCGGACGTCGGAGAGCGCCCACAGCGGCATTGCTTCGGTTTGCGTTTTTATTTTATATTTTTATGTTACATTTAATGATGTAACGTAACATGGTTTTTTCTGGTATGTTGGAATGGAATTTTCATTAGCATTCATGCTCTTTTTCCGCATACACGGTATTACATTTTATTTGTTCTAGTTAGTATTAACCTATTAACTCACCTTATTTTTTATTAGAATCGATGTGTATATTACGATTAATGTTATCAGAAGTTGATGGTTTTCTCTAACGAATATATAATAGAATTAATAAGTTTTTACTACAATTTATTAAGGAGATTAAAATGGATTTGGCAGGTACGGTGAACTGGAATTTTTATTAGAATTTGTGCTCTTTTTCCGCGTACACGGCATTATATTTCACTATTTCTAGCTAGTATAAACCTATATTAACTCACCTTATTTTTTATTTGGATCGATGTGTATATTACGATCAATTTTATTACAAATCGATGGTTTTTTCTGGCGAATAAAGAATGGAATTGATAAGCATTATTGCTACACTTTATTAGTGAGATCGTAATAGTTTTTCCATGTGTGTTGGACTAGAACTTTCATTAGGATTCATGCTCTTTTCCACTTATACGATATTACCCGCGTAAAAATATAAACTATTGCCAAGATATTGCAGAGATATTGGAAATAGCTATTGCAAACATATTGCCAATATATTGCTGCTTGATAGGAATATATTGGAAATACATTAATAATATAGCGCTAAAGCAACCGACACGGTGGCGGAGTGGCGGAAACGCACCTCGGCCGATCACGAAAGTTAAGCAGCACTGAGTGCCGTTGGCACTTGGATGGGTGACACTATTCTTGTGCGGCTTTCGGGATCGGTTAGGTGTTTCTCCACACTTCACAACGTGAGCGGAAGGTATGGAACATTTAGTTTCGGTGTTTGGGCCTACGCAAGGTGACCTGAACATCTAAACAGAATGTTTCAATACACCGGCCATCTCGTGGAAGGTTTTCCTATAAGGTTTTCCCTTCCTCACGGGCATAACCCCGGGCGAATGCGAGACGGTGGGGACTGGGATGGGAAAAATTGGAATGTTTTCACCCCCACACATAGGTGGTAGGGGTGTCCCTGTAAAAACCCGTTTAATGGGTATACGGGGTGATGAGCAAAGAGAATAAAAAAGAAAGAATATAGCGCTAAAGCACACATACCCAAAGATTCCCAATATGTTGGCAATAGTTGATAAATTATTTATTTATTATTATAGTGATAAATAAGGTTTAAATTTATAACTTAACTTAGCTAGAATCGGGTAAATTAAAAAAAAAATTAAAAAAAAAGTTTGCTATCCTCGGGAATTAAACCTTTAATCTTTAGATCCAGATGCTTGCTCTGTACCACTGAGCTATTTTGTTATTTTGATTGTTACAGTTAATTTCAGGCTATAAAGAGCGATTGAGAAAACGTTTGATAAATTTTCTAAGTCCAAACTTTATAAATTTAATTTATATGAATTTAATTTGAATTTAATTTTAATTTGTATTTATAAAGTTTGGACTTAGAAAATTTATCAAACGTTTTCTCAATTGGTCTTTATAGCCTGAAATTAACTGTTGAGAATCAAAATAACAAAATAGTTCAGTGGTAAAGAGCAAGCATTTGGATCTAACGATTGAAGGGTCAATTCCCGGGGATGGCAAACTTTTGTTTTTATTTTTTTTTTAATTTACCCGATTCTAGCTAACAAGGAGAGTATCCCAGGTCCGGATCACGGATCTTGTCCTAACTCTAGGATAAGTTTTGTTATATAAAAATATGAAGAAAGCCAGAGTTATAGACTCTAACGCTTAATTATACAAAAGTTATACGCTATTAAAGCAAAATTTCAAAAAAATGTACTTTCACTTAAAACGCTTATAACTTTTAAACAATCTAACATCAGCCCTCAAACTTTAATTCATTAAAAAGCTGAGATAAAATAAATACAGTTAAAAAAAATAAGCTTAAATCCATTGCAATGGAGCAAAGTTGTAGCAGAAATAAAAATTTGTAGAAATGTAGCTTAACAAATCACAGTGCTTAATTTTCGTCAAAATTTCTACAAATTTTTATTTCTGCTATAACTTTGCTCCATTGCAACGGATTTGAGCTTATTTTTTTTAAACTGTATCTATTTTATCTCAGCTTTTAAATGTATTTATATTTGAGGGCTGATAGTTTATTGTTTAAAAGTTATAAGCATTTGAAGTAAAGGTTCTTTTTTTTTAAAAATAGCATTAACAGTGTATAACTTCCGTAATATCGAGCGTTAGGGTCTATAACTCTGGCTTTCTTCATATTTTTATATAACAAAACTTATCCTAGAGTTAGGACAAGATCCGTGATCCGGACCTGGGATACTCTCCTTGTAAGTTAAGTTATAAATTTAAACCTTATTTATCACTATAATAATAAATAAATAATTTATCAACTATTGCCAACATATTGGGAACCTTTGGGTAAGTGTGCTTTAGCGCTATATTAGCAATGTATTTCCAATATATTCCTATCAAGCAGCAATATATTGGCAATATGCTTATTAGTATAAACCGATGAACTCATTCTTCTTAATTTGAATTGATGTGTATGTTACGATTAATTTTATTACACATTGATGGTTTTTTCCAGCGAATATATAGAATTGAAGTTATTAAGTATATTTTTGCTACCATTTCTTCATGGGTTTAAATTATTCAGTATAAACCTATCTAAGAACTCTATTTTTTTATTTAAATTAATATGAATGTTACTACCAATTTTATTAAAAATTGACAGTTGTTTCTAACAAATGAATAATTTATTTGATAATAAGCATATTTAGTACAATTTTTGCAAATTTTGCAATTTCCTTTTTGTAAAAAGAAGCGATGGCCGGATGTTGTGAAACCAAGTGAAATGTTAATATGATTTGCTCGTGTAGTACACATGTGTTTAAAATATTGAAGGTTACAAATTTCCTTAACAATCGGCGTGATAAATCATAAATAAATATAATATAACAAATTATTATTTTAAGTAAAAAAGGTAGCGTAATATTTAAAATAACGATAATTAAATATATTGTACAAAAAATTAATTTATTTTTGGTCTTTTGCAAGTATTGCATATTACATAGGGTAACGCTTATTTTTATCGTTTACTGTTTAAATTATATTTTATCTCCAGTTTCGCTCACTGATTAAATTATAAATAATAATGAAAAAGTAATTATAGTTACTTATTTACGCACAATTTTCAGTCAAATTTGAGATTCAAGTGTTAATCTATTTTTAGGTTTTCGCAAGTATTGCATAATACGCATACAGTTACTCTTATTTTAATTTATAACTTTTCAAATTATATCTTTGTCTAAAGCTTTCTTTGTGATTAAATTATAAATATTAATAAGGAATTAATAATTAATTACTCGTTTACGCAGAATTTTCAGTCAAATTTTAATGCCGATTAGAATACGGAAATTTGATGAGCAGAGCCAACGCATATGTATATCTTCTATAGTCCGAATATTGTTGAAAAACATGTTAATTATACGATTGCCTGTAAGGTAATGAATCGCTACCTCATAATTTTCTAATCAGCACTAAAAAAGCTTTTATTAAGGAGGTAATACTCTAAAAATTTAAAATGAATTATAAAATCATAGTTTTCAAATATTTAACTATTCAAGTTATATTTACTTACTATTATACACATTGAAAGATTTACCACCTACCACCTCTATCATCCTCTGTATCCTGGAAAAATGCACTTTGAACTGGTGTGCAATATACATTGTTGACCAATGAACCAATTTTGATAATAATACCTTTTTTGTATCTAAAACATATCATAGAGTAAAATAAATGTAAAAAATTACACAAAATTTCAATAATTTAAAACAGTTAAAAATTTTTAATTTTCCTTAACACAACAATTTAGGATTTAGAAATATCGTATTTTGAATAGCTTCAGTAGTTAGGGCAAGGCGGCTGTCAAGCCAGGCGGGTTCTAAGCCACTTACCATCAGAGCAAGCGATTCCTACCTTACCGACTGCGGATTCTAATCCCTGCTAAATGTAGTTTTGCATAGGTTAAATGATTGGTAATATGGTAATCTACCATACCGACACCCGCTAGCCTTGGATAATCAAAATCTACTATACCGACAGTGGTTAGGTCTAGCAAAAGGGAGGTTATGTATGAATCTTCATGCGCGAGTGTTAAAATCTACAATACCGGCAGTGGTTAGGTGTAGCATAAGCAAGGTTATGTATGAATCTTCATGCGCGAGTGTCAAAATCTACTATACCGGCAGTGGTTAGATCTAGCATAAGCAAGGTTATGTGTGAATCTTCCTGCGCGAGTGACAAAATCGAATATATCGACTGTCACAAAAGAGAGGTTATGTACGAATCTTTGGTACCGACCTACGCTAGCCTTGCATAATCAAAATCTACTATACCGACAGTGGCTAGGTCTAGCATAAGCAAGGTTATGTGCGAATCTCCGATCGCGAGTGACAAAATCTACTATATCGACTGTCGCAAAAGAGAGGTTATGTACGAATCTTCGATATCGATCGCGAGTGACAAAATCTACTATATCGGCAGTCGCAAAAGAGAGGTTATGTACGAATCTTCGATATCGATCGCGAGTGACAAAATCGACTATATCGACTGTCGCAAAAGAGAGGTTATGTACGAATCTTCTATATCGATCTACGCGAGCCGCTACCGACGTGAGTTGGCGAGATCGAAGCTAGCGCCGCCCCCCATCCTCGTTGCTCCTTGCGTCGGCGTCGGCGTCTGCGTCTGCGTCTGCGTCATAGTTTTACTTACCTACCCAACTGTTGCTCCAACGACATATAGGGAGAGAGGTTATGTCACGACTCTCGTGCGAGTTTAAGTGTTAGAATGTTTGATCAATTATACAAATTCATTTGTAGAATGCATAAAAAAAATCAATTTTTTTGTTTATATTTTATAAGTATAAACAAATTCATTTGTTTATACTTATTTAGTTTGTCCGGCATTTTGTTTTTTTAACCAATCAGGGATCACCTTATGATCAAACTTACTTACTTACGAAAGTAAGCCCCGGCATTCTCGTTGCTCCTTGCTTCGGTGTCTACGTCTTTGAGGTTATGCGATGTTATGTTACGATTATGGAGAGGGAGTGGAAGTGGATTAATAGTAATACCCAATGTTGCTCCAATGACATATAGGGAGAGAGGTTTTGTTACAAATTCATTTAAAGTCAGAGAAAAAGTTTAATTATTTAAGAAAGAAAGTAAAGGAAAGGTGAAGCAGTAAAGGAAATAAATAAATGTTTGCAATTCAATAATTTTACTTTAATTATTATTTATTTTTATTTATTTATTTTCAAATAATGGTACATTAATATTATAATTGTACATATTTTTATGAGAGAAAAAAAATTAAGGAATGTGACTTTGCATTGTGTACAAAAAAATTTTTAATGGAAACTTACATCTATTATTATTATTATAAAAATTAGGAGAGAACGCATAGTAAAGAAGTCTAATAATTAAACTAATAATATAAAAATTTGATATAATTATTTTATGTAGAAAATGTTTTGCACTCACAACAGTAGAATAAAATCTTACTTTAACTAATATTAAGTTTTGTTAAAAAAAATAAATGTAAAATGTTGATATAAAATAAAAAAAAAATATAAAACTATACAAATTTTATTAAGCACCCTCCAAGATATTGCATATATATTTCTCGAGTTCGTATTTTATTATGCAAGGTATCATATGCCTGCTTATTTTCAAGATACACCCAACGATATACTACAGCAGCGTTTTGTGCTGCACAATTTTTGGTCCAGCCTGGTGGATCGTGAGAGCAGGTTATTCCTCTTTGGAAACCTCCTCGGTGAAGAGAGGGACAGTGCACGTCATGTAAATTAACAATACATTTAAAGAAAGGTTGTAACCATCGTTTTTTCATCAATCCCTTCACGTATAGATCACTGGCTCTCTGTAGTCTTCTTCTCCCTCCTTATGGGTGATTTTGTACAATATTTCAGGCACTTTGTAATATTCTATCTTTCCTGCATTCCATGAAAGTGCATGAAAATATTTTTCAAGCCAACAGTTTTCAATTTTATCGTTATAATCTAGATCCTCCCAGACATGAGGTGGTTTAAATGTTAGAACTTCTGGAACTGCGTCTGCTTGATTAAGATTATTTACTGCTACTTATTTCAATAAGCAATCTCCACCACTCTTAACCCATTGTATGTCCACAATAAATTTGATTTTTTTTTCGTTATTAAAAAATATAAAGTATAAAAAAAGCAGAATGTTAATGAAAATAATAATAATAATATATTGTATATATATAAAACTATTAATATACATTACGAAGAAAAAAAATTTTACTGGCGCTCTGTGTCTAAGCGACAGAATTTATAGGACTCAAATCTCATCCCCACTACAATAAAAAATTACATTGATTTATAATAAGCGAAAAAGTCGAAATGATTTCAGTCTTTATTCGTTTCAGATCGAGTCAAGTCGAATTGAAAAATATTAAAATGGATAGTATTATAGATAAAGTATTGCGACACGTTAGTAATATAGAAGAGGCGTTCAAAATGATTAATCAAACTAGCGCATCGAGTAATATACTACAACGATGGATAAATCATTGTTCTCTTTCCCTAAAAACTTTACGTAAAATTTTGCAAATTCAATATCTTCTAGTTTCACAAAAACAGTGTATTATACACGCGATTTCAAAACTGGAATGCACTAAAGTGAAGCTGTACGCAAAGTGTAAAGAAGGTGGTGATTTGATGAAAACACCTTCTTCACGACTTAATAATCGCGTTCGTTGGATAGATATAGACAGTGCCTTTGAAAAACGAATGCATACGAGTACAGTTGCAAATTTAACGCACATTGATATCAAATCTTTTCTTAATGATGCATCCGCTTTATTTAGTAAACATGTTAAAAGTGTATTAAAGAGCAACAATAGTGCTTTAAAAATAAATACTGTACTTTCATGTAAATTTAAAAAGTATGTGCTAAAAGATGGTGATCAGGAAGAAACAATAGATACAAAATATTTTACAACACCAAACGTAGAAATTTTTTCGTCTACATCAAAAAAGCAGTGGTTCATAGACAATATACAAATTCCTATTTTGAAAAGTATGGAGGATTTCGAAGATCAAGATTCTGGCTGGTCATTGGATTCGATTGTTAATATTCAGATTAACATGAACAAATTTAATGCATTGCGTAGTGGAAGTTCTTACATACCTTTACCGAAATTTATACAAAATAAACGTGCTTGTGTTAACGTGCAAAATAATGATAACGAATGCTTTAAATGGGCAATATTATCAGCATTATATCCGGTTCCATACGATAACCACCCCTACAGAATAACTCATTACTTACCGTATACAAATGAGTTAAATATGAGTGGAATAGAGTGTCCAACTTCTGTGAGACAAATACCTAAGTTTGAAAAACAAAATAGTAATATATCAGTGAATGTTTTTACTTTGGAGCATAAAAATATTGTTCCTGTTTATTTGACAACTGAGAAAAAATTACATCACATAAATCTTCTTTTGATTGAACAAAAACCTGGAGATTTTGATAGTGATGAGGACGTTATTATGGATGAAAGGCAATACCATTATGTGTACATAAAAGATTTGTCTAGATTAGTCGGAAGTTCATTGTCGCGTAAAAAGAAAAAATTTTATATATGTGATCGATGTCTACACTTTTTTTATTCCAAAATAAATCTTACATCTCATGAACAACATTGTAAACAAATAAACGATTGTCAAGTACGTCTTCCGAGACCTGAAAAAAATTGTATAGAGTTTAAAAATTTTAATTATAAAGAAAAAGCACCTTTCATTATTTATGCAGACTGCGAATGCTTGTTACGACCTGTTCAGACACGAATAGATGAAGTCGGTGAGACATTTGAGACTATAAAAGATACAATTTCGTTTCACGAGCACGAAATGTTTAGTATCGGCATTTTTTTAAAGTGTGGCTATGACGATTCCTTGTCGACCTATAAATCTTACAGAGGTCAAAATCCAGCTCGTTGGTTTGCTGAACAATTAAAATATTTAGCTGAGAAGGTTGAATATTTGTATAACCATTCTCAACCTATGGAAACACTTACACCCGAACAACTGATTAATTTTCAGGAAACTAATATTTGTTATATTTGTGAAAAGTCTATGGATGGAAGAAAAAAATGTCGTGACTACTGTCATCTAACAAGTAAATATAGAGGTGTTGCACATGATGATTGTAACCTAAATTATCAAGATTCACGAACTATACCAGTCGTTTTTCATAATCTTAGTGGTTATGATGCGCATTTCATTATTTCTGACGTATCTAATCATTTTCCTGGCAGTATTGATGTTCTTCCTCTAACGAAAGAGCGTTACATTTCTTTTACAAAACATGTAGAAAATAGTAGTATTAAATTTCGATTTATTGATTCATTCCGCTTTATGGCATCATCCCTCGATAAATTAGCTTCCTATTTAACTGAATATAAAATCGTACGTTCCATGTTTAACGACATCAGCGATGAAAAAATTGCACTTTTGATGAGAAAAGGAGTTTTTCCTTATGAATATCTTGACTGCTGGGAGAGATTGTCTGAAGAGAGACTATCTGCTAAAAGCAAGTTTTATAGTTCTCTCAATGATTTCACTGTATCTGATGAAGATTATGACCATGCACAACTAGTATGGAATACTTTTAATCTTAAAAATATCGGTGAATATTCGGACCTTTACATGAAAACTGATATCCTATTACTAGCTGATGTATTTGAAAATTTTCGAGAACAATGTCTAATAGCTTATGACTTGGATCCTGCACACTATTTTACAACACCTGGATTTTCATGGGATGCTATGTTGAAATACACAAAAGTAAAATTACGACTTTTAACGGATATTGATATGGTTCTATTTATTGAAAGAGGTATCAGAGGTGGATTGAGTCAATGTTCACATCGCTATGATGCAGCAAATAATGTATACATGAAAGAAAATTATAAAGAAAATGAAGAAAATGTGTATTTAATGTATTTGGACGCTAATAATTTATACGGGTGGGCTATGACACAATCACTTCCACTTGATTGTTTTGAATGGTTTACAGATTTTGAAAATATTGACTTTTTAAGTGTAGATGATGACGCTGAGATTGGTTATATCTTAGAGGTTGATTTAGATTATCCTAACGACATTCATGACAAACATAATGACTTACCTTTCTGTCCAGTGCATACGAAACCTCCTGGATCTAAGCATGAAAAACTGTTAGCTACATTGACACATAAAAAAAATTATGTTATTCATTATCGAGCACTAAAACAAGCGATTTCACATGGACTTACTCTCACAAAAATTCATAAAGTATTAAAATTTAAGCAGAGTGCGTGGCTCAAGCCATATATAGAGTTGAATAGTAACATGAGAGCCAATGCTAAGAATGAATTTGAGAAAAATCTTTTCAAATTGATGAATAATGCTGTATACGGAAAGACTATGGAAAACGTTCGCAAACACGTTGACGTGAAACTAATGACTCGATGGAGTGGACGATATGGTGCTGAAGCTCTCATATCAAAACCTAATTTTCACAGTAGTGCTATATTTAATGAAAACTTGGTTGCTATTCAACTCAAAAAAACTAGTGTCTTTATGAATAAACCAATCTATATTGGACTTTCTGTACTCGACATATCCAAAACTCTTATATACAGCTTCCACTATGATTATATGTTAAATATGTACAAAGAAAATTGTAAACTACTTTACACTGACACTGATAGTTTAATTTATAAGGTTATTTGTGATAATTTTTATGCAGATATGAAGTCAAATATATCACGTTTCGATACTTCGGATTATGCAGTTGATAACGATTTCAAAATTCCTCTAGTGAATAGAAAAGTTGTTGGACTTATGAAAGATGAGTGCAATGGAAATATTTTAACTGAATTTATAGGATTAAGAAGCAAAATGTACTGCACTCGTGTGAATGGTAAAGATTTTATGAAAAAAATCAAGGGTATTAAGAGTGTTGTTATTAAAAAATCAATACATTTTAAAGACTACCTAAACTGTTTACAAAATTTAAGTGTAATAAAGAGAAAACAGTGTACGATTCGATCCAAATTACATAAAGTTGAAACTGTTCAACAGAAAAAGATTGCACTTAGTCCTTATGATGATAAAAGATATTTGATTGCAGATAGTGCAAACACATTGGCTTGGGGTCATTATAAAATTAGATAAAAAAGACTATAGCGTGTCTATATATTTATAATATTCAATATTATTATTATGGTATATCCATTAAGAAGTGTCGAAATCAATAAAATATTAAATTGAATTGAATTGTTGACTCGGCTTTTATCCCCACTCCACCCTGCATGCTAACTTTTTTATTAATACACTTGGAGCAAAATAAAAAATACTGGCTTAATCTACCTTTTAAATGATGAAAAAAAGGTGTTCTTTAAATTTTCTGTACTATGAATAGTTTTTGAGAAAAAAAATAAAATCCATAAATTTTATGACTCAAAAACTATTCATAGTACAAAAAATTTAAAGAATACCTTTTTTTCATCATTTAAAAGGTAGATTCAGCCAGTATTTTTTATTTTGCTCTAAGTGTATTAATAAAAAAGTTAGCATGTAGGGTGGAGTGGGGATAAAAGCCGAGTTATAAAATTTATGGATTTTATTTTTTTTCTCAAAAACTATTCATAGTACAGAAAATTTAAAGAATACCTTTTTTTCATTATTTAAAGTGTAGATTCACCCAGTATTTTTTATTTTGCTCTAAGTTTATTAGTAAAAAAGTTAGCATGTAGGGAGGAGTGGGGATAAAGACCGAGTCAAGTTTTGTGAAATTTCATCAGCAAATTATTGAATTTAATATTGAATACCCATCGAACAATGTTTCTATAGTGATATATTTGTGATAATTTATACTAAGAATTGAAAATTGTACATAAAATTAATTCATCGATACTTGTACAAAAATTATAGAGGTATTTTTAAATAAATAAATGTAACCAAAGATTTGATATAGTTTTGTTTATTTAAATAAAAAAATCATTTACAAATCATTTTTATTAATCCAACTATTATGGGTATTATCAAATCCTAACCATTTTACATATACATTATTTCCTTTCTTCTTCAAAACTTTTTCAATTAAATATATGTCTGGACACTTAGTCTTGAGAAGCTCCTCTTCATAAAATCCACCAGCAATAGGTTGTTCTTGATAATCCTTTAAAATATACGTATACGGAACAGTGTTTTTCACTTGACTAATTGTAAATATCTCCGTAGTCCAATTTGGTGTATATCCATTTTCAAAAATGTGTTTACTCTTACTAACTCGTACTTTATCTCCAACGTTAAATTTTGCACGTTTCATTAGAGGTCTTTGAGGTTTTGCATCTTTCAATTTATTGAGTATACAGTCAACTTTTGCATCAGTAACATCTTTAGGTTTCATACCAATTGTTCTATGTATTGAATTATTATATTTTAAAATTAACTCTGGTAAAACATCTACCCATTTATAGTTACCATGAAGAGTAAAATGTTTCCACATTTTATTTTTGAGTGTACGATTAAATCGTTCACAAATCGATGCTTTAAGATTACTGTACGTAGAATATAAATTAATGTTATAATGTCGCATAATTTTGTTAAAATCTTTATTATAAAACTCCTTTCCACGGTCTGTTTGAAGATGTTTTGGAATTCTTCCTTTTTTAAGTATCGATTTCATAGCATTAGCAACATTTTTTCCATCTTTTTGTTTAACAGCAACTGCCCACGCATACTTGGACAGTACATCAATGACAGTCAACATATACTTGTAGCCGCGGTTTTCTCGAGCGTAAGGTATCATTTCAACGAGATCAGCCTGCCAAGTTTCGTCCAAGTCGCGTATTTCAAATTTACGACGTTGGTAATTCCGTCTGACTGGTTTGTGGAGTTCTTCAACTAACTTATGTTTTTCTGTTGCCATATTTTTTATTGCATTTTTTTATAACCTTTTTGAACTGGAAATTTATTTGTATTGGTAGAATAATTTTGTGTGTATTCTTTACACTGAGAAGTAAAGCTTTTGGTTTTCTTCTTCTTCTCATCTTCCGATAAACGTTTATAGTCATTACTTTGATTTGGTCCCATATTGCTACAATTTATGTTGCGTTGAGTCTTGAATCTTACGCAAGTCCGCTTCAAATTTCATCAATTGTCTATCAATATCGTCTCTATGATTATCTACAATCAGGTCCAAATTTTGTAGCTCAGCTTTCAATTCGGATATAATTTTTCGTACACTCTGAATTTCGTTTTGTACAATCTTTTGTAAAGTGTCTAGATTGACTGCGTCGTTCAATGAAGCGGGTGCAGCAACGTTACACAATCTTTTATTTCCTATATCGTACTGTCCATCGGAAGTAACTCTGTATCCAACACCAGGAGGTCCCTGCTGATTATCAAGTTTTTTAAGGTGACGTCCGAATACGTCGACATTCATTTTGAAACTAAGATCAAATCTAATGGTACTGTTTAATATATAATATTGGCCTCACGAAGTTCCTCGATAATTGATTGAATTTCATTAATATGATTCTGATTACCAGCTGATGTTTCAGCTATGAGCAGTTTCAAACGTTCTACAAGTTCATTCGGATTATCCCAATATATATAATCAGTGTAAGCGTGTTGACGAGCTATTTTGTAGAGTGGAGGTAAACGTAAACCAGTTCCTCCTTTAGATGTGTCATTACTAGAACTAGTCAATTTGGAAACGTATTGAATGAATTTCTTTGTGTTTTGTTCACGTATTGATTCATATGCTTTGTAATATTTTTTATGAGCACTAGTCATTTTCAGTATTTCACCATAATTATCCAAGTCACTTTTTGTAATCATATACATATCTGGTTCTTTCGTAAATAATAGCTGTACAAGTCCTGGACTATTTGGATACTTTTTATCGTTTATAATAATGGTATCGCGATCAAAATGTATTGGACTATCGCCTATCATAAACGAATCTTTCAGTTTCCGCACACCATAAGTTGTATCTAATTTTCTGGTTTCACCTCGTTTTATCATTGTAAGATACTTGCTTACAATATTTTTTTGTGATGTAATATCATCAATATCAGAAGCACTATCCGCTGATATATATGAAGCGTTTTCTTGACTATCTGAATCATTGAGTGTCTCATCCGGCTCACCCTCCTCCATATTCTCTTCCTCCTTCTCCTTTTTCATTGCATATAAATGTGAAACATCCTCTTGTTTTTCAAGTTTTGGTGTAATTAACTTTCTTGATTTAAATTTGGAGGTTTCTACTAACTTTTCTAGCGGTTGTACAATGGGCTTGAAAGCTTCGATCATAGTTTGTTCAGTATTCATCTTGTTTGCTTTTAACAAGTTATATTTACGTTTTATAGCATCGCGAGCTTTCTCCATTTGACGTAATACGTCAATTTGCTGATTAAAACCTGCCATGTTGTCACTTCGAGGTCTGTTATAAAAATGTACATTTTATTACTTATGATTTACATTTATAATAAATTTATCGAATCCTTGTCTATATCTTCCTTTATCTATATCACGATCTTTGTCAATAACAAGAAAGCCATGATTACTGTTCCAACACAATGAACACAATTCTTTGAAACGTGGGTATTGCATGTCAGTAGTAACATGATCGTTATAAATATGTTTCAAATTTACATCATCTTGACGAAATATGATTAATAAATTAACGTTATCGCGTACTAAATGTTTTGGAATTTGAGCATAAGACTGACAAAGATAAAAGCTATCAACATTTTTATGTCTTCCCATACAATAAAATGCTTTAACATTATCTTGTTTTTCACAGGCTATATCATCGAATATCATTACAGAATTCGCAAGAGCCTTGTCCGGTGATACAACTAATTCATGCTCACTAAATGGTAAATATTTTACCCCCTCTATCGGCTCAATCAGTTTCTCCAAAAATTTGTATTTTGCTTGATTTAACGATTTTGAGTATACGTATATATTTTCAAATTTTAATCCATTGGGATGCACGAGAAGAGCTAGTAGAGCATTCGTTTTACCGCAGTTGGAAGGTCCACAAAACACAGCACGTATGCTATCTGGCAACAAGTCACCATGACGTTTAGCATTTTTTTTAGCGTCTTGATGTGTAAATTGATCAAAGTTAATTATAGGAAGTTTGAGAGACTGTTCCTCGAAATCCATCTTGTACAGCTTCTAAATCGTGACTGACTGAGTCAGTTATAAAAAGCTTATTTTATAGCACTGTATTCAGTCGGCATCGAACTACTGATCAGTTATGATCGTTCATGAGGGTAAAGGTGTTGTCAATAAGCTTATAAATAAACTACCGTTTGAATTACACATACCAGGATACCAATACTGTGGACCCGGTACGAAACTTCAAAGACGTTTAGATCGAGGTGATCCTGGAATTAATCCGTTGGACAGTGCATGCAAGGAACACGATATCGCTTACTCTAAAAACCGTGAGGATATTAGTGCACGAAACGCTGCAGATCGCGTATTAGCTGAAAAAGCGTGGCAACGTGTACGAGCAACGGATTCCAGTATTGGTGAAAAAGCCGCTGCATTTGCAGTATCAAATATTATGAAAATGAAATCAAAATTAGGAATGGGTTTGAAGAAGAAGAAGAAAAGCAGTAGTAAAAGAAAAAGTAAAAAAAGAAAGTTGTTGACATTAAAAAAATTGATAAATACAACGCTTAAATCTACTGCACCGAATAACAATTCCAAGATACTTATAAAAAATGCATTAAAAATTGCTCGCGATAACGTAAAAAAAATTGGAGGTAAACGTAATATCAATTTACCTCAAATTCTCCCTGTTTCAAAAGCAGGTGGTTTTTTACCAGCTCTCATTCCGATATTCGCAGGGCTTAGTGCTGTAGGTTCGCTAGCAGGAGGCGCTGCTGGAATAGCACAAGCTATTAACAGAGCAAGTGCAGCTAAAAACCAACTAGAAGAGCAAAAAAGACATAATCAACGTGTAGAAGCGTTAACACTTGGCAATGGTTTGTATCTGAAACCTCATCAAACAGGCTACGGTATAATTTTAAAATGTCAAAAGAAAAGAAAATCCAAAGGTGTGTCTAAAAAAAAAGAAGGGTCAAAAAAAAAAAAATTTCATTTCTGTAAAACTACCTCGACGACCATTGACGGATTTAGATATAAATAAGTATGCAAAAAAATTACAAATTCTAAATTTTCGAGGAGTATTTATGAGAAACGCATTACCACGTGGTGGTCCATTGTCTATAGAATCTGCAGTAATAAATCTTGATGATAATACTGGTCCTGGCACGCACTGGGTGGCCTATCGAAAAAATGGTAAAAATGTCTTATTTCGACAGTTTTGGGGATTTAAGACCACCGATAGATCTCATAACTTACTTAAAAGTTAATAACATCAAGTACAATTACAAAAGATACCAACAATTCAATACATTTGTATGTGGACATCTTTGTTTAAAATTTTTATGTGATTTGTTAAACACATCAAATAATTTTCTTTTGAAAAAACATATATAAATCAGTGATATTTATGAATAGCTTTAGTTCCATATAAACTTTCACAATGGTTGAATCTTTGACACTTAGCTTGTCAGGCAATACATCAGTGCTAGAAACGCACTATTTTCCTCCTATAGAACTCAATCGTGATAAAAATTACGTTTTGGGTTTGGTTGAGTTACTGACATTTAATTCTATTCCAAATATTGACATTGGTCATAATAAATTTTATGTTGGTGACGAAGTAATTGAGCTACCAACTGGTAGCTATGAGATTGAAGATATAGAAAAAGTTTTACATGAAAATCTAAAGTCTAAGGGAATCAAACTCAGTATCAAACCTAATAATAATACTTTACGTAGTTTGATTACTTGCAGTCATCAAGTAAATTTTGAACCTGTAGATTCGATTGGTCGCTTGCTAGGTTTCACTCAACGTCTCTTACCACCGTATAAAAATCATGTTTCCGATCTACCAGTCGCCATTCTTAAAGTGAATGCATTACGTGTCGAATGTAATGTAACAACTGGAGCATACATAAATCAAAGAAAGGTTCACACCATTCATGAGTTTTTTCCTGCTGTGCCACCTGGTTACAAAATAATCGAAGTGCCTAAACAAATAATATATTTGCCAGTATCTGTTAACGTCATAGATCATTTACAATTACGAATAGTTGATCAAGACGGAGATTTGGTGAATCTACGCGGTGAAATTATAACTGTTCGTCTACACGTGAAAAAAATATCATAATGGGTATTGTATTTAATGTTAAAACTGGCTCCGGATATAACACTCCACCATGTCGTCGGACGATCAGTCATCGACAAAACGTCAAAGGACTAACACGACAGAACATTCAGTTTCTGAAAAGCATAGGTCTCAACACCGTCGCAAACAAAAGTTGCATAGGAAAGAAAAAGCACGTACAGAGCAAGAGAAAATAACTTGTTTATTTGTTTGTTGTTGTCACTTTACTCCAAAACATAATGGAAGATATTCTTAGCGTTCAAGCATCAGTGATTTTTGATGAGTCTATCGCTCACTATGAGATTCACGCACATCAACCCTACACATCACAGTCTTTCAACAACAGTGATGAAATTCGTATAGCAGTTCAACATCAAGATTTATGTCTGTTGCCATCGAAAAGTTCATTACACATTTGTGGAAAACTTTCATCTTCAAACAATACTGCACTTTATAGTACTAGACTCATAAACAATGCTATATGTCACTTATTCGAAGAAATTAGATATGAAATTAATGCTATAGAAATTGACAGATGTAAAAATGTGGGATTAACCAGTCTCATGAAAGGTTACGTATCCTACAATCACAATCAAAGCAAAACTTTGGAAAATGCTGGTTGGCTCGATGTTGAAGAGACAAAATCTATATCTGACGCGACCGGCAATTTTGATGTATCGATACCGCTTTCCATGGTATTGGGATTCGCTGAAGATTATCGCAAAATTGTGGTGAACGTAAAGCATGAGCTCATACTTACAAGATCTAGAAACGATTTGAACGCCATTCGACAAGCTACTGTAAAAGTCGGTGATCAAGAAAAGTACGAAGACTTTAAAATAGAAATTACTCGAATAGAGTGGCTTATGCCCTATGTTGTTCTGTCGGACAGACGTAAAATACAACTATTTAACTACATACAGAAGGATATACCTATTGCTATGAGTTTTCGATCGTGGGAACTATTTGAATATCCGATGCTTCCCACGACATCGAGACACGTTTGGACGGTCAAGACATCGAATCAATTGGAAAAACCAAGATTTGTCATTTTAGCCTTCCAAACTAAGCGAAAAGGATCCAGAGAACGTAATGCAAGCCGATTCGATCATTGTAACATTCAAAACGTTAAACTTTTCTTAAACTCTCAGTATTATCCTTATGGAAACTTAAATCTTGATGTGACGCGTAATCAGTTTGCTCTATTATACGATATGTATGTACAGTTTCAAAGTACATACTACAACAATAATAACAACGGGACAATGTTGGATCCATTATTAAGCAGAAACGACTTCATTAATCGTATACCGCTTATAGTGATTGATTGTTCGAAGCAAAACGAGTCCATAAAACAGGCTGCTGTAGACGTACGCATTGAATTTGAAGCCAAACAAAACGTACCAGCAGAAACTACTGCGTACTGCTTAATTCTACATGATCGTATAGTTAAATATAATCCAATCAGTGGTGATGTAAAAAAAATTGTATAATCATTTGTATTTGTAATTTAATGTACTATTTTTTGTAAGAAAACTAAATTTTAAAGAATATACATATATTTAATTTAAATACTTGTATTGTTTAATTATTTCTATTAATCCACTTCCACTCCCTCTCCATAATCGTAACATAACATCGCATAACCTCAAAGACGTAGACACCGAAGCAAGGAGCAACGAGAATGCCGGGGCTTACTTTCGTAAGTAAGTAAGTTTGATCATAAGGTGATCCCTGATTGGTTAAAAAAACAAAATGCCGGACAAACTAAATAAGTATAAACAAATGAATTTGTTTATACTTATAAAATATAAACAAAAAAATTGATTTTTTTATGCATTCTACAAATGAATTTGTATAATTGATCAAACATTCTAACACTTAAACTCGCACGAGAGTCGTGACATAACCTCTCTCCCTATATGTCGTTGGAGCAACAGTTGGGTAGGTAAGTAAAACTATGACGCAGACGCAGACGCAGACGCCGACGCCGACGCAAGGAGCAACGAGGATGGGGGGCGGCGCTAGCTTCGATCTCGCCAACTCACGTCGGTAGCGGCTCGCGTAGATCGATATCGAAGATTCGTACATAACCTCTCTTTTGCGACTGCCGATATAGTAGATTTTGTCACTCGCGATCGATATAGAAGATTCGTACATAACCTCTCTTTTGCGACAGTCGATATAGTCGATTTTGTCACTCGCGATCGATATCGAAGATTCGTACATAACCTCTCTTTTGCGACTGCCGATATAGTAGATTTTGTCACTCGCGATCGATATCGAAGATTCGTACATAACCTCTCTTTTGCGACAGTCGATATAGTAGATTTTGTCACTCGCGATCGGAGATTCGCACATAACCTTGCTTATGCTAGACCTAGCCACTGTCGGTATAGTAGATTTTGATTATGCAAGGCTAGCGTAGGTCGGTACCAAAGATTCGTACATAACCTCTCTTTTGTGACAGTCGATATATTCGATTTTGTCACTCGCGCAGGAAGATTCACACATAACCTTGCTTATGCTAGATCTAACCACTGCCGGTATAGTAGATTTTGACACTCGCGCATGAAGATTCATACATAACCTTGCTTATGCTACACCTAACCACTGCCGGTATTGTAGATTTTAACACTCGCGCATGAAGATTCATACATAACCTCCCTTTTGCTAGACCTAACCACTGTCGGTATAGTAGATTTTGATTATCCAAGGCTAGCGGGTGTCGGTATGGTAGATTACCATATTACCAATCATTTAACCTATGCAAAACTACATTTAGCAGGGATTAGAATCCGCAGTCGGTAAGGTAGGAATCGCTTGCTCTGATGGTAAGTGGCTTAGAACCCGCCTGGCTTGACAGCCGCCTTGCCCTAACTACTAGCTTCAGTAGTAAAGGACATGTTTAGCTACAAAAAAGAGATATTAGATCAAAATTGGTTCATTGGTCAAAAGTGTACTTTGCGCTTTAGCTCAAAAAGCATTTTTCCAATGTATGGAGCATTTAGATCAAAATATTTCAGTTATTATAGTACCAAGTAAATATAACTTAGATAGCAAAAATGCACTTATTTATAACAATACTTATAGTCTTAATTTATTTTACCAATTTTCAGTGTATTGGCCCCTTAATGCCAATAAACATTATAATTTATTTACAAAAATATGGTAATAGACACCACATTATGCGACTAATAGATATAACTGAAGCCGCAAACAATATAATATTTTTATATTGGATATATCCTGTAAATTATAATTTTTTATTATACAGGCAACACTCCTAGAAAGTTATTCAATTTGATACACAATACATTTAATCAAAATATAGCCAGAAAAAAATTGTTTTTATCTACCAATCTACCAATCTACCAATCAAATTTGATTACCAATAAAAAAAATAATATAAATATAATATTTAATAATAATATTTAATATATAATATTTTTTTACCAATCAAAGCACACATAAAGAGATAGAGTAATTTGAAAAAATCTCGAAAGCCGTATTTTGTAACATTTGAATAAGACAAAGAGAGCAATATATAATTGGGTGCACGTAATTATTTGCATAAACCACTATTTAACTCTCTTTATAGTGTATATTAAAATTAATTAATAATTTGCAATGTTTACCTTGTACGTATGATACAAACAAAAACTTGGCTTGTGTGTTGTAAAAGAAAGCAAGGAAAACCACCTCAAACAAACCGTATATCACAATATGCAGCAGCTCTGAAAAAAAAACAAATCACAATATTTATTTAAAAAATTTTGGATATTTATAGAAAATATTAAACAAAAATTAAAAATCTTACCAATTACTGTAATATTTTCCATATCCTTATTAAGAAAAAGTATTAATATTAACATTAATTTATCTCGTGCCGAAACCCAGAATTGTCTGCATCATGGTGGTCTGTGGAGGACAACGTTGACGTCGACTGTCGCTAGAGGTCACTAAGATGCGTTACGACTTACGCGACGTAACTTATGCCGTTATACGAGCTGTACCGACACTACCAAGACCGCGGAGCCGCGCCAGTCTGTGTATTACATGTCTATGGAATTTGTTTGTAAATACGAATGAAAGTAACAAATCGTCGCTTCCGAATAAAAAGGTCGTACCTCAGCGTCCGGCTAGAAAAGGTCGTATCTCAGTGGCCGGTTGGAGAAGGTCGTATCTCAGCGGCCGGTTAAAGAAGGTCGTATTTCGCGGGCTAAATTTTTTTTCTTAAATTTAAGTTGGCAACATTGACAAAAATCTTGTGGCATTAGATTTAACTTGCGAAAAAATTATAAATACTGTACGAACACACATATATTTGTGTATATATATATGTATGGGTATAACTGTGGGAATACGTTTTAGAGATATTCAGTAGATCTCTTGAATTTTTCAAATTTTTTCAGGGCCATTATTTTAAGTTACAGAGAGTCAAAATTGACATGTTAGCACTTTTTGCATTCTATGTCCATTTTCATGAATTTGTAGCTCCCAGGGGATGCATTTTTCATTAAAAACATAAATATGACTTTTTTTGTAAAATTTATCGTTATAAGGCAACAAATATACATTTCTATTAATATTTCGGGCAATTTTCCCAGATATTTTGACCATAAGTGATCTTAATGATTTAGACCCACTCTGGAAATTTATAGGCAGTTTCTGACTATAAAAAGACATCTTTTAGACAGCATTAGGTTTCCAGAGTCCGGAGCATAGAATTGCTGGTTTTCAGTATTTAAGGTTTAAACGGCTTACAAGAGTGTGACAGCATACATTTATGATTTTAAAAGTATTTTTTATGAAAAATTCAGAAAATTTTACAAAAAAAGTCATATTTATGTTTTTAGTGAAAAATGCATCCCCTGGGAGCTACAAATACATGGAAATGGGCATAGAATGCAAAAAGTGCTAACATGTCAATTTTGACTCTCTGTAATTTAAAATAATGGCCCCGAAAAAACTAGAAATTCAAGAGAACTACTGAATATCTCTAAAATGTATTCCCACAGTTATACCCATACATATATATGGGCTATTTCACGTCAAGTGATACGATGAAAATTTTAAATCGCTTCAAAATTTGAAAATAGGCTGGAAATATCTTCCAGAAGATAGAAAAAAAATGTTATGTGTTAAAAATAATTTGCCTGAGAGTTATTCCACCATAAAAAATGGAAATTTTTCAATTTTTTAGGAAAATTTTTATTTTTAAAGCCATTTATCTCAAAATCTATTGATTTTTTTGAATAAACATTACAAACAACTTTTGTTTAAAATAATCTTTAAAACTTATCTACCTGGGTTACAATTCTTAATTTTAAATTCTCGAAGAAATAGAACGCCCGAAAATATTGAATATCAAAAAAAGGCGACCACGCCACAATCGATTTTGATCTAATACCGCTCAAAAGATCACATGTTTATGCCTCATAAGTTATGCCTCATAAACCTCATAAAATCACTAATTTTCATGTATTTTAGGGCATAACTTACTCCAGCGGTCTTGGCCAATAATCTAACCGCCGCCATTCGAAAGCTCTCGAAAAATGTGATCTTTTGAGCGGTATTAGATCAAAATCGATTGTGGCGTGGCACCTTTTTTTGATATTCAATATTTCCGGGCGTTCTATCTCTTCGAGATTTTAAAATTAAGAATTGTAACCCGGGTAGATAAGTTCTAAAGATTATTTTAAACAAAAGTTATCTGTAATGTTTTTTCAAAAAAATCAATAGATTTTGAGATAAATGGCTTTAAAAATAAAAATTTTCCTAAAAAATTGAAAAATTTCCATTTTTTATGGTTGAATAACTCTCAGGCAAATTATTTTTAACACATAAAATTTTTTTTCTATCTTCTGGAAGATATTTCCAGCCTATTTTCAAATTTTGGAGCGATTTAAAATTTTCATCGTACCACTTGACGTGAAATAGCCCATATATATATATATATATATACAAATATATGTGTGTTCGTACAGTACTTATAATTTATTCGCATGTTAAATCTAATGCAACAAGATTTTTGTCAATGTTGCCAACTTAAATTTAAGAAAAAAAATTTAGCCCGCGAAATACGACCTTCTTTAACCGGTCGCTGAGATACGACCTTCTCCAACCAGCCACTGAGATACGACCTTTTCTAACCGGCCGCTGAGGTACGACCTTTTCAAACCGGCCGCTGAGATACGACCTTCTCTAACCGGACGCTAAGATACGTCCTTTTCGAACCGGCCGCTGAGATACGACCCTTTTATTCGGAAGCGACGAAATAATACCAGCAATACATTTTTTAACTTGTAGAGTACATTTTATTGTATGATATTGTCATTTGCTATCCAACATATTTTTACCGGATTATATCGTATTTTACAATTCAACTTAAAATCTCTTTTTATTTGAAATATTTTGATTGGTTTTGATTGTGAAATTCAGTTTTAAATAATATTAGTTTTTATAAGATTATTTTTTGTTGTATGAGGATCTTAGATTATTTATACTTATAGTTATATAGATATATATAGTAATATAATTTCAAGACATTCAGAGCATACTACATTCACAGTAATAAAAATTATTAAAAAAATTTTTCTATGATATTTAGAGTAAGTAAGAGTGTTAATTCTAGAGAGATTTTTTAAAAATTCGGATTCATTATTTATTTAAAAATTAATAGCGATTACAATGTTTTAAATTTAATATCTCACAGAAAATTTATTAGTTATTACTTTTAGGAAACTAAAAAATTTTTTGGAAATGATAAATTAATATAGCTAAATACTATAAAAAATTCTTAATCAGTTTTATTATTGATTTATAAGCTTAAATAGTTACGTTGTATGAAATAGCAAATAGTAGCATTAAAATTTTTTGTAATACTTATTGCTAAAACTTTTAGTTTTGGTTATTGTCAGTTATTTTTTTTTACATATAAATATTTCTTCCTTTGTACAAATAAAAATTAGTATCTTTTAGACAAACTTATAAAGGCCAAAATTTGGACAACATATAAACTTTTCTAACTATTATTTTTTACCATTTTTAATTATTTCTTTTAGCTATTATAATTTCCGCATGGATCGGTTTACGTTTGTTCAAAAATTTTTCAGAAGGAAATTTTGAAGACTTGACAGATCTTCTTTATAAGAGATAATGTACATATAAGACCGCGCTACGCTATGCCGAGCTGTACCGATGTTAAATCGTGAATATGAAAAATTCGACCAAAATTCAAAGTTAAGTATTTACTTTGTAACAAATTAATAAATTAAAAAAGTAATGTTAGCTAAGATTTTCTGGGTAAACATAATCTTTTTTTAACCTATAATGAAAAATGATTAATTTGTTTAAATAATACTTACAACACTATATACGCGTATTGGATTACAAGTATATGTATTAAAGATTATGTTCTGAATAGCTTAAAATTATAATATAATTAGAATGTAATACCTCATATTTATAATAAAGGAAAATAACCTTATAAAAATCAATATAATTTATAACTGAATTTCATAATTAGAACCAATAAAAATGTTCCAATTATAAAGAGGTTTTAATTATGCTTGTAAATTATAATATCGACCGGTAAATATATCTTGGTTGGTAAAACGCAATATTATCCAATAAAACGTATTCTACAAGTTAAAAAATGTATAACTGAATTTACATATAAAATCCCATTTTATAGACATTGACTTAAACATGATGTGAACATATAAATTTCTTAAACATTTCATAAGCTATTTCTTATATAAACCGAACTATTTTGAACTTGAACAATTTAGTGTTTGTTTATTTAAACTTGTATTTACGTATGTAATACCAAATATCTGTGCGTCAGGAAAACCAAATAATGTACGAAATCATATAACTAGTTTTTGCTTATAAAATACAATGAAATTATATTTAAATCAGATATTACTAGTTTTTGCACCAGGAAATACTTGTAACATCCAATAAATTCGTTGTTATCGATTTTTGTAGTAAACAAAATTTTGTTTAAGTTTTTTCTTGTAAAATCCCAAGAATTTGCAACTAGAAACATTGTATTGTTTCTCAACAAAATTTCTACTGATTTTACTTATACGGTCTCATGTAATATTAATAAGGAAAATCCAACAAAATACTATATCTTACAATAACTATAATGTTCCAATAATTAATATGCCAGAAAAAACCTTTATCTTCTAACAACATCAGTTTCTTCAAAATCCACATATTTACTTATAAAATGAGTCAACGTAATTTCTGATGCCTACCAATAAAAAAAAAACTTATAAAAACCAATATAACTCATAACTGTATTTCACAATTAGAACCAATCAAAATTTTCTAAATAATAAGTGGTTTTAAGTTCGTTTGTAAAATACGATGTAATCCGATAAAAAAATCTACGCTAGTAAATTACAGTATCAACCAACGAAATTTGTAAAGAATTTTCATTGGATTTTATTGGTTACTTTCAACCGGGATATCACAGAAAAAGACCACCCTGCCTCATAGAAAATTTCTGAAACAGCGGCAGCGGCAGCGTTGGCTGGCAAATTTTTTTACAATATACATAGATATAATAATCAGAAATTTTCTGTGCTACAGAGTGGTCTTGATAAAACTCATAAAATTTTTAAATGTGTACTCAATAATAATAACGGATCTAAAATTCAATGTAATGCTTTAAATACAGATATAAAATTGTTTGAAGATAAAATAAAGATTAATCAAGTATAATAACATATACTATTCCAAATATCCATGATATACAATGGGTTATAAATTACATACATTAATTATTGCATTTTTAAGATAATTCTATTATAAACAGTAATGGCAAAAGAAAATACAAATTTTAATAGTGGCAATATAAAATATGAAATACATTTGAAAAGTTTTTCAAAAATTTTTAATTTAGAAGCATTTATTTTAAATTTTTTTTAAATAAAAATTTCAAAATTGTATGGATATGTGGGAATATCTCCAGAACTTTTAGTTTTTGTGATCCCCTTATGTATTTTTATTTACAGCTTATGTGGTCATACCATAAGACGTGTTTCCTTTAAAATTAGTAATTTTCAATTAGTGTACAAAATTGTAGCAACATTTATGAATCTAATTAAAAAATATAATCAGATTTATGTATCAAAACACTTTATTTTATCAAATTTTCCGCGTACCTTTAAATGTTTCTATTGATTTTTATGATGTAACTTTTTTAGCACTTAATATTATCAGTCGCAGTTCACCCATATTATAAAACTACAATAGTGTTATTTAAAAAATGTAGATTTAAGAGTGTGCTATCTACTGGAAAAAAATGGCACACATATAAATTAACGATGCTCAAGTTTTTGTTTAAACACATAATTAGACTTTTTGGCTTTCCTGATATTCAGCATAAAAAATGTCATAATTGCAAAAATGCATAACTGTTCTTCTTGAATTAAAAAACAAATCTAGAGATTTTACGTAGATGTGCTATTAAAATTAGAAAAGTTATGATCATTTAAATATAATACTTTGATGCGTTAATTTATTTTGTTAATGTAATTTTTTAGGGGCACAATAATAAAATAATAGTAATTGTGCTGATTTATCGTGTGATCATTAGAAAATAGTATTTCAAATCACTAGGTAAAATGCTAATTTACTGAGGTGTATAATATCTAAATTAGGTAGAATTTACATTAAATATTGAAAACCTAGAAATATCCTACTATTTTCCAAATGTAAATATTTTGAAACATTACAAACTTATGACTCGTTACCAATGGACTTTCTGATAGAGCTGTTGCTCATGGAAAAGATATAATTTATGGTCAAGAGATGGTTAATGTGATAAATTCTGGAAGTATTAAAATTAAAGCTTTTTTAATAAATGAATCGGATATAAAAACCGTAGATTTGATTTTAAATGTTGAAATAAAAGCAGTTCCTAACATGACAAAAATATTTCAAATTGTATGGACGAAACATTTGTTAAAAGAATTATTTTTAAATTATTTGTCATGTTCTTATTGTATTTGTAATAATTTATATGGCATACCCTGCAATCATTTTGCTTTGTCACCTAATAACTGGAGTAACCAAAATAATATTTGTCTTCTGTCTAAACAAAAGAAAACCCCAGTTAAATTTAATAAAAGTAAAACCGCGATTCCTAAAAAACAAAATAAGGTCATTACGAAGCAAAACTTATGTAACGAAAAAAGAGTAACAAGATCAAGTGCTAACTTAAAAGACTTTTTTTTTTTATGTTATTTAACGTCGCTCTATTTATGCTGCCAGGGCTAATCAGCGACGGAGGTGAACGGTGTGTCTGTAAACAAAGCACATGTAGTTAAACAGTGGTGCTTGTGTCCATCGGAAGATATCATCGGTCACTGTAATTAGTCTAATAATTACAGTTTCCTGTCCTCCCGATGGAACCACCGCGATCCTCTTTACATCTTCGCGTCCCTAACGTTCCTTATAGTTCAGATGCCCGTGCCTCTCATGCACTGACAAATGCACGAAACGCACGCGCACCTGAACTGGCATCACATTATAGTGACACGCCGAGCCACTGAGTCGCGGTGTTCGAAAAATGCACATGAAAAAATTTTCAGAGGTACACGTCTGGGATTGAACCCACGACCCTCGGTGTGAGAGTCGGGAGCTCTACCCATGAGCCACCGCGGCTCTCTAACTTAAAAGACTAAAACAAAACTTAAAATAACAATCTGTTTATTTAATATTTACCTAAGTATATTTAATATAATATATTTGTTCTTTCGTACCAAATAAAGTATTTGAATATTAATTTTAAGACACTTCTTTATACCTTGTAAATCATCCAATTTGACATCTTTGAATTTAGTTTTTTTATGCATAAACTTTTAAAAGGTAAGATGCTCTTATTTTTGTAGCACTTTAAAAAAATAAATCACACAAGTGGATTCTTGTTTCTAATGTATATTTATACAAGAAAATCAAGGCTTATAAAGTGTGTTATGAAAAAATTAAAAAAATTATTTCAAATTCAAAAGTTAAAAATTCTAGAGATATCCCCATATATATATAAGAGTAGATAATATATATTTATGTAAAACAATATTTTAAATAAACAAGTATGTATTTATTAGAAACATAAGGGTATTTAAGGAATTAATTTGTTTATAATAATCAAAATAAATATATGGGTTCTCTAACTAAAGGGAAAAATAAATTGGATATAATTATGGATTAAAACGCACATTTTGAAAGAGGGTGCAAATTACGAATTACGGGACAGATGGATGAAACAGATTTTTATTTATATGTCGCTAAAATGTTGTAAATAATTCTTCAAAATTAATACAAAAATTTATTTATTTAAGGAGAAAGTTTTGTTACTCTAAAAGTACAAAATATTAATGACATAGAACTTTTGGCGATGATCATGTGTCAGTAAATAAATTAATTTTAGGAGGTGAAGTTCTATTTAGATCCGTTTAAAATAATCCAAAATTTTAATAAATAGTTACTAAATACTACAATCTAGTAAGTATATGCACTTTACTATTTTTGGTAAGTTAATTTTTTATTAACATTTATAATTATTAAAATATAAATTTAAGCTTTATAAGAATTCATATAGTTTAAAATTTACATTTAACATTTAATATGTCTCTATTTTTTTAATTATTTTTATTCTGATTTCATTACACAAAATTTTGGTAAAAACTTTTATTTATAAATTATAATCGTATTTAAAAAAAAATTAAATTTTTGGTAAAAAACCCAATGCACTATAACAGTACCTCCAAGGTGTTGTGTGAATCTGTTTAATTTCTAAGGTGTCCTTGGTAGTGAAAAAATAATACAATTTAAAACATTATTTTAAATAAATTAATTACGAAAAACCTTTTTCGAAATTAAAAATAGGGGATTGGTGCATGAAGCGTGCAAGGGGCGAAGTAATATATATATATATATCTTTACATTTTTAATTTTTATTTTGATCAATACGGATTCCGCTTGATTAATACTTTTCATTCTCTTTGAAATTGTTGTATAATATTGATTGTGTTACTCTATTACTATGTTATAATGAAAACTACGTGTTTATACTCTACCCAATAAACCTTGAGTTAAATGCCATTACAAACATAAAGTCTGATTACTTAAGCTATACATTTACAAAACTTGCGTTTGGGGGATTTGGGCCTCCATAAACATTAGAAAAGAGTATCGACAAACTCTTATCGTACAATAATACTCGTTTATGCATCTTTTAGTGGGGCCCGTTTGAAGTCCTATCGAATTTTTGGGCTTGGGCCCATTAAAGCAGGGAATTGGGATACCGAGACATGCGGTCAACCAAAAATTAGGCCATACGACTTCAGGGGCCTCTATTGCGGGACCTATTGCGTTTAGAGCTTTGTGCCCATTGAGACTTTTGTTCAGGACGCCAAGACACACAACATATAAAAAATTCAGTGAAATTGACGACATTGAAACCACATTTCCCATAGGCGTGTTACGGGATCCTTTGCATAAATATTTGACTTATAAAAATGAAGGGCATGGCATTCGAAATTTTCTTAAATAAAGCCTCATTTGTTGATAAAAACAATGAAAACCCAGAATTACCTACAAATCGATATAAAACGCAGAATATTGCTTCGATAGTCTACGGGCACCGTGCGCATGATTGCCGTAAATCTTGCACGGTCCCCGTAGACCTACCGCAGTAGAAGATTGTAAATATTTCACAGTTATTAATTATTTTCTCGCAAAATTTTCGTAATTCGGGTTTGTGTATATCATTTTACTAAAATAATTGAAGATTCGCTAGTAGATGACAAAAAATGCACCAGAACAGAGATTTACTATTTAGTAAAATTGAGCAGAATTGCTAATTTTGTCGCCAAAAGATTTTCGGTTTTAAAATACCGTTTTATAGAATATTTGTCTCTACTAAACAGTGCATCTGATTTTTCCCGGATTTTTAAATCGATATAAAACGCAGAATATTGCTTCGATAGTCTACGGGCACCGTGTGCACGATTGCCGTAAATCTTGCACGGTCCCCGTAGACATACCGCAGTAGAAGATTGTAAATATTTCACATTTATTAATTCTTTTCTCACAAAATTTTCGTAATTCGTGTTTGTGTATATCGCCTTACTAAAATAATTGAAGATTCGCTAGTAGATGACAAGAAATGCACCCGAACAGAGATTTATATAAAGAAACAAATTTAAAATTATGTAAGTTAGACGTGGCAACTAATTACAAGCTCTAAATATATAGCGACCAGCTCTATGATTCTTGAAAATAGTAAAAAAATAAATTATAAGCGTGATAACATATACCGTGAAATATGTATATAATTTTCAATGAATAAAACTACAATGTATTTTACTTTTCGGCAAGCATCGGTGGCGCCATCTCTCGCAACAAATTTTATATTATATTTTAACTAACGTCCACACTGCATAAGTATATTTATTATTAAAATTAAGTAATTATACTTATTAACTGAATTTATGTTTCATAAAAATAATTAGAATAAAATGTTTCGATAACATTTGTTAAGACATGTCGTGAACCCGCCAATTCTAATAAATCTTAGTGGAGTGGGGGAAGGTCATAGTAGATTTCTTTATTGCTTTTTTTATTTTTTTCAAAAAGTAAGAACGTCAAGCCTTCACATAAATTGTGGTGATTTATGATGGTTTAGCTAAATTTTCGTTAAATTTTATATGTATTAAAGGTACGATTTTTGGGTTCAAAATTTTCAAACCAAAGAATCATATTAAAAATATTTATTTTTCTGATTCAAAATTTATTTAGAGCTTCCTCATAAAAAACTGAACGGCTTGACGTTCGTACTTTTTCAAAATAAAAGCTTAATTCTTATTTAAAAAATAAAAAGTCAAAATTACCGACTATACCGGTAAGGTAGGTATTTTCAAGAGTATCCGACATCCCCTTAATTGAAATGAGGGTAACCTCAAATTATAAAAAGGAAGTTTCTCGGTTACCCTGTGCAGTCCTTGTGTATACAGTATTTTGGAATTTTTTTTATGGAAAACCATGATTGCAAAGATACATTAAATGTTATCAAATTTTTACTGAATTTATCAGTCACAATATATTTGATAAAAAATAAAAGAAAAAGCATTTACACTGAACGAAAAGTATATCCCATTTTTTGCAGCTATCAAAAAATTACCCCACAAAATACAAAAAATTAAATTCATTTTCGCGTAATGTTATCCAAAAAAATTTTTACTTTCACATTGTATTACAACTGTTTATGAATAAAGTAGTTGTTTAAGTAGTGTATCTGTGATAAATAAAAATATTGTAATTTAAAATTTTTGAAGAATTTACAAAAAATAGCTTATAATGTAATCCAGGCATTTCAATTTCCTTCAGATCATTCATAACAATTATTATGTTTTTGAGTCCTATAAATATGATAAGAAATTTAAAAAGTTGAAAGAATTTTATGCATACACGTAAGTATTACTTATAATATGCTTTGTTTGAAGGAAAAAAAATGAAATACGAGTAGTGCATACGTGTAAAATGGAATGTCGGCAATGTCTGTAATCAATTAATATTATTCTATTTCGTACTTTCAGCTACATCTGCGAATCAGATGTACAAAGATATTTTACCATAATCGATAAATACATAAACTGTTTTTATCTATTTTTAAACGTAATTCTTTTATTTGAACCTACTTCGCATTGGTGGGAATACTTTCAAACTCAAGCCTTCTCATTGGTGGGAACATTGACGCCGAGGGAGCCATTGAGTATGATTCTAACATTTGATTTGGAATTATATCTACTTGTTAAATATGTATTTTAGTTGGAAAGAAATCACCATATTGGGAAGGAACAGCTGTAGTTAATGGTGAATTCAAAGAGATTAAGCTTACAGAGTTTAAAGGAAAATATCTAGTCTTCTTTTTTTACCCTCTTGATTTGTAAGTTTTTACATAGTAAGTAGATGTACTAGTTACTAATATTGTTCTTATGACTTCAGAAGTTCTAGATTATTTTAAAATATCGTTCTACCATATTTCGATTTGTAAGGAATTGTATCATTTCTATAATATATTAAATATAGCAGAAAGTTTTTAATAATTGAAAAAATATTACAAACACATAATAAACTATTTATTACAAGAAAACAGATCTTAATGTGTCAGTTAATAAACATAATTATTATCCCAAAAATAAATTACTGTATATTAGGTAATCACACGATTGTATAGTGGGTCAAATTTTTTAACTTATAATGCATTACTTGCATTAATAATAATTATAACCCCGTCGAAAAAATTGATGTCGATTCCGACCTCGAAATCGAGTCCAATTATGACCTTGATTCGCCTCCATTACACTTCGATTTGCCTCGATTCCACATTAGACTTATGAAATGGATGGCTGTACTACTAATTAATACTTAAGGTATTTCTTCACGAACTCGAAATACTGGATATCATTGTGAGAAACATTTATTATATAATTTCTAAAACTCCAACAAACGTTATAGAATCATTCCCGATCCCGATTGCCGAATAAAATTTTGAGATAAAAATTATTTAAAATTGCTCCGCTATATACGCTGTGTATACAGTATAGTCAAGTATGGTTACTATTATCAGTACTTCAATATAGAGAAACTCTGCACTTTCTACTGGTAGCAAGAAAAGTAGGGGTAACCGAATCAATTAAAATGATATTTGATGCAAAAGTACAAAAAATATAATTTATAATCTTTTCGTGTCTACACATGGCAACGTCGCATTAGAATTAAAGCGAAACTTTTTGAAATAAATTGAAAAGTAATATTAAAGGGACAAGCCTGGGTTAAAATTAAAGAAAAATAAAACAAGTTAAAACATTTACAAATTTAAAAAAAAATTATATTGTTAACTTTTATCAAAAAATTTTAGCTAATTTATTTGCCACATAACTATGTGAATCAATTATGGCTCTGCGTACTATAATCTTTTACCGTAATGCGACACTAACTATTAAACACCAGTCTGATTCACTTGAATGGAACAGAATTTAAAAATATTGTAACAAAAAAAATTAAATTTGCAAAATTATTGCAAATAAATGAAAAATGATTTAAAAATGAGATAAATTACTTTTTAAAATAACAATTTTTAGTGTTACAGTTAAAATTTCAGCCTATTCGATGAAAAAGTTGCTGAGACATCCGGTGGTAAGTACAATATGGTAAAAAATCATAGTATGCAGAGCCATAAATTGATTAACACAGTTATGTAGCTAATAAATTAGCTAAAAAATGTTGAATAAAAGTTAATAATAATTCAGTTTGTTAAAAAATTAGAAAATATTTTTTTAACTTATCACATAATAAATTATTAATTATTAATAATAAACTATTTTTTCTAAACTTTAACCCAGGGTTGTCCCCTTAATGAGAAATGTTTAATAAATAAATAAATTATAAGAATTAATTTAATAAATTATTAGAATTTATTAGTTTTAACATAAGAGATTATTACATATACATTATAATATATAGAGAACGAACTAAAAAAAAAAGATACATTATTATTATTATAAGAGTACATTTCGACACTAGTGCGAGTATTTGATTCTCCTCGCGCGTGACTGTTTGCGCCCGAGCGAAGCGAGGGCGAAGGGGTCACACGAGGAGGAAATCGACTTCTCACACAAGTATCGAAAAGTACTTTTCGATACGACGTGTGAGAGACTCAATTTAACGCACGCGTCTTTTGTTTCGTGTGCGCGGAATCGAGCCTCACGTACGGAGTGTCGAAAAGGCATTTACGGTCGTTTTTCCGAATCAAACAAATTTAAATTAAATGAGGTACTATCTGCTCATCGTCCACTACATTTAGTAGAATTTCCCAGAACAGGTCCTCGTTAAATAAAAATTATAAGCGTATCGTCCTCGATCTCCAATTTGGAGTCCTCAGTAAGGAACTGGAGATCTTACCTTAGACGCCTATCGCATGATGTACTGCGATGCAAGCAAAATGTTATACGGCTCTATATATAAAAGAAGATGCCGATCTCTCTAGCAAGTGTAGAGAAATAGGCATTGCCTTTATAAATAGACTCATTACCGAATGCAAAAAACATTATTTATAATAATAAAATCCGCGACTTTGGTCGATTACGCCGCACTTTGGCTGGTAATTTTCCCACCGCTAGAGGGAGATGACTATTTCTCTAGACTTGCTAGAGAGATCGTTATCTTCTTTCATATGTAAAGCCGTATAACATCTTGCTGGCATCGCAGTACATCATGCGATAGGCGTCTAAGGTAAGATCTCCAGTTCCTTACTGAGGAATCCAAACTGGAGATCGAGGACTCGTTTAATTTAAATTTGTTTGATTCGGAAAAACGACCGTAAATGCCTTCATAAATAGACTCATTACCGAATGCTAAATACATTATTTATAATAATACATTATTATTATTAGAGTAAAATAAATACAAACTAATATTTTATGCATATGTACAACTGTACAATACGTACGTAGATGTACATACTCATGCCCGTAATAGTAATAAAGTTATGACATTATAGAAGCATTTGAAAACAGTTCCTACACTTTAGTTACAATTTTTTTCTTACTAGTGATGCGCGGTTTGCCGTCCACACTTTCTTGAAATAAAAATCGTACGCCTTCCTGGCCACTTTTTTCAAGTCTGCTGCAAAATATCGTTGTTTATACTAGCCTTTGCTAATTTATTTATAAGACATTGCGGTCTTTTATTTTTATATAATTGCAAATAAGATTGATTAACTAATTCAGCACTTTTTCCTTCTTTCTTAGCTTAATGATTTCATTTGTAAACTTGTAAAATGTAAACAAAAATGTAAACTTCGTTAACAGCATTGTGTAGGCTTGTAGTGCTCTCATTTGGAAGGAAATCGGCAGCTAGGGCTGTGATGTATATGACGATATATAATTAAATTATTCAATAAGTATTTAAATTTATATAAAGATGATATAGAACATCAAAATAGATTTCTTAGAGAGATCAATGAACTATATACAAATGTAAATATTCACAAGAATACTGTCAGCTGAAATTGACAAACATGTAAATTGTTAGAATTATAACACGTCACGAAATAAAGTACAAATTTAGAATAATAAAGTGCAATTGCAACTATAGTAAAAATAAATATTTTTTTACAAAATAAGTAATAAAATTATATATAGAATATTATATAATAAAAATTAATAAAACTATTCAATTTAAGATGTATAAGAAACAGTTCAATTTTTAAATTTATGGCAAAACCTAAATCAAATATAAAAATGATATGTTTATGCAAAATTAGTATGCAAATATATTTTTACATTTAAAAGCAGGGTTGTGAACCAGAGTGAAAATACGTTCATCGGAACGGTTTTGCTCTGTTCCGGAACAAAAATTTGTTCCGAAAAACCGGAGCATTTAAAGGACCGAATGTTCAGGTCCAGAACATTCCGAAAAACGTTCCCGTAACATTTCCAGTATATATTCGGAAAATATTTGAGTACATTATGCGCATAGATATCTACGAAGATATATATTAAAATATTTTCTAAATTTATATTTATTTATCTATTATATGATATTAATTATCAATTTTCTAAATTATTTACTAATATATATATATATATATATATATATATATATATATATATGTAAACATCAGTATCGGTACTTATGGTGACACTACGTGTTATCTTGGTGTTTTGAGGTTATAAAACATATGTAACGACTCAGATATAAGGGGGAGAATATTAATTGATAGAATAATGCATAAAAAACCAATAACCCAAATACCTAAATACCCCTCACGGGTAAAAAAGCACACTTTGACCTTATAATATTAATGAAGGATTGAAGCTATAACGTCTTTCGAGGTGCCGGAGGCCGGAGGCCAAAGCGGGGCTCACAAAGATAATTTTCCGATTTTTTGTGTGTCGGCATAAGTACGGATACATGGCTGAATTTTCGGTGGAATTATGCTGACGTCGGCATAATTACCCCAAAGTAAGCACAATTCTCATTTCCCGTAAGAATTTGTCGGCATAAGTACCGATTGATCAATTTATATATATATATATATATATATATATATATAAATACACACATAATGATTGTGTATGTACATATATGTATATGTATGGTCAGGTAAATTGTGAACATAGAGATATATTTTCCATATATATATTCACTCAATTCTGAGAACTTCCGAAAGCTATAGGCTATGTATTTAGATTACTTCGACATTTTCATTAAAGTAGATATTCTATTATACAGCAAATTAGATGAGTAATTAAGTGTGCAATACATATATAAAAGTATAGTGAATGAAGGCTGCTATGGAGAATGAAAAACACCTGCTAAATTTGTTGGAAAATATTTTGAATATGACGAGAAAAGCAATCGATCAAAATATAAAATTGGTAATTGTTCAATGACTATTAAGGTAATTCCAAATTTACATGCTTACTATAAAATTAAATTAATACAATTTACAAATCTAAAGTTATTGTAAAAAAATAAAAGTAATTATTTATATATATATAAACATATTTTTGTCACTCGTGTTTTTATTATTAAAATAAATTAATCTATGTAATTAATTAGACATTTGTAATAGATTTTGTTATTTAGTTTCTTATAATGCCTTTTTGTTTAAATCTAATTTAACTTTTTAATATTCTTTACGTTTCATTTCTCTCGTCTGAGGAACTTTGGATTTCTGAACCTAAAATTGAAATACGTTCTTTAGCTTGCCTTTTTATTGAGTATAGTAAAAAGTATCCGGACAGTTATACAGAGAATTGAACTCAACAGGATCGGTTAATTTATTTTAATAATACTTTCATCCTTTGCTATTTTTCAATGATTATTTATTGTGCTCGGTTATTTAATACAAACACAACATACTGCAAATATGGAGAGACACATAATGCGCATCCACCCAAATGAGGCTACTATTGTTACGACTGAACGATTGAAGTTCGAACGATACCGTAACCGTAAACGTAAACAAGAAGACGACTCTGTGGAAAATTTAGCAAGTATGTTTATAATTGTGAACTTTATATACTTCATATACTATATATGAGTATTGAAATTTTTTTTCGTGTAGAAACGATTCCAGGTACTAATATATCACAATTATCAAATACGTCATCTGAATTAATAACACCAACTCCAAAAAAGACAAAAGTACCTAATATCACTTTTAGTATAGATTATAAAACTCTTGTCGATGCCTTGTGTTGAAATGGCTACAGTGAATGGGCGCAGCTTAAGCAGTTCTTATCAGAAGATAGTGGTTTTAAACGTATTATAAAGCTAATATTGAATTCTTTAAGTGAAAAAAGCACTAGAGTTGCAATAAACCGCGATATTATTAGGAACAAACTTATTTCTGAGACTAATAAAATTTGTAACCAAACATGTCAAGAAACAAAAGGCAGATTAATTTGTGTAAAAATAGATAATGCAACTCGTTTAGATAGATCGTTTATGGGTATAAATATTCAGTATTATAAGGAAGCGAAAATGGTCTTGCATAATATATGCACAAAAGAGTTAACATGTTCACATACTGCTTATAATTTAAGAAAAATATGTTGAAAACGATAAATTTGTTAATCGAAGACGTTAATCATTTATTATTTTTAACCAATGACAATGATAAATATGATTGTGAAAATGACAATGACAATCATGATACTGATAATGGTGAAGATGAAACAAATGATGATGGTGAAAAGAGTAACATAAGTGAATCGTTACTTCGATAATATATCCTCTAGTTTTTCAAGTGAAGGTGTGTTTGGACAGAGATGCGTAGCTCACACATTGGCAATTGGCAACCTGTTCGTGATTGTAAAACTCGTTGGCAATCAATGTACGATATGATTTTAGGTTTGCTTGATACCACCTCAAATCATATCAGCAAACAAAAAAATAAGTTTAATAATTTACCGTATGATGATTATGATCATATCACTATCACTAATTCACACAAATAAATATTTAAACCATTTATAATAGCCAATGTGTGTTAATATAAGGTGTCTCAATTTACACATAAAACAAAGGTTAATAAGTCTGCAACAAGAAATAGATGCATAGATGGCTTGGCACCCAATTTACATCTATTCTTACATCAAGTAGCAAAAATCTATAGTAACGGTAAAACCCAAAGAAAGGTTGGTACGTCACAGGGCTTGTACAGAGAACTTCTTCTTTCCTTTCTTTCTGTCAGTATGAATTTTCGTGCAAATCTGTAAAGAATCTACACAAACTTTCTAGACAAAACAAAATGATATTGAAATAAAAATTATAAAAATGGCATTGAAATAAAAAGTTTATAATGTATGATACTTTTATACCTAAAAGCATTATGCGTAAGCATTTTTTTATACCTAAAATCATTATGCGCAAGCAAAATAATTGGACGTTCGAATCTTTGTAAGAATAGCAAAAAATTCATGCAAGTGATTCTAGCTGAGAATGCTTCTACTTTATTATCCTCATAGTACAAATCACCTGCTATCAGTTGTAAACGTGTCATTTCGTATGTTTTTTTAGAAATACTTTTAGATGGCACGATATAAGCGTTAAATGAATGTTCACAATTACAAGCTGCAATCTATAAATTAACCTTTTAAGGACGTGGATTTTGACGTTGAAATTCGACTTTTTTTTACACAATATTTGTGCATAAAATGAAAACACATATCACGTGGAGTACTGACAAAATTTGTGGTCAATATATCGACCAGTCCCGTCTGGAACGTAAAGTCCAATGTTAAAAATTTAATTTGGCGAGTTAGGAGTGCTTTTAGACGTATTTGGATGCGCAGAATACGAAAAAAATATCAAGAAATGTTCAGGATATATCCTTGACCTTGAAAATTGTATTTCAAGGTCAACTTCATTACTTGTAGTATTTTAGTCCAAAAATGATATCCAAAAATTATATGCATTACATGCATTTTTAGCACTGATGATTATGAAAAAATATATTAGTTTTCGCTCTTAGCATGACCCAGAATCAACGGTGTGGATGTGGCGAAAATTTGATCCCTTTGGGGTGCTTGATTTCCGTGAGTCCCCTTGCCTCTCATGTTAGGGTGCTTTATTTCCGTGAGTCCCCTTGCCTCTCACCTCTAAATATTTGACTTTATAATAATGTCTCATTTGGGTGATATTCTTCAAAACATGGAGCTACGCATAAAGGAATATCACAATCAGAGCACATGTATTTTGTTCGACTAGTAATTTTACGTAAAGTACATATGTGACACCTTCGACTTGTAGCAAACCTTCGAAAATGACGACCAACTAATCGAGTAGGAGGGCTAACAAGACGAGAAATGCTATCATTACTATTATCCAATTTCAATAATGATCTAACAACCGATATTCGGAATGAAGGAAAGGCATTGGTCCTTCATTTTTCATTTTATATAAAGAATAAGCATTAGATAAACTTAGATCAATAAGATGGAAAAATAACTTGCGATACCACTTCATTGTTTTTCTAACTGTTTGGGTCATAGACAATTGTCTATCTACATTGTCAACACCACCCATATTTTGGTTGTATTAATGGATGCATCGTGGTTTTATAATATCCTCATTGGTTTGATAGTATTTTTTGCCAGTGGTACAGAACTCAGGTTCATTGTTAATCATGTTGCTTTTTATGATAGCTAGGGGGGACAACTCTTTTTTTTATTTAAAATAATTAGCTTTACAATAAACACGGATTAATCGATTATATTTTTGACGCGAAATTTGAATTTCTAAAGTGGGTTTGGTGCCCCCTTTTTGCGCACTTTAGAAATAAAATCATAAAACTTTTGTAATTACATATAGAATTCGAAATATACAAAATTACTGATTTATAAAAAAATTGAATTAAAGGTATGATATCCATTAAAAATGTAAGATAAATAAATTAAGATTATACAATTTCAATGCGAGTTTTAAAACAGAACTATAAAAAAATATTGAGGTTCTGCAATATCAATTCTTACACATCCTCAGTCTGTAGAGCAGCCAACGTGAATACGAAGACAAACGAGATTGTGTCACTGGAATTTCACTTAATTTTAAAATTATCATATTTTTCTTTTTATTGACAGGAGCATTTTTGAAATTAGCAAATGACCAAATTGTACATTTAGTAGATGTAAAAAGAAATAGATTGAGGTATATCGCAAGTACGTGCTTGCAAAAATGAAGTATAAAATAAAATTTAAGTAAAAGAATTCATGCGAAACTCGTCCAAAAATTCATAGCAATGTGACTTTGGAAGACTGTCATATTTTTTCTGTATACAGCACCTCAAAATAGTAAAAATCTCTTAAAGAACATATTGAATCCAACAATCTGCCAAATTTACAGAATTTTTTTATTAATGCTCCAAAAGTTACAGCAATGTAAACAATTTTTTAAGAAGTGCTGATTTAAAAAAATTAACTAAAATTAATTAAAACATGAATAAATTACAAATTGGATTTTTTGTGACAAGTAGAATACATATTTATTGAAATTTCAATAAAATTTAGTATTATTTCCACAAACTATTGACCGAAATCGTACGCGTTTACTAGAATTTACGGAACCGACCGATGTTTACTAACGGTTAGACTTAACTTGATAGCACGGTTTGCATAAAAATTTTCGTATGAGAAAAGGGAGGGGAGGGAAATTTAGAGTTGTATTGTGTGGAATTTTCAATTATATCGACTATAAGTTGTTATTCTGTGACAGTTACTGATATTTATTATATTTCGTTATATTTTTATTATTCTATGCTTTATAAATAAAATCTTAATAACCATATCACTATTTTTTCTGATCTTATTATAAAAAAAATGAAATATCGCGCACAACTTTTGGAGCATTTCTCGCTCATGAAAGCACATTATACCAATCAATTCCAATAATATTCCTAACCTTTCATACCAAATTTCAAAGGTGTGCTCCTAAAATTGCCTGATCCCGCGTTTTTTCGCCAAAAATTAAAAGTTAGGGAGATTTGCCCATATAAATATTAATAAACTTACACAAATTGCAGAAACCCAACTCATTGGAGGAAGAGTAAATTATTGAAACTAAAATGATTATAAATGGGTGTAGATTGGAATTGTTAATTTTGTTGAATTAGCAATAACATCTTATTTAAATATGGCATAACTGGACTTTTAATATTGTTCAGACCTCTAAGTTTAGTAGGAGATATGGCAAAAAAATCCACTACATTTGCTGGAGTAAAAACCGCGATCATTTTTTGCGTTACCGTGTGCCTTAGTGCAAATGGAAGTAGAAAATACATTTTCATCTGATTCCATCAACCGGAAGCCTCCCCATCACTCACTTGAAAGCTGAGTAGATTGTACTAAGGAACACGATAACGCCAAAAAAGATCGCTGTTTTTACTTCAGCAAAGGCAGAGGGTTTTTTATTGCAATATCATCTATTCAGCTTTCAAGTGAGTGGTGGGGAGGCTTCCGGTTGATCGAAACGGATGAAAATTTATTTCCGACTTCTATTTACACTAAAGAACACGATAACACCAAAAATCTCGACCTATGTGAACCTAATGATATATATTGAATATTAATAGGCAGAACATAAACAATAGTATAGAATATTACTATCTATATGTAATCAATACTATTATCTTTACTATATGTTATTATATGTTTTTCAATTAGAATTATCAAATATATTTATTAATAAACAATGTCTTTTAATAGCGAAAACAAAACATTTTTTACAAGTAAGTTAATTTAATTATTAAGTTACTTTATCAAAAATATAATATAAAAATGTGATCTCATAATATGATAGAGACAAAAATATTTGAAATTTATTCAATATAAATATTTTTCTTTGTACAAATTTTTATAATGTACACATATTTGTTTTCATAGTATAATATAATTAGAGTTGTGATGTGGGTACATCACCGAGGCCACCTGAAAATAATATATATAGAATATTAGTATTAATTGGTACAAAAAGGATCTATATTAATTAAGTATACTTATCTAGTTGTCCTATTGGATTGATGCGAAGGTCTAGTAGGTGGTCCTTGGATCAGCGTGTCCTGGGTTCCCTCGGTGACAGGTACTCCTTGGCACGCTGCATCTGAAAAAGAGAAATATATTAATATGGATATTTATTAAATAATATAATTAATAGTAAGGACAGGTATTATGGGAAAATTATATAGGGAGTTTATAAACATTAATAATAATATAAGTAGGGAGATGTGAGGAAAATGACAACGGATGGGTGTGTTGATTATTAATTGGAAAAGGAGAAAGAAAAGAATATAGATTAAATATTACAATAAGTAAGTATTAACAGGGATAAGGAATAGGTGGAATTAGTAATAATAATTTATATATAATAAATTAAATAAATATAAATAGATATTGTTTAGTTGGGAATAAACAAGGTAAGGAGTGTTATGTGTTAAGGAGAAAGAGGATTGTTAGTAGGGAAGTATAGGTTATATAATAAATATAATTAATTATTACAAATAGTTATATCGATAGAAACACTTACGAGTATACATAAAATACTTATAAGATTCTCTCCGTGAGCGTTTGTTGACGTCGGTGTTGGGGATGTTTCGCCGTGTGCGTGTCGCCTGTGGAGCCTTGGTATGAGCGCACCTCCGGCCGCGCACCACTCCGCGGTAGTACCCGAGTACTAGTCCCGACGGTGGGGATCGCGCACACCCGGGGAAACGGTCGCGAGGCACGTTGTTTACGTGCCGGCCCGCGCTCAGTTGTCGCCATCTTGAATCGATCTAGATTCAAGCGCGCGCACACTGAACACGCGGTCCGCGCTCGTATCGATACGGGGATCGCGCGCATATAGTATAGGGAATTCGGAACGCGGATAGTGGGGGGAACATGTGTATAACAGTAAGGAGATAAATTTATATTTGAATTTCGCGCTGTTAACTAGAGAATAATTTAGTGATCTATTGAACCAATCAATAGATGATATTATTAGAGATAAGACTTCCGTATGGGTAAATATAACAGCATATTACGTTATATGACTGTAATTACCTTAAATACGGAAAGTCGAAATACTAGTTGGGACAATGATAACTTATGCAAATTAGTTGTCATTTTTATCTATAGTAGGGTAAATACGGGTAGCTTTATTACATCTGTGACGGATACGGAAGGGTTGGAGACTTATAATATTGCCGTATCCCTCGCAGGTAACGAGAGAGAGAATAGATAGGGATATTAGGAGATTGAGGGAGATAGAAAATCGGGGAAGAAGTTTGGCGTGACTCGGAAAAACGGATCATCGCCATTCTGATCCTATCGATCTTCCAGATAGTAGTGTTCTGTATCTTCTGAACTTATCGATCGCACAAAGAGTGTTGTTTCTGTAGTTTTGATTTCGGAGATTTATCGTGGTTATTTTATTATAAAGGAGGATTTATTTTGTATAAGAAGGATTAAGGAGTATCCATAGATTTATCACTTTAATAAGGAGGAATAATTATTCAAAATTTATACAGATAGAGATATATATATATATAAATCTCCAAACGGAATAGTATCCGAGGATATTATTTATATTATATTGAGTTTCATATTGATTTTGTTTCATCGAATTGGTGAGTTATTTTAATTATTAAAATGATAATTGATTTATTTAGTGGGGACAATAAGGATAAATTCAGTGCGCGTTTTTCTTATTAAATTAAATTATTTATTTGATTAATTATAAAGTAACGTTCTCTCTCTCGTGGTTAGTGGTGCCACGGGATCTATTATTAGATCCCGTAATATAATTATATATATCTAAATTTTGTTAAGGGTGTTAATATTCGTTACGCGGTTTAATAGGTATCCGGAACTATTATTTTATTCAACGGAACTTCCTCTGGGTGAGTCCACCGGGTGATCAGGACGAATAAATTAATATTATTGTTTTTTTCTTTTCGATGATCTTGGGATCCGGATAATTTTGTTTAAATAATATTTTTCGTTATTTGAATTAAAAACCAGCATCACAGAGTACATGCATAATATAGAGTATAGATAGAATACAGTATACTATATGTAATTTACTTTTCCATTTCTTTCACGACCAACCGGTAAAAAATTTTCTCTATGATTTATGTCGATCTCATTAGAAATATTCGTTACTTATTTTTCCAATACTAAACAACAAATGGTTATATCATTTGTATGTTATTAATAATAAAGTATACATGTTTTATTAATATTAAAATGTATTATAGTTGGCTATAACTTAATAAACGTCGAATGATTAATAATTGGGGAAATAACTGTAATACTTCAACATAATTTTATTCCTTTTTAAAAAAAAATGTATTAAAGGAATAAGATAGCCCAGAAAAAGTTACTGTTATCAACTGCGTAAGTTAATAAAAGTGTACCTATATTTGATCACTTTCACAGTAACATTTAAAAAGAACATCCAAATTTAAGGATACATTCTTGCTAAGGATACCTATAGACACTCTTTATTTATGCAAAATATAATCTCAATGAAAACAAGTAATTGAATAAATATACGTCCACCCACTTCCATACGATAAAAATAAAGTAATAGTACTAAAAGCAAGGGTATAATAACTGAATACTTTTAAGCATTAGATATAAATATTTCCTTACTCTGTTTTGCATTGCCATCATAATAATATATGGTGTGTTGTTTATTGTTACCCACAGAAATATGACTGTTGTAATTAACATACAGGTATAAGTAAAATATAGACTTTTTTTAATACTTTCTTACACTAATGGGTTGCCATCATGTAACCATCAACAAAAACGATGCCATAACCCAATGTTTTTAAAATAAACTATAAATTTTCCTTTATCATTATTTTTTCAATTTTTTTTTAGAATGCAATTTACTCATTTATTTTAAATAGTTACAAAGAACATCTAAATGTATATTATAAATATAGATATCATACAGATAAATACAAACATATTTTAGATATTTTATGTAGTATCAAAAAATACAACAATAACAATTTTGAGGTTGTCAATTTATTTAAATAATTAAGTTCATAATAAAATATACTTATAATTCAACTTAAATACTGGAGAAATAGAAAATATACTTACTTTCTGTTTCTTCAACTCTTTGAATTAAGAGTTTTTGAAGTTTTATATTTAATTCTGCGTACTCATTATAATTATCCATTGCCTTTTCTAACTTTGCTCTAATTGATAACTTTCATAGTTAAACTCTCCTTTTCTGTTTTTAGTTTCTTATTCACTTTTTTTAATCTTCATACTTATTTTTTAATTCATTAAATTTCTTATTACATTCAGTAGCAGAATGTACAACCTCATTAGTCACAATCTAAAATTCAATATTATTTTTAATCTTACTCTAATTCAATTTTTTTCAATAATAATTAAAAAAATATTATTTTTTGGTTTCTTGTTATCTCGCATATTTTTAAAATCCTTATGGCTATGTCTTCATAATAAACATATTAATAATATACTACACTTAAAATATAAAAGAAACACTAAGGAATTAATTAATTACAGTGACGTTTTTTAATATCTTTCAAAATTAAAGAATAATAATATAATATAATATTAATTAAGATTTAATTTAATATTGTTACGAATTTCAACAATTTTATTTTAAAAAAAAGAAATTAAGTATACCTTATTTTTCTTATCACCTTTGGTTGTAATTTGGTTTTCACTGGAAATATCTCTGTTAATATCAATATTACTACTGGGATCTTTACATCACATCCATTATTTATCAAACTTCGTAGACTCTCCGACTCCATATTCATAATTTTACAAAAGCTTTTTAGATTTTTGGAAGTTTAAAGTTACAGACTATAAAATAAATGAGTGTAAAAATGTATTGTAATTATTAATTTTGCTTATAATATAGTATTTCTCTATTTAAACGATGTTTAGATAAGTATTAAAAATAAACTTGATATTGATTCAACAATTGTTTTAGTTTAAGCAGATAACTAAAAAATAACTATTAAATTAATTTACCCTTGATTCAGGCAGACCTGGATCAATTTGATTGCTATTATTAATTTCTTTCGATGAAGAACATTTCAGAGTGGCATTGGCATTCTTTGCTTCGAATTTTTCAATTTTTATGGCTAATTGTTTGTCATATTTTAATTTCTTCGCATTCTACAATAATGAAAAATATTGAATTGTTAGTTGCATTTTTAAAACATAAACAAAACTTCATCTTTATATACTATTTACTTTATATATACTTGTTACGAAGTTATTCCTCGTATTCATTTGTAAAATGATCGCGAATCTTGTCTTGTACTGCGCATGTGCGTAAGATGCAAACCTTCCTTGCTCGCTTCGGAGGAGCCGGGAGAACAGCGCTACCGATCGTACCGATAGCACGCGCCCGTCCGATCGGGAGACCGAGAACCCCACACGTTTTACTTGCTTACCATTAACGCGCCTCATTCGATGTACAGTGAACAAATAAATTAGTCTTTTGATTAAAGCCCTGGTATCGAGTTCAATTATTAAACATCAACAAGTTATGGGCCCAGAGCTTTGTGTAAAGAAAAAGTAGAGTGTGGAAGACGTTTGGATATTTATTAATCGGTATCTCTCGTGAAATAGTGACAAGATGTCGGACATGAATTTGAATAGTATGGTAAAATTTGACGGTATGAATTTCCAGCTTTGGAAATTCCAAATACAAGCAGTTTTGGTAGCAAGTGGCATAAAAGAAATCGTAGATGGCACGATAGTACGACCCGATAACCTAACAAATGTCGAAGGATTCAAATGGACGAAGGACAACGCGCGCGCTAAGTATATTTTGTCAACAGCCATAGTTCCATCTCAATTGGAAAATTTAATCATGTGCGATACGGCTGCCGAAATGTGGGCGCAGTTGAGCGGAATACACGATGAGAGATCCGCGACGAACAATCTCGGCATGTTACAGAATTTTCACCGACAAAATCGCATGGAAACTGGTGAGCCAATGATTCAATACGTTACACGCATTCGAAATGAAGCAAGGGTGTTAAAAGATATAGGCGAAGAAATTTCATATCCGCGTGGAATAATGTCGAGCTCGAAAGACAAAAGGTGGAAATTATTCAAGAACGCCTGTTGAAAGAAGAAAAACTCTCAGAGAAGGACACCGAGATGATTGCATTGGCAACAACGAAGGATTGAGAACGAAAAATCGACTACAGAGGTGATAGAGCTAAACCAAGAAATATAGAAGGTCGGAGCTCTATTATTTGTTTTTATTGTCAGAAGCCTGGTCACTACGCGCGTAACTGTCGAAAAAGGCTACAAGCTCAAGGTTTGCAAGATAAACAAGGTGAGAGTCAATGTATTTCGAATTCGTATATAAGCGCTCTTATTGTTATGAGCAGCCCCAACAATAATCCCACTCAAACCCAGGGCAATGTTGACAAAAAAAATGCAAACACATTAAATGCCAACGTTACCGACGTATGGTTATCAGACAGTGGCGCTTCTTGCCACATGACTTTTCGCAAGGAGTGGTTTACCGAATTATCAACGCGTTCAAATGAGGTTGTACTTCTTGGTGACGATAAGGCATGCGAAATAAAGAGATGCGGAACTGTTCAGATCGAAAGATTCGTGAATAGTCAATGGATAGCAGGTTGAATGGAAATCGTTTTATACCTTCCAGACATGACGAGGAATTAATTTTCCGTACGCAGTTGCACCGCTAAGAATTTTGAAGCACATTTTATGGAACACGAAGTAAAAATTTCTATGGATGGCGATGTCGTGGCTGAAGGCGTTAGGAAACAAAATAATGTATATAGAATGCTTATTCGGATCTCAGCGAAATACGAGGCTAATATTTCAACTACGGATGCAATGACGTGGCATGAAAGGTTTGGACACGTCAACAAACATAACCTAGAAGAGATATTTAAAAAACAAGTTATTGACGGCGCAAAGGTAATTGGAGACGTAGATTTCTTTTGTGAAGCCTGTAAACTGGTAAAATCACATCGACTGCCTTTCAAGTGCGACAGTGAGGAGTCAAACACATATCAGGGCGGCGAATTTTTCCATGCCGATGTCTGTGGGCCGATGCCAGTAGAGTCACTTGGAAGAGCAAAATATTTTCTGTTATTTAAAGATGACATGTCTGGATACAGATCAGTGTTTTTTATAAAACATAAATTCTATGTTTTCGAATGTTTCAAAGACTTTGAAAAATTTGTCAGCAACCGATTTGGACAATCGATAAAGATTCTTCATTCGGACATTGGCTTGGAGTTTTGCGGTAAAAAAGAATGCTGGCGCTTATGGCTGAAAAAGGGATCAAGCACGAAACGACCGCACCGCACACCCCACAACAGAATGGGAAAGCTGAACGCAATAACAGGACCATAATGGAAAGCGCAAGGCCGATGCTGAATAGTAGGAAGTTGCCTCATTTCTTGTGGGAAGAAGCTGTAAATACTGCTGTGTATGTTCTCAACCGAACTCTGAATGCCAGCATCAGATGCACTGCGTATGAAAATTGGAATGGTACGTGCATATCCCTAAATTGTTTCGTAAGAAATTAGATTGTAAATCGAAAAAGGTTGTTTTGGTAGGTTACCAAGCAGACACTCGTAATTATAGACTAGCAACAGGTGCCTCGCTCGCTCGGTTGCATTTTGCTCATGATTTGTTATATCTGTAAATATAAAATAAATACGTTGATTCATACTGTATTTTCAATTTCATAGTTTTTATGAAGTATAAAGTAGAGGGGCTAAAGATTTTTTTACGAATGATAATTGGATATTTTTAATTAATCATTGTATAATATAAAAAATAAATATGATCGTTTTACAAAGTTAGTATGCGAAAAATTTGAAAAATTATTTTTTTTTTACACAAAATCCATAATTTATTATTAAAATTCAAGTTATTATTAAAAAAAAGTACAAAAAATATAAATTAATTTACAATTTTTTTGTCAAATAAATAACTAAATTTTATATTTACTACAAAGTCTAATTCTTCAAACATTTAAAAAAATCTTTAAAACATCTTTGAAAAAACAGATTTCAAAAAGAAACCATTTTAGATGATCTGAATATATTTTAAAAAATGTAAACAAGATGTTTCAGAGATTTTTCTAAATTGTGTGGAAAACCCTATAATAATTTTTTGACTATTTAAAAAAATTTTTTTAAATTTTTCAAAAATACTGTGAAAGAATAGAGAACAATTTTTACGTCTTTAAAAGAATTTTTCTACATAGTGGGATAGATGTTTAGAGGAAGCAACGCAATTACACTTTCCTACTGCACTTTGCGAATTATTTGCATTTACTTGCATTTTTCATAATCCTATAAATGCAAGAAATTTATATGGAAAATACAAACATTTATTTTATCACCCAAAATATGAAAAATGTGTCTGTGAAAACTTAGCACTAAATGCAATTAATAAAAATTTACTAATCTATGGGTATTCTTTAAATGATTTTAATTTACCAAGCATATCTATGTATATATAAGAAACCGATGATATATCAAAATTTTACAATAAAAATAACATGTTAAATGAATTACAATTTAAAATAAATTCATTAAAAGAACAACAAAATATATTTATGATACAGTTTTGGAATGTATAAAAAATGCAAAGAGAACATGCATTTTTATTGATGGACCAGGAGGAAGTGGAAAAAGTTACTTGCTTAATGTTTTAATAGACTATTTGAAAATTTCAAATATACCATTTTTATGTGTTGCTTGGACAGGTATTGCAGCTAATTTATTAAAAAATGGAAAAACGGTGCACACAACATTTGAATTACCTCTCAATATAACATATAGTACAACATGTAATATATAATCTAATTCCAAGGATGGTGAAAATTTGAACGAAGTAAAAATTATAATATGGGATGAAATATCCATGACTTCAAAATTTGCTTTTGAAGCAGTCAACCGACTACTTCAAGATGTATGTAATACTAAAGAAGTATTTTGTGGTAAGATATTACTTGTTTCAGGAGATTTTAGGCAAACATTACCTGTTGTCCGACATGACAGTCGTACTGAAGTTATAGAAAATTCGGTTAAAAATAGTTATTTATGGACTTCCTTCACATAAACTAAAATTAAAAGTCGGCGCAATAGTAATACTTCTAAGAAATCTTAATATAAACGAAGGGCTATGTAATGGAACACAGTTATCAGTAAAAAAGCTTATGAAATATTCTATTCAAGCTGAAATTATAAGTGGAAAAAGAATTGGAAATACAGTTCTAATACCGAGAATAACTTTATCACCACCTAAAGAAGGAATACCATTTAATATGCGTCGAAAACAATTTCCCATTCATAATGACTATCAATAAATCGCAAGGACAATCATATAACCAAGTTAGTATCTATTTACCAACACCAATTTTTAGCCATGGTCAATTATACCTTGCTTTTGCAAGAGTTAAAAGTTTCTAACTTCTACTAACAATTTATAATAATCTAAACTAATTTCTAACTTCTAAAAATTTTCTAAAAAAATTGAAAAATTTCCATTTTTCATGGTGGAATAACTCGTAGGCAAATTATTTTAAACACCTAAAATTTTTTTTCTATTTTCTGGAAGATATTTCTAGCCTGTTCTCAAATTTTAGAGCGATTTAAAATTTTCATGGTACTACTTGAGGTGAAATAGCCCATATATATATATACATATTGTAATAGTTTGGTTGCCGCACGGATGTTTATCCTATTATCGCGGCTGCTCAGCGGTACGGTTAAACTTACCGTATTTGAATAAACGTATTTTTCCCGCGTTGTGGCGGCGATTACCTGTCCGTCTACCAAATCTGTTAAGTGTTAGCCTGAAACCGAGGTACTGTTTCAGATAACAATCGGGTAAAAAAAATCACATCTGAAATTGACCGCGAAACAGGGAAATCGCGTCGAGCACTTGTCAACGAGAAATATACGAGCTCTTCGGATTACGGAAGGAATCGTACGTGGGTTAAAATTCAATTCTTCGAACACCGGATTGAAATGTAATAATAAATTAAATTTTTTGAATTGTACATAAAAGATAAATAATAAATCATATCTCTAATAGTCACCGAGGTCTACGCTATTATTACAAATCGGTAAACGGCCGACTTGTAGAGAGGGGGGGGGGGGGAATATCGCGAAATAAAATAATATCCCCAGTCAACGGAACTGGTATAACGCAATAAGATTGCTTATTAATTGGCGAATAAAACACGATCGCGTGAAGTGGTCCTACTTACTTTATACGTTGCTGTTGTCGTTGGTAAACAACGACCAGCCGATCGGTCGCTCCCTCTCTCCCTCTCCCTCTCTCCCTCCCTCTCTCTCTCTCTCTCTCTCTCTCTCTCTAAAATTCTCGCTGCGGTATAGGACGGACTGTCCGTTCGCCCGTGCACCGAGGTTGTGTGGCTGCAGGTCGATTCAGAGTGACCAGTTGGCGATTTTTTTTCCTTTTCTCTCTTGCATATATTGTTGTTTATTAAGCAAGAGCAACAAGGAGAAAAAATCGTTATCTGGCAACCCTGGATCGATTCCCGGTGTTCCATCACTCACTGCAAATGCAGGGTCGGCCTGATGCAGGAACCGCACGGTAAAATACAGCACGGCGAAGCTGAACACGGAACGCGGGGGGATCACACCTGTCGCGTGTCAAGGCGGCTATCTCTCTTCGCAGCGCGCGCGAATCTCCTCCTCACCTCTCTATGCCGATGCGAACATTACGATACTGTTCGCTAGTGTTCCTCGAATTCGTCATACGGTAAGGTAAATAATACCTTACCGTTACAATATACAGGGTGTTCTGAAATTCATTCCGTTAATTTCGCACACATATAAAACACGAAATTCTAAGCAACTTTTCTATCTGACAAATTTCGATTTGAAGCTTATTTATTAAGTTATTGTTAGTTAAACATTATTAATTCGAGCCAATCAGAGCGCGCCAGTCGGCGATGGGCGGTGTAGAGAGACCGAAAGCGGTGCGTGGAGGGAGCGCCCGGAGAGGGGAAGCATAATAGTTGATTCATTTGTCATTCAACACGTTAATATGCGACAAAATTAAGAGAATCGGGAGATTAAAAAATGGCCGATAAGGAAATATCAAGCCTTATTATTTCATTATTTAATTGCTTTACGCATTTTAAATAATTTATTATTTAATAAATTAATACCATGGATATCTTAGAAACCACTTCATCGAATAAACTGACATTTTAACAATAATGATTTTAATCAAATTAAATGAAACAGAATTTTGTAATTAAATTCGAAATGTTAATGTTAATTATTATATTAAAAAACTAATTATTTAGCTGTTTATTAAACAATTTTTTAATTTTTCTAAATAATTTGACAAGTATAATTTTTTTTACTATATTATAACACAATCTATTTCAATTAAGTAGATTAAAAATGTTGAAAAGTTACTGTTAAAATATTAGTCTATTCGATGAAATTGTTCCTGGGATATCCTATCTATTATGGGAAAAACTCAGGGTATAGAGTCTCTTATAATTAATTAAAATAGTACCCTAGCAGAAATCTGACAATAAATGTTACAATTTTGTCATAAATTGGCCAATTATCATAAAATACCCAATAAATGCCCAATTAATGGCACATTAGATTTTTTTTTAACCTTAAATGTTACATTTTTACTAGGGTTATGCTACATATAAATTGGCTAAAAAAATTAAATTAAAAGTTAATAATAAGTAAATTGGTTTAAAAAATTAAGAAATGCTTTCACTTGTTATGAAAACAATTATTAGTTAATAATATTGAATTGTTTTTCCAGTTTTAACGCAGGCTTATCCCCTTAATCAAATAGATATTGGTGATTTCACGACGAGTGTACGTAAATTTTAAAATAGCTCATGTTTTTTAGATACTAAAAATATAATCCATAATCTGCAAGAAATTTTATTTCAAAATATTAATTTGTATCAGAGTTATGCAAATTGTAACAACAGTTTTTTCCTTTTTTCCAATTTTCACCATATTGGAAGTATACATTAAAATGCCTCAAAATAGGTCAACTTTTTGTATTACATAAGGTAAAAGTACCAGTGCCGGAACGGTTTTTTACTAGGTATGTAAATTTTAATTATTTTTAAGCATAATAAAGAGCTATACCATTACTGTTTGTTAACTTATGATAAAATATTAGCGTTCAATTCATATTTTTTCGAAGTTAATAATTAATATTTTTTCATATTAATTTTATTTTTTATGCTTATGTTGACTCTAATTATTAAATATGAGATAAAAAACTGTCAATATGAATTTGTACATAAGTTGGAACATTCAAAATAATTTTGTTGATTAGAATTGTGTTTTTTAAATAATTTATTTACTACACATAGTTGACTTATCGAAGATGATGTAATATATTAAAATACTTATTAGGTAACGATTGCTAACAATTAGACATTTCAAAAATGTAAATAAATATTAAATATCTTAATGTTAAAAGTGTTCCACGAAACGGACGAAATATAGAATTATGTACCAATTATGAAACATTTTTCTTGCTGTTCCGATCCTTATGGACATGAGAGAATGATGTACATATTTTGGAACACTATAATTTATGAAGCAATTAGATATAAATTTGAATTTTAGTGTACATCATATGAATGTATAGCTTCTATACATAATATTATGTTTGTAAAGCATAATGAATTATGTTTAAATAGCTTTAAACAAGGCATCAGAAATCAGCACTATTTGTCATCATAACATTCCAAATTATTTGACTTTTGAACCTTTTATATTTTTTTTCTTGATTACATATATTTTATGTTCTTTTATTTATAAATCTACATTTCTTAACTTATTTGAAATATGATTTATTTTTTCCATTTATAAAAGACTCAAAGTTTTGTTAAAATATAATAATTTAATACTATATGTTCCACAATACGGCCCTGTTTCGCAATTGGTACTTTTACCTTATTAAATGAGAAAAAGTTTAAAGCGCTCAATATAAAAAGAAAAAATGTCGATCTTTGAGGGTCAATCCAAGTTAAACAAGGAATAAAAAAATTTTTTTTTTTTTTTTTTTTTTTATTCTCAATTTGAAAAATCGTGCAACGTTTCGTCCACTGGTTTGCGGACCTCTTCAGGCACTGTTTATTAACAAAAAAACAAAAACCAAATATACAACAAAATATATAAATGAACAAAATTTCAACCACACACTTTACAACACAAAATAAAATTAAATACCTTCGAAAAAACAAAGTATACGTTTTAAATTTTACTCCATTGTAAGGTAACGTCTAAGTGAATAATAAATCAGTCAACTCGACTATATATAAATACATGTGAACATTATCAAATAATTAATTATGAGAAATAGACATACATCAATATTCCGAGCAAAACAAACTGTTACAAAATCCTTTTATAAATATTACTGAGCATTTGAGTGTCTTCCTTCTTATTTATAGTATATTTACAATTATTAATATGCAGCATCTCTGAAATAATACGTTTTTTATATGAGGGTTCTTTGTCTAAAACCGAAACATTGTCAAAATTGAATGTGTGATTATTTTGTAGCATATGTAAGCTAACAACAGAATCACTATTATACATGTTTTTGTGTTCTCTAATTCTATCTTTTAATGCACGTTTTGTTTGTCCTATATAAGAAGAATTACACTCATTACAATTGAACTTATAAACAACGTTACATAAATCAAGCTTTTTTGTCGTATCTTTACATAATGTTATGACATTATCAAGTTTTTTATTAATATTAGGCACTGTACCTATGTTGAATTTTTTTAACATGTTAGAACATTTTTCATAGAAATTTTTAAAGTACGGGAGTGAAAAGTAGCTAATTTTTTTATCGACTACATTGGTTGTATATTTGGTTTTTGTTTTTTTGTTAATAAACAGTGCCTGAAGAGGTCCGCAAACCAGTGGACGAAACGTTGCACGATTTTTCAAATTGAGAATAAAAAAAAAAAAAAAATTTTTTTATTCCTTGTTTAACTTGGATTGACCCTCAAAGATCGACATTTTTTCTTTTTTTAACCTACAATGGAGGGTGTACAAAATTTACCGTTACACGGTCTAGGATTGAAACATGACCAGCCTCACAGGAGAGGACTATCCTTTTTCAACTTTTTAACTTCTAAATATGGACAAAAATCAACAGACACTTTGAAGCTATGGACGGACCTTCGACATCAACTTTCGAGAACTAATGCGAGACGCCAATTTCTTGTGAATTGTAGATACAATGATGTAATTCCTTCACACATTTTAAACGCAAGTAAACATTTATTAAACGTTAAGTTCTGCAGTAATTTTAGTAGATATCGTTCAACCAAGATAATTAACAAAGAAAAAGTGAAATTACTAAAACTTGAAATTATTGATGTACATATTCACGTCGGATTTCTTCATAAAGTTCTTAATAATTTAAAATCTAAAATTCTCAAGCTTAAAATTCAGAACGAAATTCTAGACAAGTTTTTTTATTTGACTGAAAAGAAAAGTACTAAAATCTATCAAGATCTGTCTAAAATACATACCAACAAAATAGATTATTTATTAAAGAGAAATAAAGAATTCACATCTTATAATATCGTATCGAAACATGATTGGGTTAAAAATCTTACTCCGACAGAGATTCCACAAGATGTGTTGGATGTGGTTTCTTTAGGACCTAAATACAATATTAATTCTAGTATGGAAAAAAACGATATTTTCAGTTGTATAAAGAATGTTGAGCAGAGTTTAGACAATCTAGAAATAAACGCTGACACTAAAAATGAAATAAGAGAAATTATAGTTCAAAATTTAAAAAATTAAAATAAAAAATCGACACATTATTCAAAACAGGATAAGATTTTTGCCAAAAAGTTTAAAAGTACAAAAATTTTTTTAAGAAGAAATCCAAATATCTTTTTTACACAAGCAGATAAGGGGAATTAACAGTGTGTATGGAAAAACAAGATTATGTAGATAAAATGCTTAATTTATTGAATAATGAAATTGTGTATAAAAAAATAACTAAAAATCCGCTAAAATCTTTACAAGCAAGTGTTTACAGTATTTTGAAAAAATTAAATGACAACGATTTTCTTTCGCATAAATTTCATAAAAATCAACTCACTCAAACGAACACTTCGTTAGCAAAAGCATATGGTTTGCCAAAAATCCATAAAGAAAATATTCCACTTAGACCGATTATTTCCATGGTTTCGTGTCCGACACACTTTTTGGCTAAAATTTTATATGAAGAATTAAAACTTATTATTCCGAAGCCTAAATCACATATAGATAATAGTTATGGTTTAAAATCTAAACTTTCCAAAATTATTTTACCACATGACTATATATTATTATCGCTTGACGTATCTTCTTTGTTTACAAATATATCTATATCAGCTGTGATTGACAGTTTAAATCGACGTTGTAACCACATTATTAGTAAATGTAAAATCCCGTTCGCTGAAATTTGTGAGATAGTTACTTTTCTGTTTGAAAATACTTTTTTTACCTTTAATAATCACACTTATCAACAGATTTTTGGTAGTCCAATGGGTTCCCCTATTTCACCATTATTTGCTGATATAGTGATGGACGATCTTGAAACGTTTTGTCTTAAGGAGCTTAAAGAAACTTATAAATGCATTCCTCTGTTTTATTATAGATATGTGGATGATACCATTATGTGTATCCATAAAAATTATATAAATACTGTTATCAATGTTTTTAATGACTTTGACAAAAATTTACAATTTACGCATGAATTGGAAAATAATAATTCTATTAATTTTTTGGACTTAACTATAATGAAAAAAGAAGAGAAAATTATCACAAATTGATATAGAAAACTGTCAAACTCAAATCGAGTTATCAACTATTGGTCTAATCATACTTTGAAACAGAAATGCAACATAATTTTTAATTTGACTGATAGAGCGATATTACTATCTCACACTGATTTTCATAAAGATAATCTAAATATTATTAGACACATTTTGACAGATAATGACTATCCATTAAAATTTGTCAACAAAAATATTAATACTAGGTTACGAAAAATAAATTGTGTTTTAGTACCAAAAGATATTGTAGTCGATAAAAAAATTAGCTACTTTTCACTCCCGTACTTTAAAAATTTCTATGAAAAATGTTCTAACATGTTAAAAAAATTCAACATAGGTACAGTGCCTAATATTAATAAAAAACTTGATAATGTCATAACATTATGTAAAGATACGACAAAAAAGCTTGATTTATGTAACGTTGTTTATAAGTTCAATTGTAATGAGTGTAATTCTTCTTATATAGGACAAACAAAACGTGCATTAAAAGATAGAATTAGAGAACACAAAAACATGTATAATAGTGATTCTGTTGTTAGCTTACATATGCTACAAAATAATCACACATTCAATTTTGACAATGTTTCGGTTTTAGACAAAGAACCCTCATATAAAAAACGTATTATTTCAGAGATGCTGCATATTAATAATTGTAAATATACTATAAATAAGAAGGAAGACACTCAAATGCTCAGTAATATTTATAAAAGGATTTTGTAACAGTTTGTTTTGCTCGGAATATTGATGTATGTCTATTTCTCATAATTAATTATTTGATAATGTTCACATGTATTTATATATAGTCGAGTTGACTGATTTATTATTCACTTAGACGTTACCTTACAATGGAGTAAAATTTAAAACGTATACTTTGTTTTTTCGAAGGTATTTAATTTTATTTTGTGTTGTAAAGTGTGTGGTTGAAATTTTGTTCATTTATATATTTTGTTGTATATTTGGTTTTTGTTTTTTTGTTAATAAACAGTGCCTGAAGAGGTCCGCAAACCAGTGGACGAAACGTTGCACGATTTTTCAAATTGAGAATAAAAAAAAAAAAAAAAATTTTTTTATTCCTTGTTTAACTTGGATTGACCCTCAAAGATCGACATTTTTTCTTTTTTTAACCTACAATGGAGGGTGTACAAAATTTAGCGCTCAATATAGTTGTTTACCATTTTTAGAAATACCTACTTTGCAGTAATAAAATTGGCTATCAAGTAGTTTTTATTTTGGACTGTACGACAGCATCAATATGGCTCTGATTAAAACAGGTTATTCTTTGAAACAATAGCTTTTCAACAAAATTTGTTTTAATATGGGATTTTGATACAAACCAAAAATATAATAAATCAAAGATATTGTATAAGTGAAAAATTGAAAATAGATAGTTTAGCACTCGGGTACCCATGTCATACTATCCAACAGTTCTATTCAACAATTATTATCCTGGATAACACTTTTTCGTCTAATTATTTGGATTCTACTATGTTTATTTAATAATATTAACTTATTGAACTTATATTAAATGTGTATGAATATGTAGCCAATGAAACTTGTGAATTGGATTTTTATAATTTTTTCACCAAATAGTGTTTTTTAGGATTTTATTAATTATAATATTTTATTAATAATGCTAAAAAAGACAATTTAGTGAAAAAGATATTAGAACCCAATTAACAAGTTATATTGGTTACATTAAACTTATCTTCAATTAATAATTTACTTACATTTTCTTAAAATTAATTTTTCTTAGGTATATGATAGTTTTGTAAAATTTCATTAATGACATTAAATAAAAATTGTATTATTCAATTAGTTAGGCGATAAGATCTTTATTCAGGACAATAATTTTTGAATATAAATCTTGGTTCTATGAAATGGGTACTCAAGTACTAAAACTGTCAATTTCCAATTTTTTCATTTATACAATATTTATACAATATCTTTATTTAATTATATCTTAGGTTTCAATCAAGATCCCATATTAAATCAAATTTTGTTGATAAGCTATAGTTTCAAAGAATAACCTTTTTTTTTATTTTAACGTCGCTCTTTTTATGCTCCCAAATTGGTGCTGATCAGCGACGGAGGTTATACGATATCTTTAAAGCACTTAAGAAAGCACTTGTTGAAAATACATTCCTCAGTGGTGCTTGTATCAATCGGCCGGGGCTGGGAATCGAACCTGGGACCTCCAGATTACGAGCCCGACGCCCTACCAACCGAGCCATCGCAAGCCTCACAATGAATAACATTTCTTAATTTTTTAAACCAATTTACTTATTATTAACTTTTAATTTAATTCTTTTAGCCAATTTATATGTAGCATAACCCTAGTAAAAATGTAACATTTAAGGTTAAAAAAACTCTAATGTTGCCATTAATTGGGCATTTATTGGGTATTTTATGATAATTGGCCAATTAATGACTTAAAATTGTTACATTTATTGTCAGATTTCTACTAGGGTACTATTTTAGTTAATTATAAGAGACTCTATACCCTGAGTTTTTCCCATAATAGATAGGATATCCCAGGAACAATTTCATCGAATAGACTAATATTTTAACAGTAACTTTTCAACATTTTTAATCCACTTAATTGAAATATATTGTGTTATAATATAGTAAAAAAAATTATACTTGTCAAATTATTTAGAAAAATTAAAAAATTGTTTAATAAACAGCTAAATAATTAGTTTTTTAATATAATAATTAACATTAACATTTCGAATTTAATTACAAAATTCTGTTTCATTTAATTTGATTAAAATCATTATTGTTAAAATGTCAGTTTATTCGATGAAGTGGTTTCTAAGATATCCTTGGTATTAATTTATTAAATAATAAATTATTTAAAATGCGTAAAGCAATTAAATAATGAAATAATAAGGCTTGACATTTCCTTATCGGCCATTTTTTAATCTCCCGATTCTCTTAATTTTGTCGCATATTAACGTGTTGAATGACAAATGAATCAACCAATATGCTTCCCCTCTCCGGGCGCTCCCTCCACGCACCGCTTTCGGTCTCTCTACACCGCCCATCGCCGACTGGCGCGCTCTGATTGGCTCGAATTAATAATGTTTAACTAACAATAACTTAATAAATAAGCTTCAAATCGAAATTTGTCAGATAGAAAAGTTGCTTAGAATTTCGTGTTTTATATGTGTGCGAAATTAACGGAATGATTTTCAGAACACCCTGTATATATATATATATATATGCGCTGTTGACTATAATTGAAAAAAATTAATAAAGCAGCAATAAAGAATATACTTTAAAAATTTATATGACTTTAAAAATATACCTTACCAGCACGTCGTAAGAGTCGGATAACAACATAACTATGTTGGCTAACGCTGGAAGGATAGTAACTAGTATTTTACAGGTTGTAAATTCAATCGACATCATCTACATGTATCTATTATTCGACTAACAGAATAACACTCCGACTAAATTTTAAGTAAGTTACTACCTATCAATTATGATCTAACAATAATTAGTTATTGTACTTTAATCTTTTCAATAGTAGAAAACTGCAATGTAGTACAGCCAATAACTGATGGCGCTTTACAATTAGATAATCAAAATTGGTAAATTAATAACTTCATCAGAGATTTAAAACACTGATAGAAAATATTTATTAATAAATTAAATAATTTAAAATTTTCTACATACATATAAAATGTTTTATTTTTATCAAAAACATGTATTTTAAACTCTATACATAAATCTTTGATCAAGTTCGACTCTGTCGAAGAGTTTCTATATATTTTGCGAGTTCCACTAGATTTTTGTTATCTAATCTTACTTTCAATCTTATATTTTTATATTAAGAAAAAATATAAGTGTTATTGTATGGTATTTATTTATTAGCTATTGATTTTCTTTTTAGGACCAAAAGTTTTAAGAGTAAATTATAAAACAAAATTTTTTAAGACCGAAAACTTTGAGGCCCAACAATATTAAGTTCCAAAACTTTCAAGATCAAATTGTAAAACAAAAATTTTTGGACCCATAATGTTGAGACCAAAAAATATTGAGTTCCAAAATTAAAATAGTGCCCCTAGAAACAAGGCGAATGTAACGATTGTCCAGACAAATTGGATGATACAACAATCGTGCACGTGGAATCTCAGCCTGCTGCATCGGAACTGGCACTGCCTGCTAGTGTTGGCGCGGTTCGAATGCCCAGATTACGAAACAGGCAATCATTTCGGGCTCCAACAAGTCGCTGAATATTATGAACCGCAGACCTACATTGAAGCAATATCGTTTCCTGAGGCCGACGAGTGGCGTATGCAGAGTAACCAGATGGCGATTTTTTTTCCTTTTCTCTCTTACGTATATTGATGTTTATTAAGCAAGAGCAACAAAGAGAAAAAATCGCCATCAGGCAATCCTGGGCGTATGGCCATCGACAATGAACTTGAGGCTCATTGGAAAAATGAAACATGGACTATTGTAAATAAATAAAAAGAAGACTTTATTGATCTCGACGAACATAGTTTTTGCTTTTGCCGACGTTTCGGACGTTTTTTAACCGTCCCTTTTCAAGGCTAAAAAAACAAATCAGCGAAAAAAAATTCTATTAACATTAAAGCTGCGAATTCGATTCGAGTAATTTTAACAATAACGCACAAACACATTCTTACCAACAAAAAAGCGTAGAGATGCTAATCACATCCTAGAGTCAATTTTTCTCCCCAATCGCACAAAACACTACATAAAAAACCATATAATTTGAAAAAAATCATTATAAAGGATAAAATTAACAAATAAAAGAAAATAAAAGAAAATTATACAAAAACAAAAAAAAATTTACACACCTCGCACTCGCAAAAACCTCCACTCAACGTGTTTAACGAGGACCTTCCGGAAGGGAGTCCTTTACAATAGTGAAATTTATATCAATATATCGACATCGTCTAACCTCCGACAATATATACATATATACATGCATACATGCATACATACGCGTAACATATACATACATATACATACGTACAACACATGTGTGTGACGTATAAAACCAATTTAGTAAACATTTAAGTCGCAGAGAGCGAATATATTGCGGGCCAAACGAGTCGAGATATCTCCCGTGTATCAGGAATCCATGCGCCGCGAAGAAGTGATAAACCCGACTTGCTATGTCGAGACCTGCTGGGATTCCCCCGGGAGTTCGGAAGTGCGCCACCTCCGTGCACCACACAGTCCCCCGATACCAAGAGACCGAACACATTAAGCGGACGACCGAGTGAAAGAATTTTCATGGATCTCACTGGACCGCCTACGCACGCAACATTTTAACACCATCAAGCGCAACTCTGTATACATTTTTTTAAAAATTAACGTCTTCGATGCGGTTTAATGTGTCATCCTGTATGTAGATATTCACAATTCTGAGAACATACGTTTTTTAAAATTGTTTTCAATATCCATGATACATGTTTAGTTAAAATCGATATTATGTCCTGTGCTAAATGTGTGGTTCGCTAAAGGGGATCTGTCATTTTTATTTTTTACGTCATATTTATGTTCTCTGATACGAGTTTTAAGCTTACGCTTACTTGTACTTATGTATATTGCAGGGCAATCTCTACTTGGTACCTTTATACAATATTATAAATTTCATTTTTTACAGTTTTGTCTTTACCGAATTTAATAATTTTACTAAATTTATTAATAGTGCGATTTATCAATAGAAATTCATGTTTCTTAATAAATACATTCAATTTCGGGGTTAATCCTTTAATGAATGGGAAAGCAAGTCTTGGTCTCCGAATTTGATTCCTGTTTATTAAATTATTATTAATATTACTATTAATGTTATTATTTATGTGTGAAATTCTTTTATTTATATATTTTTTAATAAATTCATGTGGGTAATTATTATTAAGTAAGAAATTCGTTATTATTTTAATATTTTCTTCGTGAAAAATAGAGTCAGACAGTGAAATCGCTTTGTCAACCAGATTGTAAACCATTGCTATTTTTTGAGATTGTGGGTGGTGTGAGAGAAAATTAAGATAACGACCCGAGGCTGAATTTTTTCTATACCAATTGGTTATAAGAGTAGTATCATTATATCTATAAATATATAAATCAAGAAAAGGCAATTTACCGTCTGATTCTAGTTCCATTGTAAATTTAAGAGGGTTACAAAAGCTATTAAACTTGTTAAGAACCTTATCAATTTGTTCTTCTTTAATTATTAATAAAATGTCATCCACTTTTTATACAATATTATATCATTCTTAAATTTTCTAGGGCATGAGATTTCCAAAGCTTCTAAAACTATATCAGCAAACTATGGGCTGGTTCAAAAACCCATAGGAGCTCCCATTATTTGTTTATAAGTTTTGTTATTAAATGGTAAAAAAGTTGAGTCCAAGAGCTGTTCTATCCCTTCCATAAATTCAACCTTACGAAGGGGAATATTGTTTTTCAAAAACTTCCATTTTTTCGATATTGCTTGTAAAATTAAATTTTTAGGGAAATTTGAGAAGAGGGAGACTACATCGAAAGAAACCAATCTATAATTTCTCCCACCACCTATATTGTAAATAAACCCGAAAATGTAAATTTAATCGACTCCAAATGGGTTTGTAAACTCCAATCGACGTAATCCGGGAAAACAAATCGCTACAAGGCTCGACTATGCGCGAGAGGTTTTAGGCAGCGCAGAGGAATAGATTAAGAAGAAACGTTTTCGACAGTTGTAAGGTATGATACGTTAAGAGTCCTTCTGGCGATTGCAACCGAACAAAATCTAGAAATGACTCAGTTTGATATACAGACCGCATTTTTGTATGGTATGTTGGATGAAACGTTCTATATGCGAATTCCTGAGGGATTAAAATTAACATCATGTAATGACAAAGTTGTATGTAAGCTCAATAAATCATTGTATAGCTTAAGGGGACAAGCCTGGGTTAAAACCTGAAAATACAAACAATTACTTAAGCATATGTAAAAAAGTTTTATAAATAATTTAAGGCTTGCAAATTTATATACTTATAATATACTATATTTACTTGAGTTTTACCTGATATAAAGTTGAAATCAAAACCATTTACTCTGCTCCGTAGTCCATGCTTGCATAACATCCATTTTTTGCCCTGAAGGTACTTGCCGCAGACTTTCTTCAATATGGGCCATCCGTATAAGTCCAGTTTGGAGGTAGACCATGTTAGACATAATCTAATCCACTTGAATGGAGCACTTTTCTGAAACAATCAAATGAACAAGAATTATTTATCAATATACACTATTTTTCCCATTTTTAGTCATTTTTATCAAATAAATTGTTTATAACTTACTTGGAAACATTTTTTAACTCAGTCTGCTCCATTCAAGTGGTTCTAAATATAGATAGCAAGGTCTCCTCAAAATTGCATCCAAATTGAATGATAGGATCCAAAGATATCCTGCGGCAACTGACCTAAAAAAAGAAAAAATAAGATTTTGAGATAAATGAGTTTAAAGTTTATTGTTCAAAATTGTTAAAAATCTTCTACATACTTACATAAATAATTGCTGTAGCTATTTCTAATAATTGAAAAGTATAATGTGATGGATGTAGGAAATTGTTTCCTACTAATAACCTCCAAGCGGTTACTTACACATCACTGAATCACACTGAAAAGAAAAATAGATTTTTATTAATAAAACATAGTAAATGATCTTACCAATGTATTTGAGATTTTAAAACTTCCCTTTTTTCATCACTTCTACAAAGCCATTGTGTGAAGTTCCATGTTGCAGTGAGCACCCTTGGTAATGAATTTCCAATCTCCAGTAGATGAATTGATGCTCAATGTTGACCCGCTCCATAAGATGTTTCTGCAATTTGTAATCTTTCCTGCCTTCTCGTTCTCCTTGACTCCATGGTGTTGGCTTCGACTTTCCTTTCTGCATGGAACAATCTTGAGTCGTTGCTCACTTTTACCCATTCATGCACAGAGTGTCCAGAGGTTATGCCAAACTGCTCCATGATTTTCAAATAAGCTGCTCTTCCATCATTGAAAATAGTCACAGTTTTCAAGTCCAGGAGGGCTTTTAAAAAGTTTTTAAAATTTAATCACTTGGGAAACTACACTAAATATATAATATATATGTATATATATATATATATATATATATATATATATATATGTGTGTGTCTGTGTAGCACTCAAAGTAAAAAAATAAACAGATTTTACACTGCACTTCACTCGCGTAATCGAAAATCGCGATATCACAATGAAAAGCGCCGAAAATCGATAAAAGGATGCAACAGGTGTTTGTTTGTAAACAGAACAACTGTCACTGAGGTGATAAAGAAATCAGGTTATCTTTTACCGTACGTAGTTCGTATTTGCACCGGCAGAGAGCGCATGAACGCTGCCGCGGCGAATTTGAAATTTTATGCACGATTGTGAATTTTTCAAAAAACCGCATTTCATAATTTTCGCTACAGCTAAAGAAAAATCAAAATTACAACATACGGGGCGGAAAATACTATTTTTAATAACATTTACTTTCGAAAAAAACAATAAAAAAAAAATCGATTTTTTCATTATTTTAACCCAGGCTTGTCCCCTTAAAGCAAGCATCTGGATGCTGGAATCAAACTTTTTCGACTTTTCTTTCGCGCTACGGTTTTGTGTCATTGTCGGCGGATGCATCGGTGTATATTGGTTCAGTAAAAGATGCAAAAGTGTACTTGACTTTGTTTGTTGACGACGGTTTAGTAATGTCACATAAACGAGAAGCGATTGATGAGGTTATGAATGTTTTGAAGTCTGAATTTGATGTGACAATCACAGATCCGGACCGAAGATATTTTATAAGGCAACATTAAAATACATTTTACATTTGAAAAACATAAGTGCTTGTAGTAAATCGTTTAATAAATTTGAAATAATTTTGTTAAGTTTACTTGAGAGGTTAAGCAACGTACATGTTATATTGGGAACTTTGCGGCCGTTGCTACAGCCGTTGCTATGCATCGAGGCCGCAAAAATCTATGAGCCAATGAGAGCGCGCGAGACTCCAGCCGGCCGCAAAAGTCGCTCTTCCCGTATCTCCATATGCGGCCAGGGAACACGTACTTTCGGCGGGGGGATGAAGAAAAATTAATAACTGTTTAAAAAAATTAAAAAAAATAATAAAAATTATTAATGTCTAGATTTGAGAAAAGTAAAAATAGCTATTAATTTTTATCAAGTTTCATAAAAATTGTTGTTAATAGTTAATAATTTTTTCTAATTTTTTCATTTATAAAAGCATTGTAAAAAAATGTATGAGTGTATCTGTGTAAAATTAATTAAATTAATCGTAAATTATTATATAAATTAGGGTAAAAAAGTCACGATTTCACAAAAAAGAAAAAAGTAATAACAAATTATAAAAAAAATAATTTCTTCAATTTATTATAAAAATACAATAATGATTCGAAAAAATTAATAATAGTTATTAATTTTTGTTATCAGACTGAAATACTCATGATTCAAGAAAAAAGTATTAATAATTTATAAAAAGTAATAAAAATTAATAATAGTTTATAAATGTTATCAATTAATTGTCTCAAATCTAGACATTATATATTATTATTAAAAGTTAATAATTTTTTATATTTTTTCTTATTTCCGCCTGGGTTATACAATTAATTTAAGTCATAAATAATCGATTGAAATAGATAGAAGTGGAAAGATTTTGATAAAATCGAATAAAAATGATTCATTTAATCGATTTCTATGCGAAAACTTTTAACGTCTGACGATTTCAATCAATTATTTTTAACAGGCATACTTTTTTATGTACTGATTTTACAAAGAATAATAATTAAAAATCGATTCAAATGTATTAAATTTAATATTTTTTGAGACAGTTTAATAATATAAAAGAATCTATAGTATTGACATTAATTAAATACGATATCATTTAATATAAATATTTCACATTGAAATCGATTACTTTCTAATGTACTGATTTTATCTGGTCGATTAAATCGATTGAAATCGATAGAAGTCGATTCAAATATTATACATTTCAATTGATTTTAATCGATTATTTCTAGCAATATTAAAGACTCTATATTATTAAAATCAATTGAACACGATAAAAATTAAAACAAATATTTCTCATTGAAATAAATGTATATTGAAATATATTAAAATCAAATACATTTTTATGTACTGAATTTATCTGGTCGATTAAATCGATTAAAATCGATAGGAGTCGATGAAAATTCGTAAAAGGCAAATATCCTGAATCAGATAATGATTTATAAAAATGGGTTAACAGCTTAAAGATTAAACTTGATTGCAATAGATTCAGTACATTTAGATTATAACACCATTAAAAGCGATTGGTTACGAATTCATATTAAAAGCAATAGAAAGCAATAATTTATTCTAAAAGAAAATTGCTATTTGAAATGTATACATAATATACTTATTAAAAATCGATTGGACATTATTAAATCTAATGTTTTGTGAGACAGTTCAATAATATAAAAGACTCTATAGTATTAAAATCAATTGAATACGATAAAATTTAATACAAATATTTCACATTGAAATAAATGTATATTGAAATATATTGAAATCGATTACTTTCTAATGTACTGATTTTATCTGGTCGGTTAAATCGATTGAAATCGATAGAAGTCGATTCAAATATTATACATTTTAATTAATTTTAATCGATTATTTATAGCAGGGATACCATTTAAACAAATCAAGCTATAATTTTGCCAACTTTTTTTCAACGCTCGATTGACTCCGTAATCCATGGAGATAGCTATATTAAATTATTAACTACCTTAATAATTTAATATAACTCAAACGATTCCTCCTTATTAGTAAAAATTAAAACCGCATGAATTATTGCTTGCGGATTTAAATGCAAAAATTAATTCTTTGATTTGGCACTATGATTAAAATTATCGCTTCTACTTAAGATAACTATTATATTTAATAACAATTTTTATCCAAATAGATTCCTTCTCACTTACGGATTATGTAGGTATGGTTAATGTGTTGATTTTTTTTGAAAAATAATTAAAAAACAGCATTATAATTTTTATAGGAAATTAAGATTTATGGTTCTGGTCTTGTATTTTTTTTTTTTTTTTTTTTTGTTATTTAACGTCGCTTTATTTATGCTGCCAGGGCTAATCAGCGACGGAGGTGAACGGTGTGTCTGTAAACAAAGCACATGTAGTTGAAACAGTGGTGCTTGTGTCCATCGGAAGATATCATCGGTCACTGTAATTAGTCTAATAATTACAGTTTCCTGTCCTCCCGATGGAACCACCGCGATCCTCTTTACATCTTCGCGTCCCTAACGTTCCTTATAGTTCAGATGCCCGTGCCTCTCATGCACTGGCAAGTGCACGAAACGCACGCGCACCTGAACTGGCGTCACATTATAGTGACACGCCGAGCCACTGAGTCGCGGTGTTCGAAAAATGCACATGAAAAAATTTTCAGAGGTACACGTCTGGGATCGAACCCACGACCCTCGGTGTGAGAATCGGGAGCTCTACCCATGAGCCACCGCGGCTCTAGTCTTGTATTTTACTATTGATTTTATTAGGTTATTGGCTGTGTGGTATAGCTTGGTTTTATATTTTATGGCTTATTGTAAATAACCAATAAAACAAATATTTTATTCTTATTCTGTACTATAAAATTTTAATATAAATTATAATTTTTTATAATCGTACGTCAATTAATGATATCCCCATAAAAAATGCCAACGTGAAGCTACAAGGTTTTTTCAGACTTTTAGAATAGTATATTATGACACTGTTGTGGGAGATGGTTTTCTACTGTTCCCGAAGTTGTTCGCACGAGCGAAGCGAGTGAGAACATCGAGAAAGGTAAACAAAATCTTCCACAAGTTTCATACGATGTTTTATAGCATTAGAATCTCAAAATTTGAAATGAAATTGGGATTTTGAGGTTAAAATGTTATAAAAATACTTTATAGTCTTTTTGGACTATATATAAAAGTTAATGAAAATTACCTGGAATTGCATGTGGAAATTATCTTTAAGCTTTTTCTGAAATTATAAAAGACTATCATATAAGGAATAAAGTATTTTTCTAATAGTCCAAGAAATCACGTGAAATTCCACATGAACTTTTTTTATAGGGATACCTAGCTTAATTTTTTAATTTACGATTTTGAAATAAAATCATAAAGTGTATTATTTACTAAAAAGTAATTGAAATGCCAGCGGACGCAACGGACTTTGTTCTATTGGATATTCTGCTTCATAAATTCAATACTAGAATGTAGAACGGGCGGAACAAGCGGAACAAGAAATTCAATTTTCTGCTAAACATTGTTTTGCTGGAAAAATCTACATATCGACCATATCTACATAATCCGCAAGTGAGGAGGAGTCAATTTGCATGAATATTGTTACTAAAAATAATAATAATCTAAGGTAAAAAGCTTCAATTTTAATTCTGCTGCCATAATTACTAGCCTAAATCATCGATTTTTACTTTCCCAATTAATTAAAAATAAATAATCCGTAGTAATCTTTGCGGAATTATTCATTTTTATTAACTAAGGGCGCAAACTTCATTAGCGTCGATTCTTTGATTTCTAATCGAGGCAAATCAGAGTGGAATCGTGGCGAATCGAAATCGAGCTCGATGTATATGTACATATACATATACTTAATAATATTTTTGACTTTATAGGTATTCATGTGCAAAATTAATAAATAGTTTATTTGAAAATAATATCATTTATTATTTATTACTCACTAATTTCCTAATATTTTAAAAATATAAGTATCTATTGATTGATCAACTACCTGTAACTGGCGCATCTACTCATATACTGATGAATCATAAACTTTAACTTTTTTAAATGTTATAGCCATTTTTGATCAATAAGTACTTATTTTTAGCACATTTGTCTGTCCTACCGAAATTTTAGCGTTCTCGGACAGACTACAGGATTTTAAAAAATTAAATGTGGAAGTAGTTGCAGCATCAGTGGACTCACATTTCACTCATTTAGCGTGGATAAATACACCGAGGAAAGAAGGTGGACTCGAAAATATAAATATTCCATTACTCTCGGATCTAACACATACAATTTCCAAGGATTATGGTGTATATCTTAATGACTTAGGACACACACTTCGGTAATTTCATATATATTTTTTATTATTTAGACACTAATTTCCTGATCATTTCTTTACTTTTTAAATCAATTAGCACCACTACGAAGAAAAGACGTTTCCGTTAGGTGCTCTCTCCATTTTGTTTATTACAGTTGTGTTACCGTTGTTTATACTATATGGACTTGTCTAGTTTATTTACTATGTATATTTTGCAATATTTTGATATAAAAGAGTTTGTAAAGTTTCTCTGACTTAAATTAGACTTTAAACTTTTAAAAAACATTTGTGGTATTATTATCTCTTAATATTTATAGTGGGTGTTAAATATTCGATTTGATGAAATAAAGATGATACAAATATTGAGAAGATTACGCAAAATGTCTGTATATATTGATGATAATACACTTTGTACAAAGTGTAAAATCTATTATCATCAGTCGGATTCTATCAGGGCTGGGCTTCGTGAGGATGGGAGTTTTTAAAAGTGTTGTGTTGATATTTAGAACGTCGGAAGAAAATCATCTATGCAGGCTACACATTCACATGAGAATCAGATGATACTCATGTAACCAAATTTTTAAAGCTTATTAGATTTTAAATGAACACTCGGTAGATATTATTTGCATATATATGCACCGAATTTGCAATAAAAATGTAATAAAAAAAATTGGAGGTGCCGGGAATCCAACCTCGGAAATTTAGCTCCCGAGACCGACTCTTTACCAACAGAGCCGTTTTGTTACTTTGATTTATTAAGTTTTTTTAGGCTATAAATAAAAGTTGAATGTTTTTCGATCTTATAATATTTTTAGAGTAACGGAATTGCAACATGCACTTTTAAAGGCATGAATCAATACATAACCAGCGTTTCGATTGTAAAGTGATTCCAATGAAAAATTAGCCTAACGATAAGCAAGTCGTAAAATAATCTTATATTAGATAGTGATACATGAACACTAGCTCAAGATAAAATAAATTTATATTTAAGTGCAATAGCAAAGTGGTTGTATTTAAATAAATTATCTTTTCTTTTAAAGCGTAATTTCAAGCTCCGCAACTTATCCCCTCTCTTCGAATTTAAAGGTTAGCTGGCGGGATTGACAATTTTTATTAATTTTTCCTGCACGAAGAACAATTGCGATAATGTCTAAAAAAATACGTCTACTAAAAGTAGTTGAAAAAAATCCATTAAAATCAATGTTTTTATTGTTACGTTATACATAGTATTGCAGCTAACACATGCCATCTTTGAATGTTACTATCTACAGACGTATTAAACCAATTTGACCGGGTCTTCATGTTAAGCGTCTTTTCAAGAACTTTTTTTTAGTACTTTAATGTTTTTTCTAACCCGCAACACAGCTTCTTAAGATAATTTATTTACTTAGTCAAAATTTTTTACATATTTAAAACGGCTATAAAAGTTGTTGAAATCATGAAATTTAATATTAAAACGATTCCACATGATAGATGACACATCCAAGTATGCGTAAAAAAATTTGTTCAACTTTTTAGCTACCAGTTAACCAACTGAAAAACCCTAATTTTTATTTTTCTCTATCGTCTTGACGATTTTTGTTGAAAATTTTACGTGTTCGCATTTCGCACGAACTATATCTTGTAGGTAATTTTATAAGTAATAAATTCGATACTGAGGTTTTTTTCTCTAAAGCGTGAATTAACGAAGTTATTAAGCAAAATATAGGAAAAAAACGGATTTTTTCGTGTTTGTTTCACTTCCTGATTTTTCCTGACCTTTTTAACCCTCATTGACGCAATTTATCCGTCAATTTTTAGTCCATCAATTTTGAGCACGGACAATTTTGTTATTTATGCTTGAAAAGGTCTAAAAATTTATAGATGGATATTTTTCGATGTGCTCTTTTAGAATTCAGCCCATACGCTTCAAAATTATTTAAACTCTTTTCACGATTACCCCTCACACACGCACACCTTAAAAGCTTCTTTCGGAAGCTGGAGAACGGGATAACAAGTAGGAAGTCTCCCCTTAAGATACTATTTATAAAACACACACGAGGAAGTCGCACTCGCGAAAATAATATACACATAAAATATACACAAAAGACCGGAATGGTTCGACGGCTCAACTCAGAATCACCGAGTTCGTCGTGTCGACAGTCCCTTCTCGTCTGCTTGACTCGGCCGATCCAACGCGTGTATACAGTGTGTACTGTAACTGTAGATTAGCTGGGACTTTTATTGGATCGTAAACGTCGTATACAGGAACAGCTTGGATATGTGGTAACCTTGAATTATTCCTTATAATCTTAAATCGATGACGATGACATATACAACATACCGAACTTGCACCCATCTAATTGATAGACCACCAGATCCACGAATAGATGTCTTCATTACTAACTTCGGCAGCTATTACGAACCTAACATCGAATAATAGGTAATACTTTTTCTATTGTTGTGACTCCGTGGAAGTGTTTCCTAACCTCACTTTTGCTTCTCCTTCTCACTACCTACAACTACGTTTCAACAACCTATTGCTATCTTCATACGTAATTTATCTTCAGTATGATTTACCAATATTTTTGTAGTTATTCGAAGAAGATTTTCTATATGCGAAGGACCACTACTTTTATCAATTAAGCTGGATACGTCTCGGACTCAATTTACGTATTGGCTAGATACTTCTTGGTCTTCATCGTTACTTCACTGGACATATGGACATCCGCTTCAGGTTATAAAAGGATATAATAAATCATTGGACGACAACAAGGTGTTCAAAACCATCTAAGTAATAGATTGATTTATGGATTGTGTGACAATAACAGATTAATAAATAATATTGATAGCTAGGATGCTCTGTGTGCGGTTATCTCGTACGTTAGTTTTATAAGCCTAATGTATTGCAACTTAATCGACGCATTTTTAAAGTCTTCATAAAATGTATTTATACATATATGTATAGCTATTGTAAATGCTTTTAAGTTGGAAACAATTTTTGAATAGTAATAATTGGTATTTAAGATACTTTTGTTTGCTTTAAATTAGCTATATTTGCAAAAAAGTGATTTGTAGATCATAAATGTATTTATCTTCTAGTATGAAATTTGTTAGATATGTTAATTTTGTTTTTAATTTATTGCAAAAATTTATAGTTTCTATCTTTACCTAAATGTAGTGTTTGTATCCTTAGTTCTTTTCTCTTACATATGTCTCTTCTTTTATCTAATTTCTATCTTAGTTTCTCTCTCTATACAATGTAACGTGGTATTCGCGTACCCGTAATAATAATTAATTTTAATAATTATTAATTAACGTTGGACCGCGTTGCCCAATACCGCGTGCACAAATTATTTATTTATCGCGAAAATGCTAGCAAGTGTCGCCAGGAACAAGTTCGTTTGGACGTACGATGCGGAGGATTCGGGCAATCCTCCTTGCCTCGATACGATTCAATCAAATAATAAATTGTCGACGGGAGCGGAGAGACACAAGAATTATACAAAGATTAAAATAAAAAGAAAAGAGGTATTTATTTAAATTTAATTAATAAAATTAGCCATTCTGACCTCGTGCCGCGACAATCTTAAAACGCGCGGGCGGAAGTTCCAGGAAGCCTGCCGGATCAAGATCCTCGCCAGATCAAGAGGCCTGCGATGGCTCGGTCGGTAGGGCGTCGTGCTCGTAATCTGAATTTTCCAGGTTCCATTCCCGGCCACGGCCGATTGATACAAGCAACACTGGGGAATGTATTTTTAACAAGTGCTTTCTTAAGAGATCGTATGACCTCCAACACTGATGATCACCAATTTGGGAGCATAAAAAGAGCGACATTAAAATAATATAAAAAATGGACCCTCGCCTGCGGCAGATTAGCTTCCAGAATCCGCTGTTCACACACACACTACCGAGTTTCACTCAATAATCATACACTCGGGGGGGGGGGGGGGGTCACGGTAATATAAAATTATCTTACCGGGTTGCGCCCCGTGGATGGCCCAGCCGATCCTGTGGTACTTGACGGCCTCCTGGGGAACGGAGGTCGGACGTCGGCCATGATGAAGGCGGCCTAATGCCGCGGCGAGCACGTCCGCAAACCGCGCTTGCACTCGCGCACGACCCCGTCCTTATACACTACACTCACATTCGTTCACACATGAGGTAAGCTCGGAACACAAACATACGTTTCAGTTACTCGTCCCTGCTTCGGATTAACCGTGCACAGGGTCTTATAACTTACTTTTTTTGTGTAGATCGGTACTCTCGGCTCACCGAGCAGTACCTCCGGGTTGAAATATCCTGATCCGCCTCGATCAGCGGACAGTTATACACTGATTAGGTGATCGCCTAATTTTCCCGAAAAAGGGATAAGAGTGGGGAACACACACACTCTTTCGCGCTCTGACTAGTAGAAGAAAACAAGTGTCGTCGGTTGGCCTTGACATACCAAAGGCTCCGACGACTTATGAGTTTAATTACTTTATTCGCCGCGAATAGATTGTGTGACGATTTCCGTCACAAAGCCTCCCCCCCCCCCTAGATTCTACTTCCCTCGGGAAGACCGAGTCAAAAAAAGGTATAATCTATTTGCGACCGCGCGCTGTTTTTTTCTCTCTTCGATCAGTTCCGGAAAGGGATACGGTCCTTGAGAATACGGACCACCTCCTGCCCTACGTCTCGTGCTACATCATCTGGGAGGTTGACAGTGTCCTCCAACAACATGCGACATTCCTTAAGAATGTCCGCCTCGTTGCTGGATTGTGGGCCTTGTGATATCGTCCCAGTTGAGGAAGCCGGTACTTCCAAAGACGTACGGGGTTTAGACCCATTTGCCCACTTTGGCGTCGGCTGACGAGATGGCCCAGCCATCCTTGTAGCGTCAACTTCCATCGGGGTAAACCATTACAAGTCGCTAGGTCGAGCCTTCTGCGACTGCTTCTCACGAGGTTTCGGGACATAGGCCTTGGTCCTATCCTTCCTACTGACTCGTTCGACAGGAACTGGCTGAGTTCCGCTCTCTTCGCGTCCCTACCTATCTGGTTCCGCTGCTTGGTTGCTGGTCAAGGGAGCGTTCAGGCTTTCTCTATACTCCCTCGACTTCTGGTTAGCTTTGTCTTGGACGACCGCACTCAGGGCCGCCTTCACTTGCTCGAAGGGCCACGTGCAATCTAAGCCAAAAGCAGCGGCCTAGAGGCTAGTCGCCTCTTCCACCCGGCGTCTCACTACCACTTCCGCGTAGGAGGTCTTTCCACACAAGCCCTTCCGACTACCCTCATTGCGGGTGGGCTTATCCACTCGTCGCCTTTTCGACTCCTTCGGACCTGCCCGTGGCGTTGGTCGCTTTGGTGCCTGTAGAGAGACAGGGACCTTAGCGGCCGGTGCAACGGAGTTAGGTGGTGCGAAGGGAGAGTAACCCCGTTCTTGTACCCACTTATCGTGGGACTCTGAATATATGGTGCACTTCCTCACAGTCACTCCTCGGCGTCCGCAATTAAGACAAAATGTCTTGCGGAATCGCACATTCCCGGCGACTGTGGTCGAGTGCCCAGCAATTGAAGCAGACGTTCTTAGGGGAGCTCTATCGACTGATCGAATGGTATTGGTACCAGTCGTCGGAGGACAATTCCCATAGTGATGACTGGGCCAGATGTTGATGACCCAGTCTTCGCCTGCTTGGGCAGAGACTCGACCCCAACATCGAGCTTCCCCGCTTGCAATGGACCTATGACAGGTGCCCTGCTTCCGAGAACGGCCGAATCGTTGCTCAAGGTGTGGCGGGGACTCCTGATTCGTAATCGTCCTTCGTCAATTGCCTATTGCTGCCAGACTTTTTTCTTGCGGCGTAGGCGACGGTCTTCTGCTGCTCCCGTTCTGCCTCACGCAGATCCTCAGCATACTCTGCGGAGTAGATGTTGGCGGACGGCCCCGGTACTAATACCGCAGGCACATCCACTTCCATCTGCTCCACTGGGGTTAACTCGACCGACGATGAAAGGTCTACCGTCGAAGCAACAGGAGTCCTTTCCAACTCGACGAGCACCTGGTCGATGTCCCGCACAGACTGGGCACATCCAGCGAGCGGATCATCTAAAGGTACCTCGAGGCAGTCAGGAGACACCAGAATCACCTCTTCGGTATTCCGCGACGTAGGTGTTCCCTCTCCGAGTAGTATGGGCTGAGGCGAGGATGGAATGATGCCGTCTCCTGCTTCCAGGTCTCAGGCGTCCGGTGATATCGCATGACGGCTTCTGGCCTCCTCCTTTTCAAACCGGCGGAGGTCTTACTCGTCGCGCTCGATCGCTATCTGTTGGAGCATCTGCTCCGTCAGAGCGATCAATCCGCCGTTGGGGTCCATCTGGGAGCTGAAATAAAACCGAAGCTTATTAGTCATAATTAAAAGTACATTACAAATAAGGAAGAATTGCCCATTCTTTCACACACAAATATTCTCAAACATCACATTCCCAATGCATGGCATACAGTTATCAGGCGCACCCTTCGGTAACTGTTCTTATGCGAGCCGATACGTAAACCGTTACTGCTTGACAATCCGAGGTGGTACATATCTTCTCATATCAGAAATATGTACCTCGGTCCGTTGCCGACCAAACTCTTCTAGTCTCAGAACTACTGGAGATAGTACTTCTTCAACTTCAAAAGGTCCGTCATACTTTGGTGCCAGTCTAGCAGATATGCCCTTCGCACCTTGGGAAAGCGTTTCGCACTTCCTTATGACTAGATCTCCTGAGACCTGAAACGAGGCAATACGTCTGTTTCTGTTGTAGGTCTTTTCTTGACGTCTTTGCTCCTCGTCAATGTGTTTCTTGACTAAGTCGCGCAGAGCATCAAATCTTTTAAGTCAATCTAGCCATACTTCGGGGTTGTCCAGGATTTTAAGGTCCTGCTTTTCCACTTCCCTGCGGAGACTTCACAGATTGTGGATGACGCCCGAAGTTTAAGAACGCGGTTGAGATTTTTGTACTTCACTGCATTGCCGTGTTTATTGCATGGCGAAATTCGTGCAAGTATGTCCCACCCTCGATATCTGAATTGACAAACGTCGCAATCATCGTTTTTAACGTTCTATTAGTTCTCTCCACCGGGTTGGCTTGCAGCTGGTAAGGTGGAGTTCTGACATGTTTTATGCCATACTCCAGCATTCTTAACATTATGTCGTTTATGAACTCACAAGGGGAGGCCACATCCTCTGGATAACGGATCCTTAGCAAACTCTAGGATATAATTTGTCCATTTTTACGATAGATATAAGCAAATAATGAAAATTCTCGCTGAAAAAACTGTTGATCTTGATCGCTTATAATTCGGAAATAATTGAAAACGTAAATTTAAACTAAATTTTAAAAGAAAGCTGAGATCAAGTAGATACGTTTTGAAAAAAAAGAAGCTTAAATATCTTAACATGGTCAAAAGTTATGGGAAAATCCGCTTCCCAGAGGGTGTGACCTATCCTTGTCAGTCCCATTATGCGTTATTAAAAAATCTAGTGTTTCCCAACGGAAGACTACGAGTTCCTCGATTGCTTTCGATACTGACTTACCGGTCGCTGTACGTAATGGTTTGAGTTCTATTTACCTTGTAAACAAGTCTTGAAATACTATCATGTGTTTGTATTTACTTTTACTACGTGGAAGCTTCATTACATCTGCTACCACAACAGCCCAGGGTCTCTCAATGTTCCCATCAAGCCTTGAGGACCTGCTTGACACGTCTTATAGCTCTGACAGATCAGATACTGTAAAACAAATTGACGGGTATCGTGGTAAATACCTGGCCAATAATAGTCTCTGGCAACACGTTCGTAAGTTTTTTCGACTCCCATGTGACCCATGGATGGGTGGAAATGAGAATCTACTAAGACTCGGTTCCTCTGCTATAAGGGTAGAGCAAGACGCCAGCCTTCTTCTCGTTCTATTACAGATCCAAGAGTTTATCACTTGTAAAACGATATAGCATATCATCATCAATTTGCAACTCCGGAAATTTCTGAGGGCATGAGCGCACATCGTTTAATCATGTGATATACCATGGGTCTGTAATTACTTCGAACGAGGCAATCTCTTCTTCGTCGGGGTCTGGGTTGACGGCCCAACCAATAAAAGTGTCATTTCAAGTATCCATCGTGCCAACCTACCCGACAGCTCTCTGAGATTTTTTAGCCATTTGAGGGCACTATGGTCGGTCACAGCCGTGAATCGATAGACCTCAATGTATGGTCTCAATCTCTTAATAGCCCATATGAGAGCCAAGCATTCTTTTTCCGTTGTCATGTAATTACGTTCAGCGCGATTTAATAATCGGTTGATGTAGACAATCGGATGCTCAAAACCCTCGCCGTCCAGTTGCGTCAACAACGCACCTATTGCTAAATCACTACCGTCACTTTGGACGGTAAATGGCTTAGAAAAGTCTGGACGGGCTAATACAGGCGCTTCAGCTAACGCAACTCTAAGCTGACAAAACGCCACCTCATACTCCTCGCCCCAATCCCAAGCCTGGTCTTTACGCAGCAACTTAGTAAGGGGTGCTTTGAAGTTAGCTTCTCGATTAATGAATCGAGAGTACCAGCCTACCATCCCGAGGAAGGATGTCAGCTGTTTGACATTACGAGGAGTAGGGTAGTTAAGGACTGGAGCGACTCGTTCATTATCAGGCCTCAAGCTGTCCGCGTCCAATTTGTACCCAAGGAACGTTACGCTGGAACAACAAAACTCACACTTCTCTCGATTCACTTCGAGTCCAGCGTCATTCAACGTCCTTAGTACGTATTCGAGCCATTTTAGGTGGTCCTCAAAAGTTTCGGTAATGACGATCAAGTCGTCTAGGTAAACAAACACATGAGGTTCCACCTTAGGCCCGAAAATTGCATCTATAAGCCGTGCAAAGGTCATAGGAGCATTCATGAGGCCAAAAGGCATTCTCGTCTACTGCCACAGCCCCGACCCTGGTGCAGCAAATGCAGTATAATGCCGGCTCGCCTCGGCCATTAATATTTGGAAGTACGCTTTCTTAAGATTGATTTTTGATATATTCCTTGCATTATGCAGCTTACCCAATATGGTATCCATATTAGGTATTGGATAAGAATCACGTTTTGTGACTGCATTAAGGTCTTGAAAATCGATACAGAAGCGATAACTTCCTTCGTCCTTGCGAACGATGACCGGAGCAGCTGACCAATCACTCGCACTCGGTTCAATAATGCCCTTGTCAAACATCATTTTGACCTCACTCTGGGCAAATTCGAGGACCTTGGGAGACATACGTCTTGGCTTATGACGAACCGGTCTTGCACCAGGCTCAACCTTTATGTAGTGCTCCGTTAACGTCGTAAAGCCGTGGACGTCTCCCGAGGACAATAGTAGGTTTTCAACTAACTCTTTGACTTGTTTCTGCTGGTTGTCCTGTATCTCAATTATACCAGCACATTCAGCGGAAATCCTCGAATCGATGTCATGAGCTGTATCTCTAACGAATTGTCTCCAATCACTCTCGCCAATACGCCAGATAGCTTCGCCTAATTTGACTTCCATATTCCAATGTTTTTAGAAAATCCATACCGAGAATGATGGAATGCTCAATGCTCTCCACAATTCTCAGTTAGATATTGCATCAAGGCCTACTACACAGAATAGGATGTCCATAAGGCGAAATTATTAATTTAAGTGCTGCCACACCTTTTACGATAACCTTGACAGGTCTCCATTTAAACTTGTACTGTTCGACAACATCTGATCGTACAAGAGAGACCATGGCGCCAGAATCGAAAAGTGCTTTAAAGTCCTTTCCATCGAGTCGTACCAAAAAGGATAGTCGGTTATTCGATTGGATACCAGCAATTATCTGATCGGTTTGACTATCGTCGATAGAAGTCGATGCCGTGTGCGTTATTTTAGATGTATTTGGTACGGCACCTGCCCCCCCCCCCCTGAACTGTACTCCTCGGCAACGAGTTTGTACGGTTCATACTGTACACACATAAATGAGAAAGAGATAGTCGAAATTATAACCGAACAGAACCCATGCACACAGGACGAGGCCAAAAGGCAGATAATTCCGAAGTTTAAAACAGGCAAGAAAGAGGGAACTAGGACGAACTGGGTAGTAGAAGTGACACCTGAAATGAGAAGTAGGTTGTTAGAAAAGAGGAGAGTATTCGTAGATTACCAATCGTGTAAAGTACAGGATTTCGTGCTCGTCTCCAGGTGCTACAAGTGCCAGGGTTACGGACACATCAGCAAGGTATGCCATAATGAGGTATACTGCTCTCATTGCGCCGAAAAGGGTCATTCCTTTGATAAATGCCCGAACAAAAATAATCAGAAAAAGTGTATTAATTGTGTAAAGGCCAAGAAAAAGGCTGAACACAACGTCCTAGACACAAAATGCCCATGTTATGTTAAGGCATTAGAGAGGCTTGTCAACAACACGGATTACGGAGAATAAGAACAGTAGGTTATTTGTAGCTCAACTTAATGCCAGGCGATCGAGAAGGGTAGTACCCGAGATCAGGCAAAAAGCGTATGAAAATGGCATACAAGCTTTAATGTTACAAGAGCCGTATACAAGATCGAATAAAGTGATGGATTACGGAATGGGAATAAGAATTGTCTCTGGAAAGGAAAACCCATGGGCTGCTATAGCTATAACAGACCCGAACGCAGTAGTTTTGCAAATATCAAATCTCTGCACGACACACTTTGCAGTTGCAGAAGTTTCGATACCATATAAGGTATATCTTATAAGTGGATACTTCCAACTAAAGGATGATATCGAAGTGCATCTTAACACGCTGCAAACAATTATTAATGCACTGGAAGGAAAGAACTTTATCATTGGTATCGACTCTAATGCCCGATCAGCCTTATGGGGTCCAGTAGACACAGACGCAAAAGGAGAAAAGCTAGAGGAGTTCATTATCCAGAATAATTTGTGTGTAATAAATGACCCTAATAGCATAGCAACAGTTGCAAGTGAAGTTGGAGAAGGACACGTAGATGTAACAATAGCCTCACCTAATATGATCGAGAGAATACATAACTGGAAAGTTCAAAAGAACTGGACTTCCAGCGATCATAGGACTATAACGTTCGAAATAGGAGAAATGGCTGTAAGAGGGAGATACAGAAACAGCGAAAATATGAGGCGTTACATGACTAGCAAGGCTAATTGGGGTTTATTTGTACACACTCTAAGAGAAAACTGGAAACCAATTCCGAACTATCACGATACGGGCTCAACGATCGCCGGCTTGAGAAACATAACCAAAGGCATAAGGATGGCATGTGACAAAGCCATACCAACAAAGAACAAATCAAATAGGAAAGTCCCATGGTGGAATGAAGAACTGACTCAGGCCAAAAAATACACGAACAAACTGAGACGGCAATTTCAAAAGGAAAGAAACCCAGAACAGAGAGAGTATAAGAAAAGGGTTTATAAGACGGCCAAGAGACAGTATACAAGGCAAATTGACTCGACAAAGACCCATAAATGGCAAGAGTTCGTAACTAGACAAGGCAATGACAATCCATGGAGCTTACCGTACAAACTGGCCGCCAAAAAGGCAAGGATTAGAGACATCGCAAGTAACATCCTAACAGATAGTGGATACACGATGACTTGGGAAGAAACAGCAAAACAGATTCTAGACCGACTGTTTCCCGACGATGAAATATACTCAGAGACACAAGAGCAAGCGAATATAAGGCTGCAGAACAACAGATATACAGACGAATACAGAGAAACGGAGGAGTTTACAATAACAGAGATGGTACAAGTGGTAAAGAAAATGAAGCCAGGTAAAGCTCCAGGAACAGACTGTTTCGATCTGATAATAATTAAAAGTGCTCTAGAGGTAGTCGGCGAAAATCTGTTAAAGTTATACAATAGCTGTTTAAAGTATGGCATCTTTCCGAACATGTGGAAAGTTGGAAAGGTCATAACTATTAAAAAAGGAATCGATAAAGATCCAAGTCTCCTAAGCTCGTATAGACCAATATGCCTTTTATCTATACTAGGCAAAATACTGGAAGGATTGATAATCAGAAAACTGGAGAAAGTAGTGGAACCCAGTCTTTCAGATAAACAATACGGCTTCAGGAAGAATAGATCCACAGAAGATGCGATTGTCTATGTAGTTAATAAAGTGAAGCAATCCAACAAGAAGTACGTAATCATAATGTTTCTTGACATTAAGGGAGCATTTGATAACGTATGGTGGCCAGGAGTACTGGAAAAGCTAAGACACATGAGATGCCCCTGGAGACTGTATGAAATAATTAGGGATTACCTCTGTAATAGGAAAGTAATTATTTCCGAAGGTGGCAACTTTGCGAGTAAAGATGTGACAAAAGGTTGTCCCCAGGGCTCACTACTGGGGCCGATCCTATGGAACGTAGTGTTCGACGAAATACTTCATGCATTAGAAAGAGAAGGACATGAGACGATAGCCTATGCTGACGATCAGGCAGTGATAGTAGAAGGAGACTCCAGGAGAGAACTAGAAATAAGAGGACAAGCTGCAATTGACATGATAGAGAGATGGAGCAAAAAGGTCAAAATGAAACATGCACCAGATAAATGCGGCATGCTCTTAGCCAAGGGAACATTCCATGAAAAATGTTACCCAGTAATTAAAATAAATGGCAAGAGAATTAAAAGACAGGAACCAGTAAAATATCTGGGAGTTTCTTTTGGCAAAGGCTTAAGTGTGCAGCATCATGTCACGGAGATCTCAATGAAAACCAGAGGAATCTTCCAAAGGTTAGCAAGATTAGCTAGAGATGAGTGGGGCTTAGGCTATCGTTCTCTAGAAATAATATACAAAGGGGTATACATACCAATCATAACGTACGCAGCAGCAGGATGGTTTAAACTCGCAAATAATGTCCAAAAGAAAAAGCTCATAATGTCACAAAGATTTGCTCTAATGAAGACAACGGGAGCATATAGAACCACTTCGGCTGAGTCCATCACAATGATAACGGGTCACTTGCCGATAGATCTGGAATGTGAGAAAAGAATAGGAATGTATTACATAAGGAAGAACAAGGCATTTAAATACATGGAATTCACATACCAGACGGTGGAGAATCCACTACCAGGCAATGAATGGAAAAGAAAATACAATGCAAAGTGTGAATTGGACAAGGAATTGAGGAAAGTGTGGCAGTCGAGGTGGGATAATTCTATAAAGGGCAGACATACATATGAGATAATGCCAAACGTGGAAGAAAGAAGGAAAAAGACGTGGCTTAAACCGAGCAAGTACCTAATGCAAATACTCAGTGGACATGGAAGTTTTCAAACTTTCAGATTGCGATTTAACTTTGTAGAATCAGACCTGTGTAGCTGCGGAGAGACAGACTCCCCGGAACATGTTATATGGAAATGCGTGAAGTACGAACAAATAAGACTAAAGCACATGCAGGAGACAGAGGCAGGAATGAGAGACACAAAAGCCTTATTGGAAACAAAGGAAGGGACCGAGAGGCTGACAAGGATGACAAAAGAAATCTTGCTCGCAAAGGATGCTACGGAAATTCTAGAAAGAGATTTAGTCGTAGAAATAGTGGAAACTGAGGAAGCAGAAGAGTTAAGGGAAGAGAATGAGTGAGTAGCTTAGGGATAGACAATATTCCAGAAAGTAGATAGATAAGAGAAAAAGGAGAGAGAAAAAGGAAAAGCATAAGTGAGAAGGGAATGAAAGTGGCTAAGTTAGAAAGAATTCCATTGTAACTAACAAATTGAAGAATAGGAAAGGAAATAGATACAGAGGTAATCGAGATAGCTTATCATACTAGACAATAGGTAAACTAACATTTTCTATTAGATAGAATATAACTGACGAGAATGAATGACGATGAAAGAGGAAAAATGGCAATAGAGAGAAAGTAGAAAGAATGAAGATGAAAGATTAAGTCTGAAAGATAGTATGAAAGAGTATGAAAGTTAGGGAGAATGAACGGACTCTAGGTAGGAACTCCTTCTTTTATAAAAGTAGATGAGAAATGAAAGTAGGGAAGAAAGAAGAGAGAAGAGGAAGAGAGAAGATATTAGGAAGAAAGAAGAATAGAGTAGGAAGAGAAGGAAGAGAGAAGAAAGACGTAGCAAAAATAGAAAGTCCTAGTCCCTAGTTCCCCAAAAGTTAAAAGAATAAATAAAGTAAAAAGGAATAAAAATAAAAAACAAAACCGAAGCACAAGAGAGAACATAGAAAGAGTTGAATCGCAAGAAAAGGAAAAGACAAATGCGAACTCTGGAAAGTTCCGTAGTCCAAAAACCGTCACAGTCTAAGATAAGGAAGACAAGCAGATAGCAAAAGAGACGTGAGAAGGACGACCGCCGGTATGCCAGAGGCGAGGTACGGCGGCAATGATCGATGCGTTAGGCATCGATCTAGCTCGGTTTTTTTTTTTTTTTTTTTTTTTTTTTGTGCACACCATTGACAACTACCTTCTCCACGAAGAGCTTCTTCTCCTCTTTACTAGGTGTGCCACGACGGGGTGACGATGAGCAATAACTAAAGTCGCTCATTCCGATGGTGCTAAGCGGCTGAGATAACCATCTCTACGCTTTCTTCACCAATTATATCTCTGATACCAGAGTATATTTGCCTTTGGAATTCCTTAACCCAATCGTTAGCCTCACGCTTTTGTTAGTCTAATAAGGCTCCTTGTTCAGTTTTACCTTGCAAAGCTTGGATGGGATTAACAGGTTGTGTTCTAAGAACTTTTCCATCTGTCGAATCCCCAGAACGTTTAGGATCCTTACACTCAAACTTACTTTCAACATCAACTTCGACCTGAGTGTGAGTTTAGAGGGTTCTGCAACCTTAAATTCTTGCCCTTGTAGACTTGCTGCAGTGCAGGGCGCCCGGGGCGAGGTTTCCCACGTTTTGAAGGAACCTGACGCAGTTAGGACATGTTTGGAGTGTAACGCCACTAGTTCCACACAGCCCAATGTTTCTGCATTGGTAACAGATTCGGCTCGGGCAATCCGAGGACCCATGACCGACTTTTTGCATGTGAAACACACTCCGACAAACTTGGTGCTTTGGTACGTTAGGTTTACTGCCGTCACCTGTGGTTACACATACCTCACCAGGTTTTGTGCTACTTGTGGGACAAAAGCATTTTACTGTGGCAGTTGAGAATTCGTCAAAGAACGTTTTTCTCCTTTGCCTGAGCTCTGCTTTTGTTGCCCAGGTAACTGTTGAGAAACAGGCACGTACGATACGGATTTCGAATTGCGGGTACTCACTCTATTATTCGATTTGCCGTACCGTTTCTGAAAACTATTAGCGACGTTAGAAATACCGTACACAGCGGCAGCTTCGTATTCGCTTGAAGAAGAGTTTGGCGAGTTTTTCGCTCTTTTCATGCTCTTGTTTTTAATAGTTTTCTTAGACGATTGTTTATTCGAATGAGAAAACTCATCCTTACTCTTTTCGGTAACAGTCGCCTCTTCACCTGAAACTTGTTTTCCACCACTCTGTTTCGGAAAAACTTTTGGTACGAGCTTCTCGCGCTTAACGTTGGATCTGGAGAATTTCGTGTCCCATCTTAAGTGTTGTTCCTGATTTGACGTACTGGTATGTACCTACGGTAATCTGTTGCTCTAATGAGGGAGGTCATTTGAATCTGTACACGATCGCTCTGAAACAGTTCAAAAACGTCGCAGCCTTTTCTCCCTCATTTTGTGTTCTTGATCGAAGTTTCATGAGTGAATCTTCGTCATTTATGATACGGCCATACTCATTCAGGAACTCGATATCAAAATCACGCCAATCTCGAATAGATCACTGAACTGTTCTATACCAGAACAGCGCTGATTTGGAAACACATTGGACAGGGCACTAAACATCCTGCGATGTGAGAACTCGTTGTCGTGTCTGAAGTCGTACAAACGATTTAGAAACTCTTCTGCGTACTTTTTTGTCTCACCATCAAAGGACATGTTCCAGATACGCAGCTCTCATGCGTACCCTGTCCGGTCGTGCATTCGGTCATCGTCTTCACGATATCTTGGCCTGGCCTCGTAGGAGTCTTTCCCGACGGTCATCTCCATTATCCGTCTGGGAACTCCTACGTCTACTGGTAGAAGAATTCCTATTCTCTTGTCGGCCTCCTGCCGCCCTTCGAGATTCGAATCTCCTACGAGTAGGTTTGCGATCGGACTGATATCCATCGAACGAATCCGCCTGAGTACCCTGATCATATGTGGCCACCGCACGCTTCTCTCGAGGCGTTTCTTTACGTCTGTTCGACTTTTTGCTGTGACTTTGCATCGGAGCTTCCGGTTAAGCTCGGTCATCGCGTTTATGATTGGGCTAACGTTTATGAGTATGTGTCTCCTTAATGCTTTCACGGCGTTCATCGTTGCTAGAGGCTCTACTCACTGAACGATTTTGTCGTGGCTTTCTGTTAGGAGTTGTATACTCACGCCTCTCTCTTCTATCTTGCCCTTCGCAAGTCTTAGAAGAGACGTCACGACGTCTTCAGTTAATCATCGGTTTTTCGTGAGATTTAATGCTAACGTCGTTAGGATTGTCATATCCATTCATATCATAAACATATTGACGTTCGCCACCGATTGCCTGTTGTCGTATTGTCTAGAGGTGTATCCTCGTGACGCCACTTCACTCTCTCTCTAGTGCCAAGATGTCCGCTGTTTCATTGATTCCCAGTTGGGAGGTAATGTTCGGGTGCATAGAACCCTCCCAGGTGAGCAGTCGTTACGGTCATAACCGTCGACGTAGCGGTTGTGCATGAAGCTACAGCCACAGAAACAGGAACATAACGAATTGCTGCCATGGTCGTATTTGCTGCCGGTACCTCACCAAACCATTTAGATATAGCATCTGTTGATGCTAACCCTGGGCTTTCTGCAGTACTCATTGGCGAGTCTCTGGGCATACCACTTGGTGACTGAGCTCCATCTTCTTCAAGAATGGATGCTCTGTCACTAGCAACCCTTTTCTGACCACACTCCCGTTTCTGGAACGAGGAATCCTAATTTTCCATAGTTCCTGACATACTAGAGGCTTATGCGCAGGCTCTGCCCTTACATTCTCAACGTACTCTGGGAACCATTGGATTTCCAGATTAATGTCTACACATCTAATCCGGTGACGCTAAAGGCGTTCGCGGCACTCCGCCTCTTCGCCATTTGCGTTTAAACTCAGATGCTCCAATTGGGCATACACTGCCTCAATCTGAAGCTTCTTCGTTTCCCAACGAATATCCCTAGCTATGCGTGATTCACGCATAAGCTGGGTCATTCGGGTTTTATAGATGCTGGCCTTTATCGTTTTGACCAGCAGCAGCCGACGTGCTACGTCGGAAGAGGTACTCTCAAACGGGATTTCAGATGAAATCTCTAGTATTTCAAATACTTTAAAGGTATCCAATTTTCAATTGGAAATTATTTTATTGGACTCACCACAATAAAATATTTATTACTCCCAGAGAGTAAAAAAAAAAAATTTGGCGTCGGCTTAATTACAAAAAATTGTAAATATTGTAACGGGGTCTGCCTCTAATTAAGACCGAAATTAGAAGCATGGCCATAGGGGCCACGGTATGGGGTCTTTACCTCTCTCAATGCGGTCAATGCGGCCCACGCGTACCGATGTGCTTACCTCGGCCGCACTGTGCAATACCGGTACCTCCGTTAAATCGGGCGGCTTTTCCTTGCCGTCCGGGTATGATGACACGGGGAGCACCGCGCTCTCCGTCTTTGTCTCTCGGTTTTACCTTTACATTAGCCTCCGAGTACGTGAACTCGAGAGGTTCATTACTCGGCGTGAGTCTCGCCTCTACAAAATGGTTTTGAAATATTCCGAAATCAATTGACAACACAACACACGCATGCAAAAGTAAATGAACTCAAGTTGAAGAATTAATCATGTTTGATTTATTAACTGAAATCAAAGGATAAACGGGTTACAACTTAAGAAGTTTACAAATAAATACAATAAAGTGTGCGGTTGTGTCGTGTAGACGTTACGCAAATTCTCGATTAGTGTCTCATATGAAATCGAGTTGATCCCTCGGTGAGGAAAGCCTAACGAGGTTTACCTCTAAGTATTAGAGTGAGAGAGACGAGAGTCGCCGGCCGAGTCGTCCCTTCTCCCTCGCTCTCCTTTTTCAAACGCGTTGCCCGCTGGCAACGATGATCCGCTCGCGATCACGCTGTATCGAAGTATGGAATTTTATCCCGACTTACGCTTGATGTGGCGTCCTTACAATGTCCCGGACTCCAACTACGCCTTAGGCCTCCTAGCCGTCTGTCGGGCAGGTAGCCTTCTCGTCGAGGCAAGGACCGAGGAAAATCACAGAAGAGACGGCGGAGTACGTCGCGCACCGTCTCTTTCGTGGCACGATTCCCACACGAACCACTACGTCGAGCCCCGTTTCCTTGGGCTCGCTGAGTTTCCTCTCGTCTACGGCGATAGCACGCGTACCCCGGGAAACATACCGATTCTCGATCGCTCGTCTGCGTAGCGGTAGAGTATCCTCACACGTATCGTCTATTCGCTCGTAGCACGGCCCAGCTAAACCGTAGCGTTGACCGTTCTTCGCCGTACTGAATTTTCCGTGGGCCATCTGGAGGTTCTCCTTCCCTCCCTTACGCACGGATCATTGTTCGTTCGCCGCGCCGTTTCCGAGAAAAGTTATTAAATCGAATAGTCGCGTTTACTAAACGATATTAATTCAATTCAAAATGTCTTTTAATAATTAATACCGTTACAATATGCACCGATTAGTGTACTAACAAAATTAATTCACTAATCCAAATCCAAAAGATTTTCTTTAAGCGAAATTTATTTTGTCCTTAGAAAGACAAAACAATGAAATTTTGCTAGTTAAAGTTGTGGCAAATCACAAATTTAACACTCGCACCAAGTTTAAATTAATTATTTAATTCACTCACAAGTCTAAATAATTATTAATTTAACCAAGATCGATTAAATATCATTTTGAATTAAATAATTAATGTTTATAATAGTGTCTTGTGACTCACACGCACCAAGACTATATGATTATTTTGCTTCTGCAAGCACAAATAATTATTAAAAAAGAAGAATCCTAAATTATTTCAATATCGTCGGTAATTTACCAGTAATGGTAAATTTTAACGATTTCCCTAAATATCTCTCTCACCATTTATAATCCAACAGATTCCTCACTGTCGAAAAGGAGAATTTATTTCGTTACGGAAATTGAAACAATTCAAGCTTGAATTCATTAATAAATAAAAAAAACAATGAATTATAAAGGAAGAAAAGAGGAAAAAAAATCAAATTATTTATCTTGCTAACGAGTCTAAATAATTAATTTTAAAATAAATATATAAATAAATACAGTGTCTTGTGATTCACACATACCAAGACAATATTTATTATTTTGCTTATCCAAGCCAAGAAAATTTACCTTTATAATTTACAGTACAAACACAAACTTTAATTAAATTATTTTAAAAAAGTAGGGGTATTTACAAAATGCTGTAAATCCCGTATGGTTTGCAACAAAATAATTATTTCGCTAATTGTCGTCCCAAACGACAATTTTTCCAGCGAAATGTATTTATTTTATCCTAAAAAGGACTAAATAAATAATGTATATTGCTACTAAATTGAATTAATTTATATTTCGTTTTTTACATAAATTGAACGAAAAGGAATTGAAAATTTAATTATTTAACTTGCTAACCAGTCTAAGCAATTAAATTCATACACCGAATTATTTTACTCAAACACACCAAAAATATTTGTAACAAATTATTTAACTAACAAACAAGTCTAAATAATTGGCAAGAACGTGCGGAGATATTTTTTATTTTAAACACACAAAAGAGAAAAGAAAGTATTTACATATATTAAAAATTCGCAGCAAATAACGAATACAAAATATTAGGTCAAGTGACGATCATTAAAATTCATGAAAAAAAAATTCAATTATTTAGCTAAATAATTATATTTTACAGCTTTTGTATCTTTGCGGAACAATCACACAAACATACTTAACATTAATTGTTTAGCTTGCAACAAGCCTAACAAACCAACACAAGTTATAAAAAAAAATTTTTCTCACATTCAAAAAAATTCATAAATTTGTTTTGAATATCCCGAGCAGTAACACTTAATGAATACAAAATATTAAATCAAGTAAATACTGTCAGATAAGTGTAATACAAATAATTTTAATTATTTTACTCACACACGAGTTTAAATAATTAATATTACAACTATGGTAACTTTGCGGCTGATTCACACAAAGTTACTTACTGTCAATTATTTAACTTACAAACAAGTCTAAATAATTAACAAAAATTGTAAAAATATATTTTTTATACACAAAAAAATTACATATATTATAAAAATAAATAGTAATAAATAATAAATACAAAATTTTAAATTAATATTACTATATAATAATATATGTGGGTCAGGGAGGGGAGGAGAGCAAAATAAAAATACTGCGCTCCGAACTAAAAAAAAACCAATTAGATGGCCACGTCCCATGTATAAAGAAAAAAGAATTTAAATATAATTTTCTTTAAAGGGGAGGGGGGTCGGGACAACTACCTTACCTGAAAGAATTTATTTTATTACACTCACACACCAAAATATAAAATAGATCCCGTGCGGGAACGAATTAATTTTATTAATATAAAATAAAACAATTTGCCGCAGCGGTTTCACTCGGCGAAACCAGCTGCGAAGACTTTATACACGCGAAAGGGCTAAGCGATCGCGTTATCTCTCTCGCACACACACTGAATAGCCCGCCTAGCACCTAACACCGATTTCCCCGCGATTAGGGATTCTCTATCTCACTCTCACTCGCGGGCACAATCGAAGAGAGCCGATGATGATCGGATTCTCGCGAAAGTTTTTCCTCGCAGCGCTGTTCAGGGGAGGGAGGGATTCTCGCTGCCCGCGATCCGCGGCGCAAGCTACTCTCTCCCTACCTCGCCGCTCCCATACAAGCCAAGCAAGGAGCTCCCGTCAAGCTTGCGACCGGGAGAGACCGGCCTCGGTGAGAGTGGTCGCTTCTGGCTATACTTGGACGCGCGCGAACCGATATACCGGTGTATACCTCTCCTCGAATACCCGAGCAAAAGGGGGAATACTTCGGTATAGAGATGCGTCTCACCCGCACTCTCTCTCTCTCTCTCTCTCTCTCTCTCTCTCTCTCTCTCTCTCTCTCGCTCTTACTCACTATCTCCGCGATACCGCTCGCACGCAAAAAGATGTCCGACAATTTTTTATAATTTAAAATTGTCGAGGACGAAACCTTACGTCCTGTCACGGTCGTCATTTGTAACGTGGTATTCGCGTACCCGTAATAATAATTAATTTTAATAACTATTAATTAATGTTGGGTCGCGTTGCCCAATACCGCGTGCGCAATCTTGGGCTTATAATTAATTAAAATTTGCAGTGGATTTCCCATGTACCAAATGTAATTTGCCGAGTGTATGGTGATCTCCATAAACTAAGAAACAAGGGTAACTTTCTTTCTTATCCTGTTGATCCACCTGAGCAAAGAGAGGCCGTAATTACACGCACAAGGGTCAATATTTGATGGTGTTCTTGCAATTTGGAGGACCACATAACCATTATTTAATGTTTTAAATGCAGTGGTTTTGAGTACTTTGCTAAAGACTATAAAAAAAGCTCTGTTGTCAACTTTGTGCAGGTGAGCATAGTGTCAGAAATTGCAACTCCAAAACAACTTTAAAATGCAATAACTATTTATTGCTGGATTCACGGAATGCGCGCACGCAGCTGGTGGAAGGAATAAATGTCCATTCCTACGTAAAAAAACGGTATAAAGTGTCTTTTATTAATTATGGCTAACGTACTATCGTCAGGGACAAGCCATACTTAATATCAGTATTTAAACATAGGTCACTGTAACGCCCAATCTTTGTCTGCGCATTACACCGATATTATGCGTGTTATTGAAGATAAAAAAAGTGATTTTAGGAGTTGCAGTGGCGAATCCTCCTCCGGCATGGTTTAAGAGTTTTGCTCATAATTTAAGCAAGGTCAAGGATGAATTATAATTTTTACAGGCGCGTGCTGAACAGGGAGATACGATAATAAGCGCTAGACTATCGGAGTTGGACAACAGAGTTAGGGACTTGAAAATTTGGACTGACGTAATTAAGCGCGTCCTCTCGACGATTAAGGCCCCGCTACTATAATATCAAATTATTGAGTATCGTGCGTGGACCCCTCGCCAATGGTCCACTCCAGGCTCGAACAACTCCGCTACGGAGATCGACGGAACTGCGTTATGCAAGGTCCATTATTAAGAGGTTGTGTGTTTTTATGCATGAGATAAGAGACTATCGTTAAAAAATCGCAGAAAAATCGCCAGCGTCGACGTCCTCTTAAAAGTTTGTAAGTCTGCTATACGGAGGCACTTTCTGTCACTCGAATAATATCCGTCCTACTTCGTGTTAATTTCTTAAAACTGTTATAGTCTTATATAGTTATTATTATTTTTGTGTCTGTAGCGTCCCATATAAATTGTGAGTAAGTGTATTTAAAGGATGACTGTGGACTGAATAAATGGATTAAGCGTGATTGGGAATGGTGCCAGCCGATTTTACTTATTGTTTTTTAGTTGACTTAATTTTACATTTTGACTGATAGATGTATTGCCGGGAACTTTATTTGTTTTAAATTGTTTATTGGCAGGGCTCCTCCTCTCGACTGATCTTCCCCCCTCGTAAAGCGCCGTAATGCATTACTTCGAGAGGGGTAGTCATGTCTTCTGTCTCCTGCATGTGAGGCGGCTATTAATGTCGCCCTTACCACGCTCTTCTTCTTCTCTGATTTGGTTCAGCCGCCTCACAATAGATGCTGCGAACGTCACTACGGCATCTCAACCTTCTTGCGAAAGAAGAAGGCACATCCCGACGCCCTCTGATGTTACAGGCCCTTTGGATACCAGGACATGACGTGCTCTACGTCTTCGTCGACACCAGGGCAAGTCGGGGACTCCGCACCCCTGTATATACGGATGCAGTGCAGGTAACTGCGAAAACAACTATGTCCGGTAAGCACCTGGGTCAGGTGGAAGGTGACCAATCCGTGTTTCCTACTCGTCCACTTGGCAACATCTGGGATTACGCGGTGGGTTCAGCGACCTTTGCTTGCCGAATCCCATCCCTGCTGCCACAGTTCGATAGTCCTGTCTGACCACCGACTGCTACTACCACGTGCTGCTTCGCTGCTGTTTTCTAAGGTACGCTGACCTTTTCTGTACGTATCAGCCCTCTCTATCGCCAAAAGATCGATGGGAGGAATTCCCGCGATCACCGAGAGGGCTATATCTGACACGGTTCTAGAAGCATGAGCCACCCTTAGTGCGGCTATTCTGATTTTCAGATAGATCGCCTGCCTCTGCAAATGCTGCTTGTAGCCTGGCACAGATGAATGGCATTGAGGCGCCCCTGGGTTTGATCTTATTCATCACCATTTTGTACGGCTTACCCCAGGGATCGCGGTCCACTTCCTCGCAAAACTCGCGCCAGCAATTGCGTTTAGCCGCTTTAATTGCAGCTTTGAGCTCTTTCCGCTTTTCCTCGTAGGCCGCGGTTAGTTCTTGGTACCGCGGTTTGTTCCGAGCTCTCTGATTTTCTCACTCCACCAGTAAACAGGTGGACGGTTATGGGGAATGGATTTCCCGACCATAGAGACATCGCAAGCCGCTGTTATGGCACGTGTGAGTTCCTCGGCTCGTTCTTCCGGTGTTCCTTTGAAGCCAGCAACTTCTTCTATGGAGCAGCGGAACATTTCCCGGTCAAAGGTAGACGGTACCGATCTCTTATATTGGAAGCTTTTGTTCCGACCTGCTGTCCTGTTAGTCGTCGTTTGGAGCTGGTACACGAGTGCTTGATGGTCTCTCCCCGTGTAACAATCACTAACTTTCTAGGTAAACTCTCCCTTCATCAATCTAGGATCAATGAAGGTTAGATCTATTATAGACGACCCTCCCCCGCCTTGGTAAAAGTGAGAATCGTTCCGGTGTTAGCAATCGCCAACTCCAAAATCGCAAATGCCTCGAGGAGTGTACGACCACGAGTGCTGGTTTTCGTACTGCCCCACTCTGTCGCCTAAGCATTAAAATCCCCTCCGATGACTACTGGCGATCGAGAGGACCTCGCACTGGTGATGATGGCATCAAGGGATCCCAGAAAGTCGATGTTGTCACTAGGTGGGAGGTAGCAACTGTATATCCGCATACCCGCCACCTCCATCCTGCTAAAATTTGAGAGAGAAGCGGCTTTTTTCCAGATACATGCAGGTTTCCACATACCCAAATGGCCGCTCTGCCAATGGCATCACTCACCCAATTCGATTCTGTGGGATCCCTGTACTCCTCACTGATGATAACAATATTAGCCTGCTCTTCTCTGACCAACTGTGACAGCAGATCGTAGGCCACAGCACAGTGGTTTAGGTTGATTTGTAGCACCCCAACCATTTCTGACAGATGCTTCAATCCTAGGCACGACTATATTCTTATTCGCCGCGCAATCCACTGCTTAGTGGCCCTCTTGGCCCCACCGGAAACACTGCGATGATCGGTCGACTGCACTTTTGCAATCCTTTGCAAACTGATCGACCTCGTGGCATCACCTGGAGTTGACCCAACATATCCGAAGCTTCCCATTCTGTAGTAGTTTTTTTGCTGCAGATGCGGTAAGAAGGACACTGGTCATCTAAGTGCCTCCATATGACCTTCTAAGCTTTATATTCCCAGGAGGTACCATATTTGGCCCGATCACCGCAGTTATTGCCTCTGCCACTTCTTCCGCCGTCGGGTCCTCATCCATGTCCTTGATAGTAATGGATTCTTTGTGGGTCAGCATCTACCAACCCACGTAGTGTGGACGACACCGCTGCTTCGAGGTCTGAAGTTCCTACGCCATGTCTTCCAAGCTCAATGAGCAGATTTTCTCCTCTGGTACGCCGGATACGAGAGACTCTTTCTCCCAGCAGCTTGAGATTTGGTGCGGCCCTTATTTCCCGAAGGATCTCGTCGTAAGCTCGCCCTCCTGGCACATTGATCTTAATAGCGTCGGTAAAAGCTGATTTCACGACCGCTTTATGTTTTTTGGACACCTTAGGCGGCCCATCGACATCCTTGGCCTGCTTGAGCTGCGTATTCATTCACTACCGTAGCCCAGTCAGGGACCATTGACTGGTTTCCACTGGGGGATGCTGGACTGGTGAAGGCCTTTCCCTCTCTACCAGCCTTTTTTGACGCTCTTCAGCACAGAAGATAGGCGACATTTAGCACATTCCATTCTTACGCGCATGTGTCACTATAATTTTTGGCGCTGTCGAGCACATAGCTGTTCACCCGCGCGTATTCATTAAGAGCCCTGCTTGTTGCTCTCGCCATACTCTTCAGCTCTTTGTCGATGTTGTTCTTATTAAGAACAAACTCCACCAGGGTGTCTATTTTCTCACGCAGACGGAGGAAAGCTCTGTCAGCGTCACTCGACATCCCAGTCGAGGGCAGGTCACACGTAGCATTTGATGCTACAGAGGCCGAGTGACCAACCTCCGCAGCACTTACCATTTTAACGGTGTGAGTTTGGTCGTCCCCCACCCAAATCCGTGGGACCAGCACTGACCACCGGGGCTTTCACCCGATCGGAATCAGTGGCGGGATTTGACAAGACTGCCGTGCCCGCTTGGGGTAGTGTTGTTTTAATCTCACTATCCATAATTGGTTTAATTTCGGGGTGCCTTCCCCTATCTGGTTTTGGTTCGCCCCGAATATTTGATTTTTTCGGTACCATCCATATCTGGAAAGCATTCCCCGATCTACCACCTGGAGAGGCGCCACGATGCGGGACCAGCAAACCCGGCACGGGTGTATGTGTATGTTTTTTTATTTAAAGGAGGTTTTTTACACACGGAGTGTTTTCCGCGATTACCGAGAGGGTTATATCTGACTCGGTTCTATAAACATGAGCCATTCTTAACGTGGCTATTCTGCTGGCTTGCTGGTAGGATGCACCGTAGCTTTTATTGCTTCTCAAGAGATTTGTCCTTATCGGAGCTCGATACAAAATTACGGAACTTACCACTGTCGATAAGAGGGTTCGATGGGGCTGCTTTGGCCCTCCGATTTTAGGCATTATGTACGACAAAGCTCTAGACACTCCTACGGCTTTCGACGCAGCAATCAATAGGTGTTCTAGATAAAACCTAGGTGTTTTACTGTGTCTTATAGGCTCACCATTTACAGTAAAGGTGGCATACCTCCTTTGCTTCGTTCGGGAGATGAGCACCGTCTCCTTCCACGAAACTAGGTGAATCCCCCACGGAAGCTCCATTTCATTTGAACTGACGAATCTCGAAAAGATTCCTAGTCCACAGGTAATCCTACTTACGACCTACATCAACTGCAACTCAGGTCTCTGTTGTTTTCGCTAAATCTATCGATCCTTCCAACCTCTCGCATTACCTGCACACAACTACTGCCCAATACAGAGGCTTTATTTCATCAAGTCGCTTCTGTATCCCAAAAAACCTTTATAACTCTTAAAGAGGTTGCCATGCCTGAATTAAACGTTACATGTTACATTCAAATGCAGTAAAGACATATTTCTACTATATATTTTAAATAAATTATAAGTACAAAAGTTTAATTTTTACTTTAATACTCTCAGAATATGAATAATACGAAGTCAAATAGTAATCCACACCTAAAACCAACATGTAGGTCTGCAATATTTGTTTCATCAACACTAATGCATTCGCGGAAGGTTATATTACGTGATCGAATATACGAGGTGCGAGCGGCCAACGGCACTATCGATACTCGTGCCTCCTACAGAGTCGGTTGGCTAATCTATCTCGAAACCGTTGATCGCTAGCCTGTACAAGGAGCAAGTGTAGTTTTGTACATGGACAACTTCTTCAATTAGTAGAGTCATTGGAAAAATAGTTACCTTCAACTACAATAATTGTGAATAAATGTAGAATAATTTTAACCGATTATAAAAAACTGATCAATCTTACAAGGAGAGTCTACACCCTTTCGGAAACAGATCCTTACCAAGCTCTAGGATATGATTTCTACCATATAAATATGAAGAAAACCGGAGTTTTAGACTCCAATGCCCTTTTCATGACAGATATGAGCAAATGACGAAAAATCTCGCTGAAAAAACCATTGACTTTAATTGCTTATAACTCGGTAACAAGTAAAGATATATATTCAAACCAATTTTTAAAAGATTACTGAGATGGAGTAGTTATGTTTTCATTTCCCTCCTTCTGAACTCTCCTAAAAAGCAAAAACGCTCACAACATCTATAAACTCCCTGTTCTTTGAGCATATCGACAATTGAGAGGAATAAGATGCTATATCTCAACCCGGTTGTAGAAGGTTCTATTTCATAACCCGTATGAAGGACGTCATATCTCGAAAGCCGGATGAATATTGTGCTTTCTCGGAACCCAGTTGAAAAAGGTGCTATCTAGATGGAATTTCATTGTCTTAAAATTTGTAGCGATAGCCCTGCGGCATTTTAAAATGCTTTTTTTTTTTAACAACGGGACAAAGCTCTAATTATTCTCCCTACGCCTGAATTGTAAAATCATTCCCTTCTCACTTATGCTTTTCCTTTTTCTCTCTCTTTTTCTCTTGTCTATCTACTTCCTGGAATATTGTCTATCCCTAACCCACTCACTCATTCTCTTCCCTTAACTCTTCTGTTTGCACTTCTTCCTCGGTTTCCACTATGTCTACGACTAAATCTCTTTCTAGAATTTCCGTAGCATCGTTTGCGAGTAAGATTTCTTTTTTCATCCTTATCAGCCTCTCGGTCCCTTCCTTTGTTTCCAATAAGGCTTTTGTGTTTCTCATTCCTGCCTCTGTCTCCTGCATGTGTTTTAGTCTTATTTGTTCGTACTTCACGCATTTCCATATAACATGCTCCGGGGAGTCTGTCTCTCCGCAGCTGCATAGGTCTGATTCTACAAAGTTAAATCGCATTCTGAAAGTTTGAAAACTTCCATGTCCAATAAGAATTTGCATTAGATACTTGCTCGGTTTAAGCCACGTCTTTTTCCTTCTTTCTTCCACGTTTGGCATTATCTCATATGTATGTCTGCCCTTTATAGAATTATCCCACCTCGACTGCCACACTTTCCTCAATTCCTTGTCCAATTCACACCTTGCATTATATTTTCTCTTCCATTCATTGCCTGGTAGAGGATTCTCCACCGTCTGGTATGTATAGTCCATGTTTTTAAATTCCTTGTTCTTCCTTATGTAATACATTCCTATTCTTTTTTCACATTCCAGATCTATCGGCAAGTGACCCGTTATCATTGTGATGGACTCCCGTTGTTTTCATTAGAGCAAATCTTTGTGACATTATGAGCTTTTTCTTGGACATTATTTGCGAGTTTAAACCATCCTGCTGCTGCGTACGTTATAATTGGTATATATACCCCTTTGTATATTATTTCCAGAGAACGATAGCCCAAGCCCCACTCATCTCTAGCTAATCTCGCTAACCTTTGGAAGATTCCTCTGGGTTTCATTGAGATCTCCGTGACATGATGCTGCACACTTAGGCCTTTGCCAAATGAAACTCCCAGATATTTTACTGGTTTCTGTCTTTTAATTCTCTTGCCATTTATTTTAATTACTGGGTAACATTTTTCATGGAATGTTCCCTTGGCTAAGAGCATGCCACATTTATCTGGTGCATGTTTCATTTTGACCTTTTTGCTCCATCTCTCTATCATGTCAATTGCAGCATGTCCTCTTATTTCTAGTTCTCTCCTGGAGTCTCCTTCTACTATCACTGCCTGGTCATCTGCATAGGCTATCGTCTCATGTCCTTCTCTTTCTAATGCATGAAGTATTTCGTCGAACACTACGTTCCATAGGATCGGCCCCAGTAGTGAGCCCTGGGGACAACCTTTTGTCACATCTTTACTCGCAAAGTTGCCACCTTCGGAAATAATTACTTTCCTATTACAGAGGTAATCCCTAATTATTTCATACAGTCTCCACGGGCATCTCATGTGTCTTAGCTTTTCCAGTACTCCCGGCCACCATACGTTATCAAATGCTCCCTTTATGTCAAGAAACATTATGATCACGTATTTCTTGTTGGATTGTTTCACTTTATTAACTACATAGACTATCGCATCTTCTGTGGATCTATTCTTCCTGAAGCCGTATTGTTTATCTGAAAGACTGGGTTCCACTACTTTTTCCAGTTTTCTGATTATCAGTCCTTCCAGTATTTTAGCCTAATATAGATAAAAGGCATATTGGTCTATGCGAGCTTAGGAGACTTGGATCTTTATCGATTCCTTTTTTAATAGTAATGACCTTTCCAACTTTCCACATGTTCGAAAAGATGCCATACTTTAAACAGCTATTGTATATCTTTAACAGATCTTCGCCTACTACCTCTAGAGCACTTTTAATTATTGTCAGATTGAAACAGTCTATTCCTGGAGCTTTACCTGGCTTCATTTTCTTTACCACTTGTACCATCTCTGTTATTGTAAACTCCTCCGTTTCTCTGTATTCGTCTGTATATCTATTGTTCTGCAGCCTTATATTCGCTTGTTCTTGTGTTTCTGAGTATATTTCATCGTCGGGGAACAGTCGGTCTAGTATCTGTTTTGCTGTTTCTTCCCAAGTCATCGTGTATCCACTATCTGTTAGAATATTACTTGCGATGTCTCTAATCCTTGCCTTTTTGGCGGCCAGTTTGTACGGTAAGCTCCATGGATTGTCATTGCCTTGTCTAGTTACGAACTCTTCCCATTTATGGGTCTTTGTCGAGTCAATTTGTCTTGTATACTGTCTCTTGGACGACTTATAACCCTTTTCTTATATTCCCTTTGTTCTGGGTTTCTTTCCTTTTAAAATTGCCGTCTCAGTTTGTTTGTGTATTTTTTGGCCTGAGTCAGTTCTTCGTTCCACCATGGGACTTTCCTATTTGATTTATTCTTAGTTGGTATGGCTTTGTCACATGCCATCCTTTTGCCATTGGTCATGATTTTCAAGCCGGCGATCGTTGAGCCTGTATCGTGATAGTTCGGAATTGGTTTCCAGTTTTCTCTTAGAGTGTGTACAAATAAACCCCAATTAGCTTTGCTGATCATGTAACGCCTCATATTTTCGCTGTTTCTGTATCTCCCGCTTACAGCTATTTCTCCTATCTCGAACGTTATAGTCCTGTGATCGCTGGAAGTCCAGTTCTTTTGAACTTTCCAGTTATGTATTCTTCCGATCATATTAGGTGAGGCTATTGTTACATCTACGTGTCCTTCTCCGACTTCACTTGCAACCGTTGCTATGCTATTAGGGTCATTTATCACACACAAATTATTCTGGATAATAAACTCTTCTAGCTTTTCTCCTTTTGCGTCTGTGTCTACTAAACCCCATAAGGCTAATCGGGCATTAGAATCGATACCAATAATAAAGTTCTTTCCTTCCAGTGCATTAATAATTGTTTGCAGCGTGTTAAGATGCACTTCGATATTATCCTTTAGTTGGAAGTATCCACTTATAAGATATACCTTATATGGTATCGAGACTTCTGCAACCGCAAAGTGTGTCATGCAGAGATTTGATAGTTGCAAAACTACTGCGTTCGGGTCTGTTATTGCTATAGCAGCCCATGGGTTTTCCTTTCTAGAGACAATTCTTATTCCCATTCCGTAATCCATCACTTTATTCGACCTTGTATACGGCTCTTGTAACATTAAAGCTTGTATCCCATTTTCATACGCTTTTTGCCTGATTTCGGGTACTACCCTTCTCGATCGCCTGGCATTCAGTTGAGCCACAAATAACCTGTTCTTATTCTCCGTAATCCGTGTTATTGACTAGTCTTTCCAATGCCTTGATATAGCATGGGCATTTTGTGTCTAGAACATTGTGTTCTGACTTTTTCTTCGCCTTTACACAGTTAATACACTTCTTCTGGCTATTCTTATTCGGGCATTTATCAAAGGAGTGACCTTTTTCGGCGCAATGAGAACAGCACACCTCGTTATGGCATACCTTACTTATGTGTCCGTAACCCTGGCACTTATAGCACCTGGAGACTAGCACGAAGTCCTGCACTTTACAAGATTGTTAGTCTACAAATATTCTCCTCTTTTCTAATAACCTACTTCTTATTTCCGGTGTAACCTCTACTACCCAGTTCGTCCTAGTTCCCTCTTTCTTCCCGGTTCTAAATTTCGGGGTTATCTGCCTTTTGGCCTCGTCTTGTGTGCATGGATTCTGTTCTGCTATAATTTCGACAATTTCTTTCTCATTTATGTTCTTAGGTAAGTCATAAATGATCAACCTCGGTCTCTGTTTTGTTGGTCTCGTCATTTCGAAGTTTGCCCTTAGTTCTTTCTTATTAAGAATCTTTTGCAGAGATTCTTCATTCTCCGTTTCTATCAACAAGCCCTTATTAATTGTGCGTAGGCTTCTTATCTGCACTTTCCCTACTCTCGGTCTGAAGTCCGCCTGAAATTTCTGTTTCATCTCTTCTTCAGTCTTAAAAGATTCAGCGATTTTCGGTCTTATCACTAGCTTGTGATTTTTCGGGTTCTTTATATTTACCTGTTTTGCCGTTTCTTTCGGCGCTACAAGTCTTTTCGCGACCCCTGCGTACGACTCTTGTTTGCTTTTCTCTCTCTCATTCATCGATTTTATCTGCCCTTCCAGATACGCACTTTTCGCTATTAAAGTTGACATAATCGCATGAATGTTGTGGAGAGCCGTATGCGCTCTCTCGCTGTCTTTTTTGACGATATACTTCTTTATCGTCTCTATTTGCTGCATTACATACATTGGTGTTTCCAATATATGCCTTTCTTTCTTACATTCAGGACGGACCTCAGTTTCTGTTTCTATGTCTGATTCCGAAGAGGAGCTCGAACTGTTCTCGGCCTTTCTACTTGTCCCTGGCCTATATCTCTTTTGGTCCTTCGACTCCCCCTCCGAGGAAGACGACAGGCCACGCTTACCCGTTTTCTTATGAGTACTTTTTTCCTTTGTTGTTGTTGCTGCTACTGTAGTTTCTGTGGGATTGGGAACCCCTGTATTTTCTTGTCTGTGCACCATTGAATGTTTAATTATTTTGCTCATTTTTCATTTTTGTATTAGTGTATTCTTTGTGCATCCTCTAGATTACACGACGCAGTAAACTCTAGCAAGTTATTCGGTGATCACCCATTAGCAGTTGTCGTTTTGACGGGTTTGACCGTGAGCCTTAAACATATCGTGGCCTCGTCAAATACAATTTAAACCTCCAAGTGCCGCTTCCCTTCCAGGTGCCACCTGCAGCAACCTCAGCAAGTTTAATTTTTACACACGCTGCTACAGGGCAGCCCGACTAACTGGCGAAGAAAGCCCGGGCCCTGGTACTATCGTGCGGTCCGGGCGTGCACGTCGGCGATCCGAACGCCGACCTCCCGGTTTATATGATGTACCCTCTTTACATCCAGGTATTCATAGTACTTCCCGTCGGGCTATGGGTTTTCACTGCCTCCCTTGCTTGGCGCACTGCCTTCTCGTGTCGCAGATACGTTTACCCTGAGTTTGCGTCTTAGCACCAGCCGGCCACCTCTCCAACCGACCAATGCCCATTGCTGCGATTTAGCCTACCGAGACGCTGAAGCCTACGCTGTCAGCCATCGGCGTTTCCCCCTCTGGCGACGTGGACGCACGCAGTTGGTTTTCCAGAGGGCGTTACACGGGTAGTGACCACCAAGCACTCGTGTACCAGCTCCAGCTGACCAGCGGGAGGACAAAGAGAGCAAGAAGAGAAGCAAGAGAGAGATGGGCACCAGCCACGTTTGATCGTGAGACGTTCCTCTGCTCCCTTGAGGGGGCAAAAGTGGAGGGAACCGCCGAAGAAAAAGCACGAGGCCTCACGAATGCCTTAACAGCGGCTTGCGATGCCTCTATGGCCGTGAAGTCCAACCCTCGCGGCCGCCCACCAATAATCTGGTGGAGTGAGGACATCGCAGAAAAGAGACGTGAGTGCCTGCGTGCCAGAAGGCTGCACCAAAGAGCGAGGGGAACACCGCGGTTCCAAGATCGTTCCGCAGAATACGAACAAAAGCGGAGGGATCTCAAGGTGGCCATCAAGGCTGCCAAGAGAAAGTGTTGGCGGGAGCTATGTGAGGAGGTGGACCACGACCCCTGGGGCAGACCGTATAAAACGGTTATGAATAAGATCAACGCCGGGGGCGCCGTTGCACCCACCGACCCAGTTTTTCTGGACGGAGTAGTCCGCCACCTGTTTCCAGAACATCGGAAAAGGGCAGCAGAGACGGGCCTGATGGCCACCATTGGTGCAGCCGAGTCGCCAGACATTAGTGAAGCCGAACTGAGGATGGCCGCTAAAGGTATTTCCGTACGTAAAGCCCCGGGGCCGGACGGAATACCTGGCCTGGCCGTCAAGACAGCGGCGATGAGTGCTCCGGGCTTGTTCCTGGACGCATTCAATGCATGCATAAGAGAAGGTTGCTTCCCGGCCCAGTGGAAGACGCAGAGGCTGGTACTCCTACCGAAGGGAAACAAACCCCCGGAGGAGCCATCATCTTACCGCGCGCTCTGTCTACTGGATATAGTTGGGAAGCTTCTGGAGCGGGTGATCTGCGCCAGGCTCGCAGCGGCCATCGGTCGGGCCGGAGACCTCTCCGACAACCAGTTCGGATTCCGAAAGGGTCGATCGACCATGGACGCTGTAGGCAGAGTTGTTGGTATAGCCACAAACGTATCGTGGCCTCGTCAAATACAATTTAAACCTCCGAGTGCCGCTTCCCTTCCAGGTGCCACCTGGAGCAACCTCAGCAAGTTTAATTTTTACACACGCTGCTACAGGGCAGCCCGACTAACTGGCGAAGAAAGCCCGGGCCCTGGTACTATCGTGCGGTCCGGGCGTGCACGATCGGCGATCCGAACGCCGACCTCCCGGTTTATATGATGTACCCTCTTTACATCCAGGTATTCATAGTACTTCCCGTCGGGCTATGGGTTTTCACTGCCTCCCTTGCTTGGCGCACTGCCTTCTCGTGTCGCAGATACGTTTACCCTGAGTTTGCGTCTTAGCACCAGCCGGCCACCTCTCCAACCGACCAATGCCCATTGCTGCGATTTAGCCTACCGAGACGCTGAAGCCTCGCTGTCAGCCATCGGCGTTTCCCCCTCTGGCGACGTGGACGCACGCAGTTGGTTTTCCAGAGGGCGTTACACGGGTAGTGACCACCAAGCACTCGTGTACCAGCTCCAGCTGACCAGCGGGAGGACAAGAGAGCAAGAAGAGAAGCAAGAGAGAGATGGGCACCAGCCACGTTGATCGTGAGACGTTCCTCTGCTCCCTTGAGGGGGCAAAAGTGGAGGGAACCGCCGAAGAAAAAGCACGAGGCCTCACGAATGCCTTAACAGCGGCTTGCGATGCCTCTATGGCCGTGAAGTCCAACCCTCGCGCCGCCCACCAATAATCTGGTGGAGTGAGGACATCGCAGAAAAGAGACGTGAGTGCCTGCGTGCCAGAAGGCTGCACCAAAGAGCGAGGGGAACACCGCGGTTCCAAGATCGTTCCGCAGAATACGAACAAAAGCGGAGGGATCTCAAGGTGGCCATCAAGGCTGCCAAGAGAAAGTGTTGGCGGGAGCTATGTGAGGAGGTGGACCACGACCCCTGGGGCAGACCGTATAAAACGGTTATGAATAAGATCAACGCCGGGGGCGCCGTTGCACCCACCGACCCAGTTTTTCTGGACGGAGTAGTCCGCCACCTGTTTCCAGAACATCGGAAAAGGGCAGCAGAGACGGGCCTGATGGCCACCATTGGTGCAGCCGAGTCGCCAGACATTAGTGAAGCCGAACTGAGGATGGCCGCTAAAGGTATTTCCGTACGTAAAGCCCCGGGGCCGGACGGAATACCTGGCCTGGCCGTCAAGACAGCGGCGATGAGTGCTCCGGGCTTGTTCCTGGACGCATTCAATGCATGCATAAGAGAAGGTTGCTTCCCGGCCCAGTGGAAGACGCAGAGGCTGGTACTCCTACCGAAGGGAAACAAACCCCCGGAGGAGCCATCATCTTACCGCGCGCTCTGTCTACTGGATATAGTTGGGAAGCTTCTGGAGCGGGTGATCTGCGCCAGGCTCGCAGCGGCCATCGGTCGGGCCGGAGACCTCTCCGACAACCAGTTCGGATTCCGAAAGGGTCGATCGACCATGGACGCTGTAGGCAGAGTTGTTGGTATAGCCACAAACGCCATCAAAGCTGGTCGGAATGCAAGGCGGATGTGTGCCATCATCACCTTAGACATCCGGAATGCCTTCAACTCTGCCAGATGGGACGACATCATGCTGTCCCTGCAGCACGTCCAAGTGCCATTCTATCTCAGGGAGGTCACCTCGAGTTACCTGACTGACCGTACTCTGCTCTACGACACCGACGACGGTGTGCACTCCCACAACATCACGGGAGGCGTGCCGCAGGGTTCGGTCATTGGGCCCCTACTCTGGAACGCTGTCTGTGACGGCCTGCTTAGGCAGCAACTTCCGGAGGGTAACTCGATGGTGGCTTTCGCGGACGACGTCGCGCTAGTGGTGGTCGCAAAGAGTGTCGAAGAGATCGAATATCTCGGAGACGTCTCTATAGAAGTGGTCGCCACTTGGTTGAGAGACCACGGACTTAGTCTGGCGGCGGAAAAAACGGAGGCGGTGCTCATCTCTCGCACAAAAAAGGAGAGAACCGCCACCTTCACGGTAGGTAAAGAACGGATACGGTCGGTGAAAACGCTGAAGTATTTAGGGGTCACACTAGACGCGCGGCTATCGTTCAAACACCATCTCGCGAACGCAGGCTCAAAGGCGGCAAAGGTTGCCCGTGCGCTGGCGGGCATCATGCCCAACATCGGGGGACCCCAGCAACCGCGAAGGTCCCTCCTTGCCTCGGTGGTGAGCTCCGTAATTTTATACGGACTCCTATCTGGGCTGATGCCCTGAACAGGCACAAGAGCTTTGGTGCTCCGTGCCAGAGAGCCTGCAGGATAGCTGCGCTAAGGGTGGACCGGGCGTGGGAGACGTCTAGAAGAGAACCGCTGCCACAACCGATGGTCATTGCGGACCGTAGAGGAGTGGCAGCGGAGATGGGACTCAGCCAGGGACGGCCGCTGGACCTACCGCATCATCTCGCGGATCCGGGAGTGGGCGAGCAGGAAACACGGCTTCGTCAGTTTCCAGCTTACCCAGGTGTTGACCGGGCACGGATGCTTCCGTAGCTACCTATTTCATATAGGGGTCTACGGCAGCGCAGAGTGCCCGGCTTGTCCAGGGGTAGACGAAGACGTGGAACACGTCCTCCTACGGTGTCCTCGTTTCAGGGAGGTTCGGGACCAATTTCATATCACTTGGAGCGGTCCCCTCACCCCTGAGGGCATTGGAGCGTGCCTGCTTGGCTCCCAGGAGGGATGGAACGTGGTAGTGACCCTCTGTACGTCCGTAGTGGACAGGCTGGGTCTTATAAGAAGAGAAGAGGAGAGAAGACTTGCGATGGCAGCAGTAGTGGGCTAGTCTAGCCGTTGCCTTTCCCCGCGAAGTAATGCCTTGCGGCGGCTCCCGCGGGAGAATAAAGGTAAGAAAAGAGGTGGAGTTTTAGTGGGTATGCCTATCGACATCCTTCGGTAGGAGAGTCCCACATACGGGGAGTCTCGCATGGCTCCAGTCATGGTGCATTAAGCATTTCTCCACCTCTTCGGAAAAAAAAAAAACCGCACACACATACACAGCCACGCCGAGCCCTCTTAGCGACAGTGGTAAGCTCAGTAATTTTATATGGAGCCCCGATTTGGACGGATGCCCTAAGAAGTAACCTAAGCTACGGTGCAACCTGTCGACGAGCCTGCAGAATAGCTGCACTAAGGGTGGCTCATGCTTATAGAACCATGTCAGATGTAGCCCTCTCGGTGATCGCGGGAATTCCTCCCATCGATCTTTTGGCGATAGAGAGGGCTGATACGTACAGAAAAGGTCGGCGTACCTTAGAAAACAGCAGCGAAGCGCCACGTGGTAGTAGCAGTCGGTGGTCAAACAGGACTATTGAACTGTGGCAGCAGAGATGGGATTCGGCAAGCGAAGGTCGTTGGACCCACCTCGTCATCCCAGATGTCGCCAAGTGGACGAGTAGAAAACACGGATTCGTCACCGTCCACCTGACCCAGGTGCTTACCGGGCATGGGTGTCTTCGCAGTTACCTGCACCGCGTCCGTATATACGGGAGTGCGAAGTGCACGTCCTGTCCTGGTGTCGACGAAGACGTGAAGCACGTCTTGTCCAGGTGTCCTCGATTCGCGGAAGAAATGGGTGTTTTCCAAACCTTCTGGAAGGGGCCTTTGACACGAGAGGGTATCGGGATGTGCCTTCTTGGTTCGAAAGAAGGTTGGGATGCCGTAGTGACCTTAGCAGCATCCATTGTGGGGCGGCTGAACTATATCAGAAAAGAAGAAGAGCGTACAAGGGGCGACATTAGTAGCCGCCCCACATGCACGAGACAGTGATATTATTGTCGATCACGATGGGCCAAACGTGGCAAGACTGCCCCTGTCGAAAAATTTTCTTCCTGTAGATGATGTATAGGTCTCTAATGTTACCTCCAGGTTAACGGGGCAACATCTACTGGACGGCATATTACGAAATCCAAAAAAAAATTTCCTTCCTGTAGAAGATGTCCAGGTCCCTACTGTTTACTCCAGGTCAACGAGGCATCATCTACTGAAAGACTTATTAAGAAATCAAAAAAAAAATTTTCTTCCTGTCGTAGATATCCAGGTCAGTAATTTTACCTCCAGGTCATCGGAGCATCATCTACTGGAAGGTTCATTATAAAAATATAAAAAAAAATTTCTACCTGCAAAGGATCTCCAGGTCGGTAATGTAACCTCCAGGTAATCGAGGAAACATCTACTGAAAGGCCTATTATGAAATCAAAAAAAAAAAATTTCTTCCTGTAGTATATGTCCAGGTCCCTACTGTTACCTTCAGGTCAATGGGGTATCATCTACTGGCAGGTTCATTAGAAAAATTAAAAAAAAATTTCTTCCTGTAGATGATGTCCAAGTCCCTAATGCTAACTCCAGGTTAACGGAACAACATCTACTGAAAGGCCTATTGCGAAATCAAAAAAAAATATTTTCTTCCTGTAGAAGATGTCTAGGTCCCTACTGTTACCTTCAGGTCGACAGGGCATCAACTACTGGAAAGCCTATTATGAAAACAAAAAAAAATTTTCCTGTAGATGATGTGTAGGTCACTAATGTTACCTCCCGGTCATCGGGGAAACATTTACTGGAAGGCATATTACGAAATCGAAAAAAAAATTTCCTTGTTGTAGAAGATGTCTAGCTCCCTACTGATATCTCCAGGTCATCGGGGCATCATCTACTGGCAGGTTCATTATAAAAATAAAAAAAAATTTCTTCCTGTAGATGATGTCCAGGTCCCTAATGCCACTTCCAGGTTAACGAAACAACATCTACTGAAAGGCCTATTACGAAATCAAAAAAAAATTATCTTCCTGTAGAAGATGTCTAGGTCCCAACTGTTACCTCCAGGTCAACGGGGCATCATCTACTTGAAAGCCTATTACGAAAACAAAAAAAAATTTTCCTGTAGATGATGTGCAGGTCACTAATGTTACCTCCCGGTCATCGGGGCAACATCTACTGGAAGGCATAATACGAAATCAAAAAAAAAATTTCCTTGTTGTAGAAGATGTCCAGGTCCCTACTGTTACCTCCAGGTCAACGGGGCATCATATACTGGATGGCCTATTACGAAACCAAAAAAAAAATTTTCTTGCTGTAGATGATGTGCAGGTCACTAATGTTACCTCCAGGTCAACGGGGCATCATATACTGGATGGCCTATTACGAAACCAAAAAAAAAATTTTCTTGTTGTAGAAGATGTCCAGGTCCTTACTGTTACCTCCAGGTCGACGGGGCATCATCTACTTGTAAACCTATTACGAAAACAAAAAAAAAATTTTTCCTGTAGATTATGTGCAGGTCACTAATGTTACCTTCCGGTCATCGGGGCAAAATCTACTGGAAGGCATATTACGAAATCAAAAAAAAATTCTCTTTCTGTAGAATATGTCTAGGTCCCTACTATTACCTCCAGGTCGACGGGGCATCATCTACTGGAAGCCTATTACGAAATCAAAAAAAAAATTTTCTTGTTGTAGAAGATGTCCAGGTCCTTACTGTTACCTCCAGGTCGACGGGGCATCATCTACTTGTAAACCTATTACGAAAACAAAAAAAAAATTTTTCCTGTAGATTATGTGCAGGTCACTAATGTTACCTTCCGGTCATCGGGGCAAAATCTACTGGAAGGCATATTACGAAATCAAAAAAAAATTCTCTTTCTGTAGAATATGTCTAGGTCCCTACTATTACCTCCAGGTCGACGGGGCATCATCTACTGGAAGCCTATTACGAAATAAAAAAAAAATTTTCTTGTTGTAGAAGATGTCCAGGTCCTTACTGTTACCTCCAGGTCGACGGGGCATCATCTACTTGTAAACCTATTACGAAAACAAAAAAAAAATTTTTCCTGTAGATTATGTGCAGGTCACTAATGTTACCTTCCGGTCATCGGGGCAAAATCTACTGGAAGGCATATTACGAAATCAAAAAAAATTCTCTTTCTGTAGAATATGTCTAGGTCCCTACTATTACCTCCAGGTCGACGGGGCATCATCTACTGGAAGCCTATTACGAAAACAAAAAAAAATTTCCTTCCTGTAGAAGATGTCCAGGTCCCTACTGTTACCTCCAGGTCAACGGGGCATCGTCTACTGGATGGCCTATTACGAAATCATAAAAAAAAAATTTTCCTTCTGTAGAGGGTGTCTAGGTCCCTACTGTTACCTCCAGGTCGACGGGGCATCATCTACTGGAAGGCATATTACGAAATCAAAAAAAAAAAATTTCTTCTTGTAGAGGATGTCTAGATCCCTACTATTACCTCCAGGTCGACGGGGAATCAACTACTGGAAAGCCTATTACGATGTGACGTGTCCGCTGGGGATTAGGGTGGAGTCACGGTTTAAACACAAAAAATCAAAACAACTTAGTTAAACGAGATTGCAGGTTAAATGCACTTACTGTGGTTCCAAGTGTTACACGGCAAAGCAGCGGCTTTGCCGTTTAAAGTTGCCAGTCACGTTGGCCGCGGTCGCTCGCGTTCGCGCGATTGCGGGCCGTCCCGCACCTAACCACGCGTCGCGCACACACACTTAAAGGAAGCTGGATTTGGGAGGAAGGAGCACGGCTCACCTGGACGCTCGTCTCCTGGATCCCTCGGACACATACGTGGTTTGTAAAATTGCTGTATTGCGGGTTACGCGATCGGTGGCCGGTCGCACTCTGTCGAGTATCGGCACGCACGAAGCGAGAGAGTTTCTCCTCTGCGTATTGCGCAGGCGCGCCTACTCTCGCGTCTCGAGTCGCGCGCTCGGCTCGGTTCGTACAGGCCGCTCGGGCCGTGATTTCGCTGCTTCGACGGAGATGTCGTCGACGACGTTGACTTTGTGGTGCTGGATGGCGATTGAGTAACTGCGGCCCTGCTGAGAATACTATCTGCGAGGTAAGCGTTTAAATCGTTCCTTATTACCTTGATTTTAAGCTAAATCGAGCCCCTCGAGTTTCTTCGTTGCAGGTGCCGTCTGTTGTCAATGCGGGATCTTCGGCTCGGAGTGTCCGGACAGCTGAAGAGGGCATTCAAGGCTGGATGGGACCTGGGGATATGGTACGGGTCATTACTGGTGCTGGAGAAGACATAAGGATGCTGGATCAACGGAGCAGTGTGTGTGTGTGTGCAATTGTGCGCAGTCAGGAGTCGCATCTCCTTTGCTTCGGGTTCTCCTGCTTACTACGCACTGTAAGCCTATATCGGTTGCACACATTCGCATATGTGTGTCTAATAGGACTTAATTGGTATGTATAGCACGCTTACTTCGCATAGTAAGCTTGACAGGTGCTATACTATACCTTGTCTCGCTAGTTTATTTCTGAGTGACATGTAGTATAACTACAATGTCACAACGAAACCAAAAAAAAAATTTTCTTGCTGTAGATGATGTGCAAGTCACTAATGTTACCTCCCGGTCATCGAGGCAACAACTACTGGAAGGCATATTACGAAATCAAAAAAAAAATTTTCTTGTTGTAGAAGATGTCCAGGTCCTTACTGTTACCTCCAGGTCGACGGGGCATCATCTACTTGTAAACCTATTACGAAAACAAAAAAAAAATTTTTCCTGTAGATTATGTGCAGGTCACTAATGTTACCTTCCGGTCATCGGGGCAAAATCTACTGGAAGGCATATTACGAAATCAAAAAAAAATTCTCTTTCTGTAGAATATGTCTAGGTCCCTACTATTACCTCCAGGTCGACGGGGCATCATCTACTGGAAGGCATATTATGAAATAAAAAATAAAATTTTTCCTTAAGATGATATGCAGTCCTTAATGTTACCTTCAGTTATAACTGATCGAGATAAACAAATAAATAATCGTTTTAAATAATCGAGGTTAAACCATTTAAAAAAGTAATTAAACGCCTATAAAAAAGTTAAACACTATTACTAATTAATCCTTGTAGTTCCGCGATCACTTTCATTAAACATAATTCATTATTTCGAAAATCCAAGAGAGATATAAGAAGCGTTAAAAAATAAAAAGTCTGCCTGTACGGACGTACGGACGTACGCTCAGACTTAAACTTTAAAACATTAAAAAATTAATTAAATACCTATAAAAAAGTCAAACACTATGTCTAATTATTCCTTTGGGTGCCGCGAACATATTGAATAAAAAAAAATTAATTTTTACAAACTTTTTAAAAAGTATAACATAATTTAAACTTAAATCGTCATTTTGACAGTATAAAATTTTAATATAATGTGGATTTAAATTACTCTATAAACGAAATATTTCCTTGAATAGATAATATTAATATAGTGACAATAACAAGGTAGAAAGGAAAGGGAACGGTCAATTATGGTTAAGAAATAAAAATGTTAAAGTAATTATATTTTTAAGTATTCGATTTATTATATTTTATTTATGGTTGATACGTCGATTACAATATTATACATATACGGTTACAATGTTTTATTAGTCGTGACATATTCTATCGTTGAGTAATTTTATAATATTATCAGTATTGCAGCAATCCATTTTCTAATAATAAAACAAAGTAAATTAGTAATTATTTAAATTAAAATTGTATTTAATTATGAAGAATACTTATCTATATTTGAATTTCCCGCGCTGTCAATTTTGAATTATCCCGCATATCGTAGGGATGTACTGCTGCCAACTGTATCACCATGTCGCCAACCTACGATGTTGATATCCCTAAGTCCACGTGCTAAGATAACCTATAAATAAATAAATAATAAATATACGTTTTAAATAACATTTACAACTATGTATTGTTAAAATTGTTTATGTAATTTCTTTTTTTATATTTTTCATGTATAATATATTGTTGATGTTTATTGCAAAGAGAACAATAAACAAATAACTATACAGGGTGTCCCATTTTAAATAACGGATGAGAATATCTCAAAAAATATTGGAGATAGAAAAAAACTTTCTATACAAAAGTTGTAGGGTTTTTAAGGGGCTAACTGACGGTGATATTAACCATAACCTTAAAGGACAAAATATTATTTTCAAATAGGAATCACTACTTTTGACCTCGGAAATGGATAGAGCGGGAAATTTTACTTTCAGTATGATCTTGGTCAAGGTTATGGTCAAGGTCATGGTCAGGATCAAAACAGTGAACGCGTACAGACCTTACGAAAAAAGCCAACCCTATAAAAATATTGAGATGTAGGAGCTGTAGGGTTGCAAGAAAGCCAACTGACGGTATCCTTGACCGTCACCTCAAGGACAAAGGTCAAGGTCATGTTAGGAATTTTAGGATCTCGACCATCACTCGCTCTCAGCCTTACCCAGGATTAACGACGTGGACGTGGCGAGTTTCTAATCCCTCTGTGTGTGTAAAATCGTAAATTTTTTTTGCGAAATTATACAAAAATTATTTAGTAGCTACTTTGCTTTAAGTGTAAAAAACTAAAAAAGTAAGAACATACTGTCAGTGCATAATTCGCAACCTCGCTTCAGTTGACCTGATTGAAATAAGATCATTCATCCGTCAGCCCTTTAGTACATAATGCCTGATTATACCTCCAATGAAATAGTAGATATTATTCTTGTGCTTGGAGAATGCCATGGTAATTATGCTCAAGCAGCAAGAATATACCGTAATCGTTTTCCTAACAGGAAACACTCAAACGATCGTACCATTGCGAGACTTGTAGAGCGTCAACGACAACGACCACTTGGTCCGCGAGAAAGACGGAGAAATAATGTACCAGAAAGGGATCATCCACATGTGCTTGCAGTATTAGGTTTGGTAGCAATTGACCCCCACATTAGTACTCGAGCAATTGCAAGACAATTAGGTATTCCAAAATCCACGGTGCACCGAATTCTGAGAGTTCACAGATTCCATACTTACCACGTAACGTGGACACAGCAGTTACTTGCTGGGGACTTTGAACGAAGGCGCCAGTTTTGTGCGTGGGCACAAATGATAATACAAGAGGATCCAGAATTTTTTAATTACGTCCTATTTAGTGATGAAGCTACTTTTCATAATACTGGTCAACTTAACAGGCACAATTGCCATTACTGGTCTGACGAAAATCCACATTGAGTTCAACAAGTGAATCATCAGCAACGTTGGAGTTTGACCGTGTGGTGCGGTATTATAAATGGAAACTTAATTGGTCCGTATTTCTTCGAAAGACATGTAAATCGCCACAACTATTTACGGTTTTTGAGAAATGATATACCGGTCTTACTTGAAAATGTTGATCTGCACACAAGACAACGCATGTGGTTTCAGCACGAAGGTGCACCTGCTCATTTTGCCAGAATAGTTCGTGGCTATCTGAACGTCAGATACACTAATCGATGGATAGGACGTGGTGGATTTGAAGAATGGGGTCCGACATCTCCAGATTTGATCAGCTTGGATTTCTTTTTGTGGGGTTATCTGAAAAATATTGTCTACGCTGAAGTACCCACTACAAGAGAAAATATGATGGACTGCATAACAATTGCATGTCGCAACATTTCAAGAATCGCTCTTCTAGCCACCATTAGAAGTTTTCAAAATCGAATTCAGTTATGACTTGATAATAACGGGCAATTGTTTGAACATCTTATTTGGGATACTTACATGTATATAAAGGGCCTAAGTTCCATATTTTGTATTCAGTTCCTTTCCAGGAAACGACCAATAAGGTAGGGACCGGCTTATCCATACGGAGAACTAGGTCCAAGTCGGGAAGTATCCTCGTGGTGTAACCGGCGATCCTACCTTTTCTCGGTATGTTTTGACAGGCTTATCATTTAAGAGAACTTGTCAAAACATTCTATCCTTTTCACTAACACGCGCGCCATCGTCAAGATATTTTGTTAACTATATTATAAAAGGGCATTGGTTATCTGAATTTTATTTGTATTTTTTTATAATTTAAATAAATTAATAATATAATTTTAAATTAAAAATTTTTTTTTTGTATTTTTACACCATCCTTCCTAATTCTCTTAATAAAAAGAACGTTGTAATATACAGTGATTATATCATACATTATATAACGTATTTCATCCAAACTTAACGCGCTTTTTACAGTAACAGATACATCTGCATTAATTTTTGCATAAATCGAATCGAGAATTTCATCGTTAATGTCAGATGTGACATCTATAATATTTATTTCGGTAAATTCAGTTATTTGAGCATCATGCAGACTAACATTCTTATCATATATAAAGTTAATAGTTTCTCGAGTTAAAACAGATACAAGCGATGATATATTATCTAAATATTTTAATCTTTCGTTGATACATGTACTCACATTTAACAACTTATTGAATGTAATTTTTTTTATAACTAGACTACGTCGAAACCGTTTTACAGGTGGCCCATGTTTTGGTCTATGATCTTCTTCAATCTCAAACACCTTATCATTGTGTGCATATGTGTACCTTAAAATCCATCCATGACCGTAAACCTTTTGGTCGTACAGCTCATTCTTATGACTCCGAAAATATCCGTCAATTTCTTCCAGAATTAGACAAAACTTGGACCAGCCTTCCTTTGAAAATGGTATACCGATGAAACCTGTAGCTAACAGTCGTATCATAGGAAAACTTGATATTCTCTTACATCAGTATATTCGAGACCGATAAGGATTTATTTAGTATATGACTTATTTAGAGAGTACAAACGACTTAGTAGCTGATTCGATGATTGATAGGATGACTTAGGGTGCCCATTTTCTGATCGATTTTTATTCATTGTCACACGTCAACTTAATAACTCTTAGCTTCAAGAGATCGATAAAGTTCTCGTCGTAACGTTCACTTTTATACTGACGAGAAAATTATTAGTGAGGAAAGCGATAATGACTAATTCAGTGAACCACGTGACTGTTACTCGTACACATTTTACAGTAAAGACATCTTGGAATTAGATTTTTGTGAACATCTGACAATGCAACCGTTATTACCCCTGTTCACGAATCTTGTATCAGCGTTCTTATGTTGTACGAGTCTTCTTACAATGGCATCGTTCTTGGAAAGGTTAGCGGACAAAAGCTTAAAGAATTTCTGTAACCCAACATCCCTACTCATATGATCAAGAATCAAAATACAATATTTACCGCACACGACAGATGAGTCATTTTGCAGCTGTCGTGAATTCCAACAATAGCGCTTACAATTTTTGTTTATTCTATTAATATGAGAAGATACAAACGGAGGATTTCCATAACTATCAAAGTAATATCCAATGCCATTTTTACCAACATATACAGCAAGCCAATGCATACCATATACGGGTTTCGTATGATTATCAGTATTGAAGACAAAAGCCGTCGGTTTCATCCACACCCGTGGTACCGATCTGCTGGAGATACACCCACTGTGACACTTTTTTACCTTACAATTTTTTTCTTAACTAAAATTTTTGGTTATAATTAACGATTGCTTTAAAGTGTCAATTTGAATATCTAAATGCACAACGTTTCGAAGACATATTTATCTTGAGGTGATAAACTTTAGTAATAATAATTAATACATAGAATAAGTAATACATATCGTCATGAACAAAAAAAGTTTTTTACATTATTATCACATAGCCTTTATGAACTTGTCAAGTATTTCTACATGTCATTACATATCTATACAATTCAAATATGTTACTGTTTTTAAGTAATAACATAGCAACGAGACTAAATAATTATTTGACAGAATACTCACAAAAATCAGAAATCAATCGAAATTACACTTTTTTCTCTTTTTCATTTTAATTAATAATAATTGATTAAAAATTAATTAATTTATTATTTCAATTAAATGTTCATTTAAATTAAGTACATAATCAAACATCAATAAAGAGAGAGACATATAAATATTCAATAAAATTGCGTATAGGACGATACACTCGACTGTAATACAAATATTGAACTTAATACCTTTTAAAAATTATCACAGAATTTGACTAGAAAAATAACCGATAATGCAGGAAACTATATAATTGTCTAAGAACATACAATCGGTATTGCAGATAACTATATCATTCGCAAATATTTGAATTTAACTTTCCTTGAGATATATAAATGAACAAAAAATATTTTAAAAGTTATTTATCTACTATTTGGAATTCGAAATATTGAACAGAATACAAAGTGATTGAAAATTTTATTATTTTCGAAATAATGATCATTCTATTTCTCTTAGTAAGAATTAAAGAAACTGCACTTCTAATTTTTAAAATTTGAAATATCGCACATATTTTTAATAAGTCTTCGTCAAATTGGATCCCACCTAATATTATATTATAATTAAAAATTACGTACATTTATTAGTATTATCGACATCGTCTGTTTCACACGGTTTGGTCTTATTTTTACAGTATTTAAATTCCTTTTTTTTATATTTTGACAATAAATTTCTATATATATATCGTAAGTTTATACTGTAAGGTAATTAGTTTCGTGTCTTAAGCTTTTTAAAACAACATGAACGATGTTTTAAAACTTATCTGTTTTAATTTCTCAACCACTCGTTTATAGTAAAATTGTACGATACAATGAATCAGTTAAGATGACAAGGCGGGTATATTTTCTTCAAACGTAAAATATATAAAGTTCATTATTTAGCAGTTGTCGAGTATCTATTTCAAAGTATATAATGTATATTATACTTTACGATTTGTGATTCGTACTATAGCGCAAAATATGAAAAGAAGCGATTTGTATTCTTTACCAACGAACGTGATTTTAAACATATTGAAATCCATTTTGTTACATTGCCGTTTAACTACCATAAAAAATTATGTACATTAGGCCTTTTTCAAAACAAATATATTTTAGAAATTGTGATAAATGTTATCAAATGTTTGTATCCTCAAGAACATCCTGAAGCAAATGAGATTTTACAAAAATATAGTAAGTACCCATCGAGATTCTTCGTCATTATTACGCTGAATTTATATGTATTAGAGTAATGTAACGACAAATTAATTATATTTACAGTGTTACTTCAAATGGAGGAGGATTTAGAAGGTGATTGTTTAATATCCATATGTGATTTAGAAAATGGTAATTTAAAAGTGTTTCATATTTATTAAATATATTTAAAAGTGTTATTAAATCACTTTATTTGTAATTATTTACAGTGAAAGATAATAAACCATCGACAAGTAGAACATCGGAAGATGATAATTTAATATCGGAATGTGCTGTAAAAAATGGTAATTTAAAAACGTTTTATATTTATTTAATATATTTAGAGGTCTTAGTAAATTTTTTTATAATTAATTATAGTACGAGACATTAAACGGTCATCAAGTAGAGTATGTGCGGAGATTATTGAACTATCATCAGATAGTGATAGCAGCGAAAGTGAAACAGAAGTCTGTAAAATGAAACCAACCATGTGAAACAGACGATGTCGAGAATACTAAGAGACGTAATTTTTATAGTCGAAGACTCATTAAAAATATGTGCGATATTTCGAATTTTAAAAATTAGAATACACAATAATATACAAAATATTTACTACTTGGAATTCGAAATATTGAACTAAATACAAAATAACTGAAGATTTTATTACTTTCGAAATAATGATCATTCTGCTTTAATTGGTTCAAATGAAAGAAACTGCACTTTTAATTATTAAAATTCAAAATATCGCACATATCTTGAATGAGGCTTAGACAAATTCGACCCAAACCCAGTAATATTTATACCGTAAAAATTTTAAGTAATTTATTGAGAGGTGTTAGTAAGTAATTTTTTATAATTAATTATAGTGAAAGATAATAAACCATCGACAAGTAGAACATCGGAAGATGATAATTTAATATCGGAATGTGCTGTAAAAAATGGTAATTTAAAAACGTTTTATATTTATTTAATATATTTAGAGGTCTTAGTAAATTTTTTTATAATTAATTATAGTACGAGACATTAAACGGTCATCAAGTAGAGTATGTGCGGAGATTATTGAACTATCATCAGATAGTGATAGCAGCGAAAGTGAAACAGAAGTCTGTAAAAATGAAACCAACCATGTGAAACAGACGATGTCGAGAATACTAATGAAGGTACGTAATTTTTATTATATAGTAATATTGAGTGGAGTGCGATTTGTCGAAGACTCATTAAAAATATGTGCGATATTTCGAATTTTAAAAATTAGAATACACAATAATATACAAAATATTTACTACTTGGAATTCGAAATATTGAACTAAATACAAAATAACTGAAGATTTTATTACTTTCGAAATAATGATCATTCTGCTTTAATTGGTTCAAATGAAAGAAACTGCACTTTTAATTATTAAAATTCAAAATATCGCACATATCTTGAATGAGGCTTAGACAAATTCGACCCAAACCCAGTAATATTTATACCGTAAAAATTTTAAGTAATTTATTGAGAGGTGTTAGTAAGTAATTTTTTATAATTAATTACAATGTATGTATGGACAATATTGATTTGTCATCATCGGATAGTGTAGCACCGAAAGTGAAAAGGAAGATTGCGGAAGTGAAATAGAATCATGCCAAACCGACGATGATGATATTAATAACAAACGTACGTAACTCTCAAATTGTAAAATGTATTTGTAAACAATTTTTAGAATAAAAAGGTATTGAATCTACTTAAAATTTCATATACTGATTCTTCAGAACCAAACTCTAATATAAAATGTGATTTTTCTGTAACATGAAATTAATTTTTCAATTTTGGATATTATTCAGAATTTTCTATGTCAGTTAAGAAAAGTTTGTAAGATAAAAATGTACCAATAGCTTGTAAATTTATAACTAAAAAAAGAACAAAATTTTATATTTGTATTATATATTGTGACACAATTACTTTGACGTTGTTACGAACCAGTGAATTACTAGTCGTCTTGTTTAATAGCTATGAAATTATTTTTTAAATTTAAATTGAAAAACGTTAGATGCTTACTGTTATTTTTAAAGAAATGATTAAAAAAATTTTCAGAAGTTAAAATACAAAACGGACAAGGTGATGATACCAATAATCCACGATTTTTAAACCAAAGTGAACCGTTACGTTTTTATCAACGTTTGCAGTAAGAGAATTGCATACAAAACACGTCATACCTGCAGCTTTGACAGGGCATAGCAAGAGATCAATAACGAGAAAATCAAATAAAAATCGTAAATCGAGAAGTAATAAATCAGTCAAAAACAAGAGAAGAAAAAAAATCACACAAAAGAATAGGAGAAATACGAAAAACGTTCGAATAAATCGTGATATAGTTGGATAAAATGGCATATCAATGATCATACGCACTGGAATTTGGTTCGACACGGTAGTGTTCGATTAGATGTGATATTCGATGAACCATTGTATACCACCATGAATTGTAAAATTTATGCTGAATTTGAAAACATATTAGAAATTGTTGCGTCAAGACAAGTAATGGTCGATTTTAGCAGATAAATAACACGAAGTTATTAATTTGGAGTACGACAACGACTGTCCGTCATTTCAACATTTGCCATGGAATGATAAATATTGCATCCATCACAGATTAAAGAGAACACATTTGCAATATAGTTGTGCATTAAGTAATGTTTATTGTTTAAAAGAGTGGCTAAACTCAAAAAAAAGAAATACACCCGTTGAATTAAACATTAGTACACCAATAAAGCATTGTGATGAACAGTTTGGAGATTCTGAAACATTTGTCCAGTATTCGGACTCACACAGTGGGTGTATTTCCAGCAGATCGGTACCACGGGTGTGGATGAAACCGACGGCTTTTGTCTTCAATACTGATGATCATACGAAACCCGGTATGCATTGGCTTGCTGTATACGTTGGTAAAAATGGCATTGGATATTACTTTGATAGTTATGGAAATCCTCCGTTTGTATCATCTCATATTAATAGAATAAACAAAAATTGTAAGCGCTATCGTTGGAATTCACGACAGCTGCAAAATGACTCATCTGTCGTGTGCGGTTAATAATGTATTTTGTTTCTTGATCATATGAGTAGGGATGTTGGGTTACAGAAATTCTTTAAGCTTTTGTCCGCTAACCTTTCCAAGAACGATGCCATTGTAAGAAGACACGTACAACATAAGAACGCTGATACAAGATTCGTGAGCAGGGGTAATAACGGTTGCATTGTCAGATGTTCACAAAAATCTAATTCCAAGATGTCTTTACTGTAAAATGTGTACGAGTAACAGTCACGTGGTTCACTGAATTAGTCATTATCGCTTTCCTCAGTAATAATTTTCTCGTCAGTATAAAAGTGAACGTTACGACGAGAACTTTATCGATCTCTTGAAGCTAAGAGTTATTAAGTTGACGTGTGACAATGAATAAAAATCGATCCGAAAATGGGCACCCTAAGTCATCCTATCAATCATCGAATCAGCTACTAAGTCGTTTGTACTCTTTAAATAAGTCGTATACTAAAAAAATCCTTATCGGTCTCGAATATACTGATTTAAGAGAATATGAAGTTTTTTCTATGGTACGACTGTTAGCTACAGATTTCATTGGTATACCATTTCCAAAGGAAGGCTGGTCCAAGTTTTGTCTAATTCTGGAAGTAATTGACGGATATTTTCGTAGTCACAAGGATGAGCGCTACGACCAAAAGGTTTCCGGTCATGGATGGATTTTAAGATACACATATGCACACAATGATAAGGTGATTGAGATTGAAGAAGATCATAGACCAATACATGGACCACTTGTCAAACGGTTTCGTCGTAGTGTAGTTATAAAAAAAATTACATTCGGTAAGTTGTTAAATGTGAGTACATGTACAACGAAAGATTAAAATATTTAAATAATGTATCATCGCTTGTATCTGTTTCAACTCGAGAAACTATTAACTGTATATATGACAAGAATGTTAGTGTACATAATCCTCATATAACTGAATTTACCGAAAAAAATATTATAGATGTCACATCTGAAATAACAATGAAATTCCCGATTCGATTTATGCAAAAATTAATGCAGATGAATCTGTTACTGTAAAAAGCGCGTTAAGTTTGGATGAAATACGTTATATAATGTATGAAATAATGACTCTGTAGACTGATAATATTGTAAAATTACTCAACGATAGTATATTTCATGATTAATAAAACATTGTAACCGTATATGTATAATATTGTAATCGACGTTGTGACATTGTAGTTATACTACATGTGACTTAGAAATAAAACAGCGATACAAGGTATAGTATAGCACCTGTCAAGCTTACTATGCGAAGTAAGCGTGCTATACATACCAATCAAGTCCTAATAGACAGACATATGCGAATGTGTGAAACCGGAATAGGCTTACAGTGCGTAGTAAGCAGGAGAACTCGAAGCAAAGGAGATGCGACTCCTGACTGCGCACAATTGCACACACAGACACATTGCTCCGTTGATCCAGCATCCTAATGACTTGTAATGAGCACCAGGAATGACCCGTACCGTATTCCCAGGTCCCATCCAGCCTTGAATGCCCTCTCCAGCACCCAAGAGAAGCCTCCGTTGTTGAGCAGCCCAGGTGAAGACTCCAGGCCTTGAAATGAGTGTAGCGCCCTTGCGCTCAAGCAACGGTGTACTGCCAACCAGAGTACCTGAAACGGTAATTAATTACCAAATTGGTTGACTACTAAGGAACGAGGATGGAGAAGCTATAACCAAGCATAGCTTCTCCCAGGTATGTCAGCAGGACCAAAAGGAAAGGAGATGACAGGTCTAGTTTGAGGTTATGGCAGGCACAACTAAACATCTACATAGAGCCCGAGGAAAGCAGATAAATTACCTCGGCGGCACTCCAAAGAACGACGACGATTCACCGACGCCTGGCTCCGCTCACTGAGGGCTGTTATGGGGCGCCGACGTGCTCCAGCTGTCCGGACACTCCGAGCCGAAGATCCCGTATTGACGATATACGGCACCTGCAATGAAGAAACTGGAGGGGCTCGATTTAGCTTAAAATCGAGGTAACAAGGAACGATTTAATAGCTTACCTCGCAGATAGTATTCTCAGCAAGGCCGCAATTACTCGACCGCCATCCAGCACCAAGAAGTCAACGTCGTAGACGACATCTCCATCGAGGCAGCGAAACCATGGCCCGAGCGGCCATTACGAACCCAGACGAGCGCGCACGACTCGAGACGCGAGAGTAGGCGCGCATGCGCAATATGCATAGGATAAACTCTCTCGCTTCGTGCGTGCCGATAATCGAGAGACTGCGACCGACCACCGACATTGTTAGACGCAATACCGCAATTTTAAGGGCTACGTGTGTGTCCAGTAGGAGTGAGGGATCCAGGAGACGAGCGTCCAGGTGAGCCGTGCTCCTTCCTCTCAAATCCAGTTTCCTTAAAGTGTGTGTGCGCGACGCGTAGTTAGGTGCGGGACGGCCCGCAATCGCGCGAACGCGAGCGACCGCGGCCAACGTGACTGGCATTTTTGAACGGCAAAGCCGCTGCTTTGCCGTGTAATACTCGTAAGCACATTTAGTGCAATAAACCTTCAATCTTTTTAGCTAAGTTTGTTTGATTTGTGTTTTATTCGTGACTCCACCCTAATCCCCAGTGGACACGTCACATGGCGACCGTGACCTTTTGATCCGAAAAAAATAATTGTGATTGTGGACTTCGGGATTTCTACGAAAATTAATTCGCCATATTGCGCACACACGGAGGAAGCGTCGAAAGTGGTTTTTGACGGCCAGTTTGTTTCGACCACGTGCAACCAAATTTTGATTTTTATAATAAATTCAATTTTGGTTAATATAAATTGTTATTGTTAGTGAATTATCTACAAAAGTCGGTGAATCTATTCCATATTACTTGGTTTGAAATTTTTTTCTGCATATTGTTCTTTTTACTTATAACAGCAATAGTTTTATTTTTCCCTTCACAAATATAAATTTTGCAATTAGTTTTATTCCCTTCTAGCTTCAAAATATTTGATTTTCTTTTAATAGCTTTTTGAAGTTTGTTAAATTATATTGCATTAAAAGTTATATGAGGAAGAGAATTTTGGAGTACGAGTAAGTACTTAGTAAATTTTCATTTCAAGCTACGTTCTCAACTTACAAAAAGGAAAGAAAGGAAAATGTTTTTTTTTTTTTAAGTTTATATTAAATAATTGTTGTTAAATATTAGCAGTTAAATTTGATATTGTACCCTGTAGTAATAGATTCAAGGGGCAAATAGCAAATATCGCAGTTACTTGATTTACTCAAGAAGTAATTTTTGTGAAAATTTTTGTTTGCAATTAAATTGAGATTTTTATTATAAATAATCATTCTTTGAGTTAATTATAACCTTTAGCCACCAAAATTATATTCAATTTAATTTATTTTTGAACAAAATACAAGCCTTTAAATATTGAGAACGATATCTAACCAAGTGTATATACAGATATAAAGTATTAAGATAGTAATATTTAATTGCTGTACGCTTATTTATTTTGAAATTGCATTAACAAGTAACATTTCACTATTTATTTGCATTGTATATATATCTTTTTAAGAGTCGTAACCCATCAACCACCATTGTAACCCAATCCAGCACCTTATATATCCATATATACCCAACACGTTTAAATATTTCAAGCTTGGCTTGTAAATCATTTACTTATACGCTTGCCTTTCACTCAAGTTAGTTGTTTGTGAATTCTTGCGTAGGTACTAAATTAGTTTTGTTGATAAATTTGGTCTTAACGGTATCGACAAAAATAATTTAGCAAATTTTTTTTGCTTTTGGCTTTTTGTGCACTTAAATTAACAATACTGACTTGTTAGTTTATTGTATAATTTTAATTGCTTAGTAGCTAAAATTTAGTTTTGTTATTATTTTTATTTGCTTGCTCATAAATTAGTTTACTTAAATTTAAAGCAATTTGATAATTTCATGATTGCATAATTTTAATTAATTATTAAGACAAAATTTTGTTTTTTTAAGAAATTAAACTACAAATGTGCTGTTTAGAAATAAATTTAATTTTTTTTTTGATTGACTACAAGTCGTATTGAGCTGCACTTAGTATTAAAATTTTTTTTTGACGTGATAGCGTGAATTAATTTACGTGTCCTAAGAAATCCTCAAAATGTCAGAACTAAATGGGAGTTTGACTCTGCATACGTTGGCAGAGGAGGATTATACTAGGTTATCGTTGGAAGAGGGCATCCAGCGAATACGGCAAAATGTTTTTCAATGTAGTAATCAAGAAATACTACAATATGCCGACTTAAAAAATTTAAACGCCACAGATTCCATGTTTAATATAAGAAATCGAGTAGAAAGATTTGAAACACGGAAATGTTTCGGGTTAGCGGCGGCATATTGGGATCCTGGAGTAGACGAGGCGAATTTCGTTCCATTGGATATACCCGTTAATAGAAATTTGAATTTAACCTCGGAAGGGGAAAATTACTTAGCTGGCACATGGAGGAATCCGTCCATCATGAGGCCAGTAAGTAGTGGAATTACAGCGGGAAATCCTACGGTAGCGATGGATAACATGGAAGTGCATAGTGGTGCTTACCCACGTATTCATGGGCAGTTGCCGACAGGTCAAACATTGGAACCATATGCAGATCCGTTAACTTTCAGCAATTCGCGGAATTTGACAGCACTGATTGGCGGAGAAAATGTGGTAACGACAAATGCTAATGTTAGATTACATTTGAACTTTCCATTGCCCACTTCAACGTCAGAACCCCTCCAGCACCCAGATAATAATTACAATTTACATAGTAATAGTATTAATCTCCCATGCGCGCAATCCACCCAACATCCAGCACACGGAAATGTGATAGAATATAGACAAAATGAACAAAACGCTGCAGATCAGGTTGAATTTAGATTTCAAGATAGACAATTTTTAAGTGCGAGTTTTAATTCGGGAAATGCAGGCGGATATGATCAAACATCGTATTTGCAAATTAGACAGTTTGTAGCAACTAACACAAACACAGATAACATGAGATCACCACCAACCCCGAGGCCGAGAAATCCAAATACAATCAATCTTCCGCGAAATGTTCAAAACCATGAATCACGTGTTCCACAAATAACGGAGGAAGATCTGGAGAATAAAACATTTCCAATCTAAACTCAGGCGGGTAATAGGACACAGGGAGCGAGATTTAGTGATGAATTCACGAGAAATTGTGAAAGACCAATACCTGCAACGAGTAGTTCGAACGAGACGAGGTACCGGATAGGAAATGAACGACAGTATTACGATCAACCTGAACCGATCCAGCAGCCTTATTACACCCAAAACAATTCCTTCCAGCAATAGGAAAATCCTAGAACCTTCCAGCAATTCCCACGAAATTATACCTCGAACGACAGCCTCCAGTTATGCCACAATCCCAATATAATATCCCTCCAGCACCATCACAAAATAATTTTAGACAATATCCCTACAATTATTCCCAACCCTACCCCCAGTCAAGCACCAGGCGAGAAGGATCACTTTTGAATAATTTAACCTTCCAAAGAGAAAAAGATGTCAGCGAAATTCTGAAACAATGGCATATTGAATTTAAAGGTGCTAAAAGAAACGATTCAGAATCATTCCTAGTAAATTTGACGGAATGCGCACACTCATACCAATTGACTATGGATGACATTACTAGGTCATTGCCAGTAGTACTGGATGAAGATGTCTGGTGTTGGTTACGCAGGGAACATCGCAATTGGTTGATACTGGAAGACTTTCAACAAGCATTTAGACTCCAATATTGTAAAGAAGACTTACAATATCAAGTAAGAAAATGGATAATGGTAAGAACACAGGGACCACAAGAAGATATTTCGACATATCTTTCGAAATTCCGCAACTTATTGGATCAATTGAAGCCTCCAATGCCCCTTGGCGAACAATTAGTTATCACATACGATAATCTACATCCAGATTATAGGCGAAGAATCCACAAAAACCAATTTTCATCATTTTTGGAATTGCAGCTGCTAGGAAAGAAGGAAGAAGCACGCAAACGCCAAGACACACTCTACCGTCCTCCGCCAATAGAAGACGACGAGCAACTCTTCAACTCCGCGTACGAACCAGTAAAAATAAAAAAGTCTGGTAAAACTGCTGCAATCGCTGGGAATGCCAGTGATGCAGGCACTACGCACGAAGAGGCACATGCTGCCGCCTTACAGCAACCTCCAGCACCCTCAAACCCCCCGTCGTACAACCCCAAAGGAAATAATAAAAGATCTTTTAATAAAAAGCGAAACGGAACGAATCAAAATGGAAAAGGGCCAAATGAGAAAAACAAACAGGCCCCAGCTGGAAATGGTAATAATGGCGAACAGAAAAACAGGACAGATAGTCCCACTACGGAAAATAATAGCAAATCAAGGAATAAAGAAACAGACACTTGCCACACATGCGGCATCACAGGTGCCCAGACAATTCTTGCAGAGGGTGTGGTAGGAAAAACACATTAAAGCGAAATTGTCCAACGTGTAAAGTTCCTAGACCGGCGGGAAACGACTCGCGGAGGAACCAGTAGGAGTCGTTGTGTCCTCCTTGGTAGAAAACGTTATAGTACACTCGAAAACTACCAAATTTCCAGCAGATCCAAATAAGAGAAAGAAAACAGGTTCCAAGAATCCACAAAGATTGACAATTTCCCCCCAGCACCAATTATAAACACCGAAAAAGCCCATCCAGCACCATCCAAAAAACAAGAAAATTCCCATCCAGCACCCAAAAAGAAAAGGAAAAATTCCTCTCCAGCACCAACGGTAAAAATAGTTAAACTGCCGGATGAATCGGGAGATAAGTCGAATAACAGCGTAGTAGAAAATATGTTTTCAACCGCTGTCTTATCACCAGATTCACTCATCCAAAGGCATCCGTTAGGTAAGCTTGAGCCTAGGTTATTTTTCTCGATAGAATTAAACGGAAGAAAGATGATAGGACTTTTAGACGCCGGATCTGTTTATTCCTATATAGGAAAAGGTTTAGGAAAACAGTTTAGCGGAAAATTTAAACCTTGCAAGGGCACCGGAAACGTAGCCAATGAGATATCAGTTCCTGTGGAAGGAAAATTAGACGTAACGGTTAGTATCGATGGAATTGAGAAAACCTTATCTTTCCGAGTAGCAGACGGACTGCAGTACGAGTGTATCGTGGGAATTGATTTCAAACGTTTATTTGAACTCAAGATAGACTTCGGAAACGACACATGGTGGACACCAGCAGGGGAAGTTCATCAGTTTTATTCCTATGGGCAAGATCCCAGCTACCTTCCAGCACTAGCTAGTATAGATGGCCTTCGTCAAGCGTCAGAAGAAGAGGAAAAAGAAATAAAAAAGGTCCTAGACAGTCTTATCCCGAAAACTCCAAAAACACTTGGTGCGACAACTTTGGCTTACCACAAAATAGATGTCCAGGGTCACGAGCCTATAAGACAAAGGATGAGGAAGTACTCAGCAAAGATGTTGAAAGCAGGGCAAGAAGAGGTAGACCGTATGTTAAAAGAAGACATAATAGAACCATCAGAGAGTCCTTGGTGTAGTTGCCCAGTGATAGTACCAAAAGGTGACGGCAAATACCGATTTTGTATTGACTATCGGCAGTTCAATAAAGTAACAAAAAAATTTGCTTACCCATTAAAAAATATGGATGATATACTAGATAAGTTAAGAGGAGCAAAGTATATCTCAAAATTAGATTTGTCGCAAGCTTATCATCAGATTTTATTAGAAGAAGGCAGTAAAGAAATAACTGCATTTGGCATACCGGGACGAGGCCTACACCACTTCAAGAGAATGCTCTACGGCTTAACAAACGCTCCAGCTACCTTCCAAAAGATCATGGAAAAACTAATCAAACCAGATTGGGAACCACATGTTTTCGTGTACTTAGACGATATAATTATTGTAACCCAAACGTTTAAAGATCATGTTTTCTGGTTAAGTAAAGTACTGAAGGCGTTAAAAGAAGTGAATTTACAACTTAATCGAGATAAGTCAGAATTTTGCTGTGCCGAAGTAAAATATCTTGGTTATGTTGTAAATGAATATGGTCTGTGTACTGATCCCGACAAAACTAAACCCGTAATTGAATATCCAGCACCCAAAAATCTCAAGCAACTCCGCAGATTCCTAGGGATGATCGGATGGTATTCCCGGTTTATTCCAAATGTATCCGAAATAAAAAATCCCCTTACTCAGTTAACTAGAAAAGGTGTTCGTTGGCACTGGGATGCAGACCAACAGACAGCCTTTGAAAAACTGAAAATATTCCTTACTCAAGCACCCATTCTAGCACGACCCAATCTCACCTTACCCTTTACGTTGCAGACGGACGCAAGCAATTACGCGATAGCAGGTGTGCTTACGCAGGTAATTGATGGGGAGGAACATCCAATCTACTATGTGAGTAGAACAATGACCAAAGCAGAACGCAATTACACTGTAACTGAAAAAGAAAAGAGTATTTAGCGGTTCTGTGGTCAGCAGATAGGCTTAAAGGATATCTTCAAGGAGAACAGTTTACCGTAATAACAGACCATTTCAGTCTTTTATGGTTAAATAATATCAAAGACCCTGCAGGCCGACTGTCACGATGGAATACAGCGCTACAAAATTACGATATCAAATTTGTACATCGTAAAGGTGTTTTGCATCAAGTTCCGGACGCTTTATCAAGAGCGTGGGAAGTGTCAGAAGTAGCAGCTGTAGTTCCGACTCACATAGATGATCCATGGTACATACGAAAAATGGAGAACGTACGGAAATTTCCAGCTAAGTATCTCGATTTTAAAATCGAGAATGGTTTTCTTTACGCACATCGTCCAAACCCATTAGTCGATCCATTGTTCCCTGATTTGGATGCGTGGAAATTAGTTCTTCCAACATCAAACAGACCCCAAGCTCTTTTCGAAGCCCACAATACTCCTCAATCAGGACATTTAGGCATAGAAAAAACTTACGCACGTCTTGCGACTTATTATTATTATTGGCCCGGTTATTTTTACGATACTTCTTGTTATGTCCGATCGTGTCATGAATGTCAAATCCACAAAAGTTGCCAATTGCCCCTAGCAGGGCTAATGGGCGAAAGAAATATCGAGGGACCATGGAAAGTAGTGGCTGCCGATATTATGGGCCCGAAGCCAAAATCTAAACGAGGTTTCAGATACGTAATTGTTTTTGAAGATTTATTCACTCGTCACGTAGAAATTCAGTCACTTAGAAAGGCAGACGCTAAAAGTGTATGGCAAGCTTTTGAGGATTTGATCATAAACCGATGGGGATGCCCTAAGTTTTTGTTGACAGATAATGGGACTGAATTTGCCAATAAATTAATGTCAGAACGCTTAGAAGCTTACGGTATTAAGTTAACTACCACACCGCCTTATAGACCTCAAGCGAACCTGGTAGAGCGAGTAAACCGTAATTTAAAGCCTATGATTAACAGCTTTTTAGCTAAAGATCATAAAGAGTGGGATCTGCATTTAAAGGAATTTTGTTTTGCTTTAAATACAACGATTCACTTGTCGCTTAAAACAACACCAGCGTTTATGAATTTGGGTAGAAATCCGGAACCATCCATCCTAATCCGAAAGCACCTCGAGAATCCCATTCCTATCCTTCCTGGAGACTCAGAAAAGTGGTCAGATCGTATGAAGAGATTTCCAGCTCTTCACGATCTAGTTAAACATCATATGGATAAAGCCACTGCTAGGCAAGCCAAATATTATAACAGGAATAAAAGGGATATTACTTACCAGATAGGAGATAAAATAGCTAGATTAAATCGTGTAAAATCTTCTGCAGAAGGAAATTTTGCAGCCAAACAGGCTCCAAAATTTATAGGTCCAGCAACAGTAGTCGAAGTTAAATCCCCTACTGTTTATATCGTAGAAGATGACGATACAAAGAAAAGAACTGAAATATCCATAGAGGATATTAAGCGATACATTCCGCCCCGAAAGGTAACTATCAATCCCATTTCTATTCCAGATGTTTCAACGGCAAAGCAGCCTGCGAGGAAGGGGAGGAAGAGGCGAAACGTCGGCAGTTCGACGACCTCTGATGGGCGAGGCGCCGATCTACCCGCCTCCCCAAAACGTAGCAACGCTGCCCAACCCAGCGACACCTCCAGCTCCACCGTCCCCGGTGCTGCAACGGACGCTTCCGAGGAGGGAGAGGAGTCCGAAAGGGTATCGGTACCGGGGTTACGTACCGTACCGGGCGGATGTGTCGGAGACGCCGAGCCACTACGGCGACAGCTTCCCGCGGCACAGACCCCCACAACCACGGGGAAGAGGAAGGAGCCAGACGAGGGAGCCGGTGGTGAGAGACCTCCAAGGCGTCGAGGTCGGCCACGAAAAGTCGCCTGCTCCATGCGAGCAACCGTAGATCCCGGCGAATCCGCCGCCTCTTCCACCACCAGTCCCTCAACCCCAACCCCATCCAGCACCACAACCCCCTCCAGCACCATCTCACCAACCCCATCAAGCACCAACTTCCCAGTCCCATCTCCATCCAGCACCATTCCCTGTGACCCGTCTCCAACCCCTTGTGCCGCAATCTCCCGACCCCCTTCCCGTATTCCCCTTCCCCTACCCTTTCCGAATTGCCCCCACTTCTATTAGCCCCTATCCAAAACGCCCCTCCCGCACCCCGTCAAACCACCCCACCTCCCGAAGGACGCCGTACGGGACCGGTTTCCCCAACTATCCCATCCTTCTTGTCCCTAAAAATCCGCCCCCCTCCAATTCCACTCACCATCCAGCACCAGCTCCCTAGCACCCCCCCCCCCAACGATTCCACCGACCCTGGATGCTTCCGGCCCAGAACCTCGCCGTGTCCAGCACCCTGGCCCCACGTCCATCGGCGTATAGTGGCCGTAGAAGGCAGGGGTGCTGGAACTGTGGAAGCAGAGACCACAGTTGGCAAAGGTGTCCGGAGGCTCGCACAAAGTTTTGCTACGGATGTGGCAGGACCGGGACGACCATCGAGTCCTGTCCGGAGTGCCACGACGAGTGGGTGGAAGCCCTGAGGATTCACCCCAAATAGGGGAGTGTAGAATTTTTTATTATTTTATTAAATTAGTACTTTATATTGAAACATGACTTATATTTTACTCCCTTAAGACCCACATGAACACCATTCCCAAATATAGAGAAAAATATACACACAATGTTAGTACAATAGTTAATTGATAGTTTCGAATTACATACAAACTTCACAAAGTATACTGAATAAATTTTTAATTGTTAAAGAATGAATTAATAAAGAAAACCAAATAATGTGTTTGATTCACTATAGTTATTCATAATAGTTTCATTATTATAGTTAAATTCATGTCATTATTTAATCTCGACGTAGCGCCACTTTCGAAGGAGGAGAGCAACTCACCAGGTTAGTAATGAATGAAAGTTTTCTATTCTAATACATTTTTTTTTGGATGATTGTTTCATGTCAGTTTGGGTTATGAATGTCGCGAATTTCGGAATTGGTCGGAAAGCGAGCGTGATAAGAGTTTGTAAGCCAGTCACACGTAATTCGAATCGAATAAAGTAATTTAATTATCGGAAAAGTAATAATTACACACTCAGCGTGTTACACGGTTACACAGATTAACTCTAAAAGAAAAGCTGTTCCAGATTCCAGTGTTCCAGAATTCAAGTAACCCATGACACTTATTAACCCATTAAGTCCCAACCGACCATTTCACAGTCGATTTGTTTTTCGCTTAGAAAAAATAGAGAATAGACTAGAATAAAAAAGGAAATGACTGTTTCTTATGTAAAATTACCTGCTCTATCTGAATTCAGCATCAGATTTTCATTTTTTTCAAATGGTCGTTTTACTATGTGCATTTGATTTTGTTGTCAAAATTGGAAAATAAAGGCCCACAGTCGATTTTCAAAAAATGGAATTTTTTTTTTACTTTGAGCGGCTATATTGAATTTTCCGTGGAAAATATCAAAAATCTGATGCTGAATTCAGATAGAGCAGATAATTTTACATAAGAAACAGTCATTTCCTTTTTTATTCTAGTCTGTTCTCTATTTTTTCTAAGCGAAAAACAAATCAACTGTGAAATGGTCGGTTGGGACTTAATGGGTTAATTGAAAAAATTTGTTTCTTTTTGTTGTTCCTTTGAAGTTTTATAGTAATATATGGGAAAAAAAAGTTGATTTATTTTACGACACAAACAACACAGACAGTTACACTATACAACGCTGTAGATAGCACCGGCTATCTTAGGTTAAGTTTTTTTACGTACTAGGATCTATTTAGAATCGTTTTGATAGCGAGTATTCTATACTTCTGTTTGCATTGTGCATCCCCTTGCGTATTCTAAATCGAAGTAAGGTATAACTTCGGTTTGGGAGGGGGGAGTTTGTGACATTGTAGTTATACTACATGTGACTTAGAAATAAAACAGCGATACAAGGTATAGTATAGCACCTGTCAAGCTTACTATGCGAAGTAAGCGTGCTATACATACCAATCAAGTCCTAATAGACAGACATATGCGAATGTGTAAAACCGGAATAGGCTTACAGTGCGTAGTAAGCAGGAGAACTCGAAGCAAAGGAGATGCGACTCCTGACTGCACACAATTGCACACACAGACACACTGCTCCGTTGATCCAGCATCCTAATGACTTGTATTGAGCACCAGGAATGACCCGTACCGTATCCCCAGGTCCCATCCAGCCTTGAATGCCCTCTCCAGCACCCAAGAGAAGCCTCCGTTGTTGAGCAGCCCAGGTGAAGACTCCAGGCCTTGAAATGAGTGTAGCGCCCTTGCGCTCAAGCAACGGTGTACTGCCAACCAGAGTACCTGAAACGGTAATTAATTACCAAATTGGTTGACTACTAAGGAACGAGGATGGAGAAGCTATAACCAAGCATAGCTTCTCCCAGGTATGTCAGCAGGACCAAAAGGAAAGGAGATTACAGGTCTAGTTTGAGGTTATGGCAGGCACAACTAAACATCTACATAGAGCCCGCGGAAAGCAGATAAATTACCTCGGCGGCACTCCAAAGGACGACGACGATTCACCGACGCCTGGCTCCGCTCACTGAGGGCTGTTATGGGGCGCCGACGTGCTCCAGCTGTCCGGACACTCCGAGCCGAAGATCCCGTATTGACGATATACGGCACCTGCAATGAAGAAACTGGAGGGGCTCGATTTAGCTTAAAATCGAGGTAACAAGGAACGATTTAATAGCTTACCTCGCAGATAGTATTCTCAGCAGGGCCGCAATTACTCGACCGCCATCCAGCACCAAGAAGTCAACCTCGTAGACGACATCTCCGTCGAGGCAGCGAAACCATGGCCCGAGCGGCCAGTACGAACCCAGCCGAGCGCGCACGACTCGAGACGCGAGAGTAGGCGCGCATGCGCAATATGCATAGGATAAACTCTCTCGCTTCGTGCGTGCCGATGATCGAGAGACTGCGACCGACCACCGACATTGTTAAACGCAATACCGCAATTTTAAGGGCTACGTGTGTGTCCGAGGGATCCAGGAGACGAGCGTCCAGGTGAGCCGTGATTCTTCCTCCCAAATCCAGTTTCCTTAAAGTGTGTGTGCGCGACGCGTAGTTAGGTGCGGGGCGGCCCGCAATCGCCCGAACGCGAGCCACCGCGGCCAACGTGACTGGCATTTTTGAACGGCAAAGCCGCTGCTTTGCCGTGTAATACTCGTAAGCACATTTAGTGCAATAAACCTACAATCTTTTTAGCTAAGTTTGTTTGATTTGTGTTTTAATCGTGACTCCACCCTAATCCCCAGTGAACACGTCACAACGTATCAACCATATATAAAATATTATAATAAATCAAATACTTAAAAATATAATTACTTTAACATTTTTATTTCTTAACCATAATTGACCGTTCCCTTTCCTTTCTACCTTGTTATTGTCACGATATTAATATTATCTATTCAAGGAAATATTTCGTTTATAGAGTAATTTAAATTGTTTATTAAAAAAATGATTTTCGATAAAATCAATAGTTGTTGTTTCATTATTTATTTATATAATTAACCTTTTTAATTAGTATATATGACGTGATAAACAATAAACATCTAACACGAATAGTTGGAAGGGGCGGGAGGGATTAAATACTATGTATCGACAGCGAATTCATTCAGTCCGATCTGGTAAGTCTACAACAGTTTACGGAGAAAATCTCTCCAAATACTTAAGTCTACAACAGTTTACGGAGAAAATCTCTCCAAATACTTATATTCCATCTAAAACGTATATCTACAAAAACTATAACAATTAAAAAAATAAAGTACAATTCTCTAAAGTTAATGATAAAATAAATTACATATTTGATGGTTATTTTTTCAATGGTTATTTTAGATGGCTATTTATTTCAATACCTACTGCAAACTCTTAAAAGCTAATCATTTTAATACGCTGTTGTATCATCAATCGGTTGAAAAGTCATACCGTTAAGATGTATAGGAATTATCGGGTACTACGCACCATAAGCAGGTTAATCGCAATAAGACATAAAATGTATAAAAATAGTGATAGAAAAAATCACATATTTATATTGGTAACGTTAATGTCGATGAGGGACTCGTGTCATAGATACCAACGGATACTATGCACCATCAGCAGGTTAGACACAGACGGATCATCTGCTAGGTCATCAAAAACGTACAAGTCGTAGCGACTGCCCTCATGAGTCACGTTTGTTTGGGTGCACTATAGTGCCCCCCTAACTATTGTTATTGTAATGTTGCCTAAGATTTTTCGTATCATCTGTAACATTAAAAGCATTACGTTGCAGGTTTATGTATATCATTTCAGATAACAATCTTCTCTTTCAATTCTTTTCAGTATCGAATACTTTAACAATTTGTTTTTTTGATATTAAGTTTGTGCTTTAATTCGACATTTTATTTGTCTTTTTGTTCCACCTACATAACTGGCATCGCAATCTTTACACTCTGTTTTGTCCGTCGCGTATTCGCCTATGAATCGAATACGCGTAATTTCCTACCGGTAGTATTTATTAAATGTATGGATAAGGATAGTGTAGTGATTAAATAAATAAAATTACTTTGAGCCTTAAATTAAGAATTTATTGGCTCGGTGTAGAGGAGAAAAGCCGAGGGCATAAAAACTCCTCGAAAAATACAAGATATTGTGGTGTCGTTTAATGCAGTTTTTGCCTTGGAGGATTTTTAATTTAACATCGCATGGAAGGACCGTTGTCCTTCGTTAGCCTTTGGGGCTACTGTAAAATATGTTGTGTGTACGTGTGTGTGGTTGTGGATGGATGATTTGCGGTGGCCCAACTCGAAACCGATAAGTGCCTCGCTCGTCCTCGTTAACGCCTATCCACGCCTTACGGCGCCCTTCCGTACTACACCGTACACGAAGACTCGGCACCTCACCAAAACCCGATTTTCTGGCCCCACTATCACCTGATATAAACTCTCTAACCTTGCTTGAAAGCAGATTTTTCAGACTAATTTCAAGCGCGAGCCGATATCAGCGCGTTTCCCTTCTTCCTTCTTCGTTGGACTTCGACGCGTCGTTAGCCCGAGTACTACTTTCTTAGCCGATGTTCTCTACGCGTTCGAGCTTTTTGCAGGCTCGACTTGCGGTACAAATCGAGTCGCACCTCCGTTAACTTTTCGGACGTTTCCTGGAGTTATTTTCACGACTTATATTCCGCGAAGCCCAACGTTCGATCTCGCCTACGGAATTAAACCTCCTTTATTTTTTCGTTCGACGAAACGTACTCCTGCCCCCGCACAGTGCCAAAGTTGTATGTGCTGTAGTATATGTTGTATGAGCATGTATGTGAATGTATATAAATACAATTCAGATTGACAATACATTAATCGGAGCACGATACATTTGTAAGCTAGTTTATGGTAATTTTCAGGTTATAAATACAATTGTGTGACGTTTCTTTTGAATTCTCCGTTTGTCGTTTTGATAGTAATTACTCGTACGATGTTGTCGCTTCCGGGATGTACCTCTTTGACGATACGCAATCGCCACTGTATACAAGGTTGCAACTTATTAATGATAAGAACGACTGAACCCACCTTCATTTCTCCCTTTGAATCGAACCTTTTTTGACGCCTTTGTAATTCGCCTAAGTATTCGAGCTGCCATCGTTTCCAGAAATCCTAACGAGCCTTAGAAATAAAATTCCAAATAGATTATTGGTCATCTGAAACATTAAGGGGGTGCCGTAGCGAAAAACTATCGACGAAGCGTATGTAATGTAGTAAGCTGTAATGTACTAGCAGCGCCATCATCCGTTGTTACATTATATTACGCTATAAGATTACAGTAGATGGCGCTAATCGTACATTCCAGCTATCATATTCATTTACCAATATTTTTTTGTGCATTATTTTACAAAAACCGTTGGGGTTGCAAACTCAACAATTATCAATAATTGTATCGGTAATGTAATATAACCTCAAAATAGATGATAATACTAGTATGTTTTATTTATTTGACGGGATGTCAGTCTCAAATTATAAATCTGAAAAATTTTAAGCGGATTGCTTAAAACAATAGAAATATCGTAAGTCTCGATTTTTCTAAGAAAAATTCATATTTTTAATATTAATTGATGAAACAATTTGTTCAATAGGTATTAATCAAAAAAGGCATACATTTTCAATACAAACGAAAACGAAAAAAGTAAAACGTGACCCTTTTCTGAATACGACGTCCTCATAGAACGTCTGCTTTTCGCGCAACAGATTGCATTACATTTAAAATATTACTTTCGTATTATGCAATGTATTGATTTGTACCGTTTACTGTACTTATTTAATACACTGCAATAATACTGTAAATACACTTATTTCTGCATTTCTCTATGCAGCGGACTATACCATCTAAAATGCAACTAGAGCCTTTTACCTTTACTAAATACATCCCTTACATTTCGCTATGTAAGTACTCGTATTCATTTTGCTTTAACCTGTTACCTTTCTAGAATACATTCCTTGCATTTCGATATGCAAGTACTCGTGGTATTCGTTTTGCTTCAACCTTATTTACCTTTACTGACTACATTTCTTGCATTTTGCTATATAAGTACTCGTGGTATTCGATTTGCTTCATTTTTTTCCTTTACTGAATACGTGACTTGTATTTCGCTATGCAAGTACTCGTGGTATTCGATTTGTTTCATTCTTTTTTACCTTTGCAGAATACATTCCTTATATTTCGCTATGTAAGTACTCGTCGTATTCGTTTTGCTTCACCCTTTTTTACGTTTATTGTACTTATTTAATACACTGCAATAATACTGTAAATACACTTATTTCTGCATTTCTCTAAGCTGCGGACTATACCATCTAAAACGCAACTCGAGCCTTTTACCTTTACTAAATACGTCCCTTACATTTCGCTATGATAGTACTCGTATTCATTTTGCTTTAACCTGTTACCTTTCTTGAATACATTCCTTGCATTTCGATATGCAAGTACTCGTGGTATTCGTTTTGCTTCAACCTTATTTACCTTTACTGACTACATTTCTTGCATTTTGCTATATAAGTATTCGTGGTATTCGATTTGCTTCATTTTTTTACCTTTACTGACTACGTGCCTTGTATTTCGCTATGCAAGTACTCGTGGTATTCGATTTGTTTCATTCTTTCTTACCTTTACTGAATACATTCCTTACATTTCGCTATGAAAGTACTCGTATTCATTTTGCTTTAACCTGTTACCTTTCTTGAATACATTCCTTGCATTTCGATATGCAAGTACTCGTGGTATTCGTTTTGCTTCAACCTTATTTACCTTTACTGACTACATTTCTTGCATTTTGCTATATAAGTACTCGTGGTAGTCGATTTGCTTCATTTTTTTACCTTTACTGAATACGTGCCTTGTATTTCGCTATGCAGGTACTCGTGGTATTCGATTTGTTTCATTCTTTCTTACCTTTACTGAATACATTCCTTACATTTCGCTATGTAAGTACTCGTCGTATTCGTTTTGCTTCAACCTTTTTTACGTTTATTGTACTTATTTAATACACTGCAATAATACTGTAAATACACTTATTTCTGCATTTCTCTATGCAGCGGACTATACCTTCTAAAACGCAACTGGAGCCTTTTACCTTTACTAAATACATCCCTTACATTTCGCTATGAAAGTACTCGTATTCATTTTGCTTTAACCTGTTACCTTTCTTGAATTCATTCCTTGCATTTCGATATGCAAGTACTCGTGGTATTCGTTTTGCTTCAAACTTATTTACCTTTACTGACTACATTTCTTGCATTTATCTATATAAGTACTCGTGGTATTCGATTTGCTTCATTTTTTTACCTTTACTGAATACGTGCCTTGTATTTCGATATGCAAGTACTTGTGGTATTCGATTTGTTTCATTCTTTTTTACCTTTACAGAATAGATTCCTTACATTTCGCTATGTAAGTACTCGTCGTATTCGTTTTGCTTCAACCTTTTTTATTTCTATTGTACTTATTTAATACACTGCAATAATACTGTAAATACACTTATTTCTGCATTTCTCTAAGCAGCGGACTATACCATCTAAAACGCAACTAGAGCCTTTTACCTTTACTAAATACGTCCCTTACATTTCGCTATGATAGTACTCGTATTCATTTTGCTTTAACCTGTTACCTTTCTTGAATACATTCCTTGCATTTCGATATGCAAGTACTCGTGGTATTCGTTTTGCTTCAACCTTATTTACCTTTACTGACTACATTTCTTGCATTTTGCTATATAAGTACTCGTGGTAGTCGATTTGCTTCATTTTTTTATCTTTACTGAATACGTGCCTTCTATTTCGCTATGCAGGTACTCGTGGTATTCGATTTGTTACATTCTTTTTTACTTTTACAGAATACATTCCTTACATTTCGCTATGTAAGTACTCGTCGTATTCGTTTTGCTTCAACCTTTTTTATTTCTATTGTACTTATTTAATACACTGCAATAATACTGTAAATACACTTATTTCTGCATTTCTCTAAGCAGCGGACTATACCATCTAAAACGCAACTAGAGCCTTTTACCTTTACTAAATACGTCCCTTACATTTCGCTATGATAGTACTCGTATTCATTTTGCTTTAACCTGTTACCTTTCTTGAATACATTCCTTGCATTTCGATATGCAAGTACTCGTGGTATTCGTTTTGCTTCAAACTTATTTACCTTTACTGACTACATTTCTTGCATTTAGCTATATAAGTACTCGTGGTATTCGATTTGCTTCATTTTTTTACCTTTACTGAATACGTGCCTTGTATTTCGCTATGCAAGTACTTGTTGTATTCGATTTGTTTCATTCTTTTTTACCTTTACAGAATAGATTCCTTACATTTCGCTATGTAAGTACTCGTCGTATTCGTTTTGCTTCAACCTTTTTTATTTCTATTGTACTTATTTAATACACTGCAATAATACTGTAAATACACTTATTTCTGCATTTCTCTAAGCAGCGGACTATACCATCTAAAACGCAACTAGAGCCTTTTACCTTTACTAAATACGTCCCTTACATTTCGCTATGAAAGTACTCGTATTCATTTTGCTTTAACCTGTTACCTTTCTTGAATACATTCCTTGCATTTCGATATGCAAGTACTCGTGGTATTCGTTTTGCTTCAACCTTATTTACCTTTACTGACTACATTTCTTGCATTTTGCTATATAAGTATTCGTGGTATTCGATTTGCTTCATTTTTTTACCTTTACTGACTACGTGCCTTGTATTTCGATATGCAAGTACTCGTGGTATTCGATTTGTTTCATTCTTTCTTACCTTTACTGAATACATTCCTTACATTTCGCTATGAAAGTACTCGTATTCATTTTGCTTTAACCTGTTATCTTTCTTGAATACATTCCTTGCATTTCGATATGCAAGTACTCGTGGTATTCGTTTTGCTTCAACCTTATTTACCTTTACTGACTACATTTCTTGCATTTTGCTATAAGTATTCGTGGTATTCGATTTGCTTCATTTTTTTACCTTTACTGACTACGTGCCTTGCATTTCGATATGCAAGTACTCGTGGTATTCGTTTTGCTTCAACCTTATTTACCTTTACTGACTACATTTCTTGCATTTTGCTATATAAGTACTCGTGGTAGTCGATTTGCTTCATTTTTTTACCTTTACTGAATACGTGCCTTGTATTTCGCTATGCAGGTACTCGTGGTATTCGATTTGTTTCATCCTTTTTTACTTTTACAGAATACATTCCTTACATTTCGCTATGTAAGTACTCGTCGTATTCGTTTTGCTTCAACTTTTTTTACGTTTATTGTACTTATTTAATACACTGCAATAATACTGTAAATACACTTATTTCTGCATTTCTCTATGCAGCGGACTATACCTTCTAAAACGCAACTAGAGCCTTTTACCTTTACTAAATACATCCCTTACATTTCGCTATGAAAGTACTCGTATTCATTTTGCTTTAACCTGTTACCTTTCTTGAATTCATTCCTTGCATTTCGATATGCAAGTACTCGTGGTATTCGTTTTGCTTCAAACTTATTTACCTTTACTGACTACATTTCTTGCATTTATCTATATAAGTACTCGTGGTATTCGATTTGCTTCATTTTTTTACCTTTACTGAATACGTGCCTTGTATTTCGATATGCAAGTACTTGTGGTATTCGATTTGTTTCATTCTTTTTTACCTTTACAGAATAGATTCCTTACATTTCGCTATGTAAGTACTCGTCGTATTCGTTTTGCTTCAACCTTTTTTATTTCTATTGTACTTATTTAATACACTGCCATAATACTGTAAATACACTTATTTCTGCATTTCTCTATGCAGCGGACTATACCATCTAAAACGCAACTAGAGCCTTTTACCTTTACTAAATACATCCCTTACATTTCGCTATATAAGTACTCGTATTCATTTTGCTTTAACCTGTTACCTTTCTTGAATTCATTCCTTGCATTTCGATATGCAAGTACTCGTGGTATTCGTTTTGCTTCAAACTTATTTACCTTTACTGACTACATTTCTTGCATATAGCTATATAAGTACTCGTGGTATTCGATTTGCTTCATTTTTTTACCTTTACTGAATACGTGCCTTGTATTTCGATATGCAAGTACTTGTGGTATTCGATTTGTTTCATATTTTTTTACCTTTACAGAATAGATTCCTTACATTTCGCTATGTAAGTACTCGTCGTATTCGTTTTGCTTCAACCTTTTTTATTTCTATTGTACTTATTTAATACACTGCCATAATACTGTAAATACACTTATTTCTGCATTTCTCTATGCAGCGGACTATACCATCTAAAACGCAACTAGAGCCTTTTACCTTTACTAAATACGTCCCTTACATTTCGCTATGAAAGTACTCGTATTCATTTTGCTTTAACCTGTTACCTTTCTTGAATACATTCCTTGCATTTCGATATGCAAGTACTCGTGGTATTCGTTTTGCTTCAACCTTATTTACCTTTACTGACTACATTTCTTGCATTTTGCTATATAAGTATTCGTGGTATTCGATTTGCTTCATTTTTTTACCTTTACTGACTACGTGCCTTGTATTTCGCTATGCAAGTACTCGTGGTATTCGATTTGTTTCATTCTTTCTTACCTTTACTGAATACATTCCTTACATTTCGCTATGAAAGTACTCGTATTCATTTTGCTTTAACCTGTTATCTTTCTTGAATACATTCCTTGCATTTCGATATGCAAGTACTCGTGGTATTCGTTTTGCTTCAACCTTATTTACCTTTACTGACTACATTTCTTGCATTTTGCTATAAGTATTCGTGGTATTCGATTTGCTTCATTTTTTTACCTTTACTGACTACGTGCCTTGCATTTCGATATGCAAGTACTCGTGGTATTCGTTTTGCTTCAACCTTATTTACCTTTACTGACTACATTTCTTGCATTTTGCTATATAAGTACTCGTGGTAGTCGATTTGCTTCATTTTTTTACCTTTACTGAATACGTGCCTTGTATTTCGCTATGCAGTTACTCGTGGTATTCGATTTGTTTCATCCTTTTTTACTTTTACAGAATACATTCCTTACATTTCGCTATGTAAGTACTCGTCGTATTCGTTTTGCTTCAACTTTTTTTACGTTTATTGTACTTATTTAATACACTGCAATAATACTGTAAAAACACTTATTTCTGCATTTCTCTATGCAGCGGACTATACCTTCTAAAACGCAACTAGAGCCTTTTACCTTTACTAAATACATCCCTTACATTTCGCTATGAAAGTACTCGTATTCATTTTGCTTTAACCTGTTACCTTTCTTGAATACATTCCTTGCATTTCGATATGCAAGTACTCGTGGTATTCGTTTTGCTTCAAACTTATTTACCTTTACTGACTACATTTCTTGCATTTAGCTATATAAGTACTCGTGGTATTCGATTTGCTTCATTTTTTTACCTTTACTGAATACGTGCCTTGTATTTCGATATGCAAGTACTTGTGGTATTCGATTTGTTTCATTCTTTTTTACCTTTACAGAATAGATTCCTTACATTTCGCTATGTAAGTACTCGTCGTATTCGTTTTGCTTCAACCTTTTTTATTTCTATTGTACTTATTTAATACACTGCCATAATACTGTAAATACACTTATTTCTGCATTTCTCTATGCAGCGGACTATACCATCTAAAACGCAACTAGAGCCTTTTACCTTTACTAAATACGTCCCTTACATTTCGCTATGAAAGTACTCGTATTCATTTTGCTTTAACCTGTTACCTTTCTTGAATACATTCGTTGCATTTCGATATGCAAGTACTCGTGGTATTCGTTTTGCTTCAACCTTATTTACCTTTACTGACTACATTTCTTGCATTTTGCTATATAAGTATTCGTGGTATTCGATTTGCTTCATTTTTTTACCTTTACTGACTACGTGCCTTGTATTTCGCTATGCAAGTACTCGTGGTATTCGATTTGTTTCATTCATTCTTACCTTTACTGAATACATTCCTTACATTTCGCTATGAAAGTACTCGTATTCATTTTGCTTTAACCTGTTACCTTTCTTGAATACATTCCTTGCATTTCGATATGCAAGTACTCGTGGTATTCGTTTTGCTTCAACCTTATTTACCTTTACTGACTACATTTCTTGCATTTTGCTATATAAGTACTCGTGGTAGTCGATTTGCTTCATTTTTTTACCTTTACTGAATACGTGCCTTGTATTTCGCTATGCAGGTACTCGTGGTATTCGATTTGTTTCATTCTTTTTTACCTTTACAGAATAGATTCCTTACATTTCGCTATGTAAGTACTCGTCGTATTCGTTTTGCTTCAATCTTTTTTATTTCTATTGTACTTATTTAATACACTGCCATAATACTGTAAATACACTTATTTCTGCATTTCTCTATGCAGCGGACTATACCATCTAAAACGCAACTAGAGCCTTTTACCTTTACTAAATACATCCCTTACATTTCGCTATATAAGTACTCGTATTCATTTTGCTTTAACCTGTTACCTTTCTTGAATTCATTCCTTGCATTTCGATATGCAAGTACTCGTGGTATTCGTTTTGCTTCAAACTTATTTACCTTTACTGACTACATTTCTTGCATATAGCTATATAAGTACTCGTGGTATTCGATTTGCTTCATTTTTTTACCTTTACTGAATACGTGCCTTGTATTTCGATATGCAAGTACTTGTGGTATTCGATTTGTTTCATATTTTTTTACCTTTACAGAATAGATTCCTTACATTTCGCTATGTAAGTACTCGTCGTATTCGTTTTGCTTCAACCTTTTTTATTTCTATTGTACTTATTTAATACACTGCCATAATACTGTAAATACACTTATTTCTGCATTTCTCTATGCAGCGGACTATACCATCTAAAACGCAACTAGAGCCTTTTACCTTTACTAAATACGTCCCTTACATTTCGCTATGAAAGTACTCGTATTCATTTTGCTTTAACCTGTTACCTTTCTTGAATACATTCCTTGCATTTCGATATGCAAGTACTCGTGGTATTCGTTTTGCTTCAACCTTATTTACCTTTACTGACTACATTTCTTGCATTTTGCTATATAAGTATTCGTGGTATTCGATTTGCTTCATTTTTTTACCTTTACTGACTACGTGCCTTGTATTTCGCTATGCAAGTACTCGTGGTATTCGATTTGTTTCATTCTTTCTTACCTTTACTGAATACATTCCTTACATTTCGCTATGAAAGTACTCGTATTCATTTTGCTTTAACCTGTTATCTTTCTTGAATACATTCCTTGCATTTCGATATGCAAGTACTCGTGGTATTCGTTTTGCTTCAACCTTATTTACCTTTACTGACTACATTTCTTGCATTTTGCTATAAGTATTCGTGGTATTCGATTTGCTTCATTTTTTTACCTTTACTGACTACGTGCCTTGCATTTCGATATGCAAGTACTCGTGGTATTCGTTTTGCTTCAACCTTATTTACCTTTACTGACTACATTTCTTGCATTTTGCTATATAAGTACTCGTGGTAGTCGATTTGCTTCATTTTTTTACCTTTACTGAATACGTGCCTTGTATTTCGCTATGCAGTTACTCGTGGTATTCGATTTGTTTCATCCTTTTTTACTTTTACAGAATACATTCCTTACATTTCGCTATGTAAGTACTCGTCGTATTCGTTTTGCTTCAACTTTTTTTACGTTTATTGTACTTATTTAATACACTGCAATAATACTGTAAAAACACTTATTTCTGCATTTCTCTATGCAGCGGACTATACCTTCTAAAACGCAACTAGAGCCTTTTACCTTTACTAAATACATCCCTTACATTTCGCTATGAAAGTACTCGTATTCATTTTGCTTTAACCTGTTACCTTTCTTGAATACATTCCTTGCATTTCGATATGCAAGTACTCGTGGTATTCGTTTTGCTTCAAACTTATTTACCTTTACTGACTACATTTCTTGCATTTAGCTATATAAGTACTCGTGGTATTCGATTTGCTTCATTTTTTTACCTTTACTGAATACGTGCCTTGTATTTCGATATGCAAGTACTTGTGGTATTCGATTTGTTTCATTCTTTTTTACCTTTACAGAATAGATTCCTTACATTTCGCTATGTAAGTACTCGTCGTATTCGTTTTGCTTCAACCTTTTTTATTTCTATTGTACTTATTTAATACACTGCCATAATACTGTAAATACACTTATTTCTGCATTTCTCTATGCAGCGGACTATACCATCTAAAACGCAACTAGAGCCTTTTACCTTTACTAAATACGTCCCTTACATTTCGCTATGAAAGTACTCGTATTCATTTTGCTTTAACCTGTTACCTTTCTTGAATACATTCGTTGCATTTCGATATGCAAGTACTCGTGGTATTCGTTTTGCTTCAACCTTATTTACCTTTACTGACTACATTTCTTGCATTTTGCTATATAAGTATTCGTGGTATTCGATTTGCTTCATTTTTTTACCTTTACTGACTACGTGCCTTGTATTTCGCTATGCAAGTACTCGTGGTATTCGATTTGTTTCATTCATTCTTACCTTTACTGAATACATTCCTTACATTTCGCTATGAAAGTACTCGTATTCATTTTGCTTTAACCTGTTACCTTTCTTGAATACATTCCTTGCATTTCGATATGCAAGTACTCGTGGTATTCGTTTTGCTTCAACCTTATTTACCTTTACTGACTACATTTCTTGCATTTTGCTATATAAGTATTCGTGGTATTCGATTTGCTTCATTTTTTTACCTTTACTGACTACGTGCCTTGCATTTCGATATGCAAGTACTCGTGGTATTCGTTTTGCTTCAACCTTATTTACCTTTACTGACTACATTTCTTGCATTTTGCTATATAAGTACTCGTGGTAGTCGATTTGCTTCATTTTTTTACCTTTACTGAATACGTGCCTTGTATTTCGCTATGCAGGTACTCGTGGTATTCGATTTGTTTCATTCTTTTTTACTTTTACAGAATACACACCTTACATTTCGCTATGTAAGTACACGTCGTATTCGTTTTGCTTCAACCTTTTTTACGTTTATTGTACTTATTTAATACACTGCAATAATACTGTAAATACACTTATTTCTGCATTTCTCTATGCAGCGGACTATACCTTCTAAAACGCAACTAGAGCCTTTTACCTTTACTAAATACATCCCTTACATTTCGCTATGAAAATACTCGTATTCATTTTGCTTTAATCTGTTACCTTTCTTGAATTCATTCCTTGCATTTCGATATGCAAGTACTCGTGGTATTCGTTTTGCTTCAAACTTATTTACCTTTACTGACTACATTTCTTGCATTTAGCTATATAAGTACTCGTGGTATTCGATTTGCTTCATTTTTTTACCTTTACTGACTACGTGCCTTGTATTTCGCTATGCAAGTACTTGTGGTATTCGATTTGTTTCATCCTTTTTTACCTTTACAGAATAGATTCCTTACATTTCGCTATGTAAGTACTCGTCGTATTCGTTTTGCTTCAACCTTTTTTATTTCTATTGTACTTTTTTAATACACTGCAATAATACTGTAAATACACTTATTTCTGCATTTCTCTATGCAGCGGACTATACCATCTAAAACGCAACTAGAGCCTTTTACCTTTACTAAATACATCTCTGACATTTCGCTATGAAAGAACTCGTATTCATTTTGCTTTAACCTGTTACATTTCTTGAATACATTCCTTGCATTTCGATATGCAAGTACTCGTGGTATTCTTTAGCTTCAACCTTATTTACCTTTACTGAATACAATTCTTACATTTTGCTATATAAGTACTCGTAGTAGTCGATTTGCTTCATTTTTTTACCTTTACTGAATACGTGCCTTGTATTTCGCTATGCAGGTACTCGTGGTATTCGATTTGTTTCATTCTTTTTTACTTTTACTGAATACATTCCTTACATTTCGCTGTGTAAGTACTCGTCGTATTCGTTTTGGTTCAACCTTTTTTACGTTTACTGTACTTATTTAATACACTGCAATAATACTGTAAATACACTTCTTTCTGCATTTCTCTAAGCAACGGACTATACCATCTGAAACGCAACTAGAGCTTTTTACCTTTACTAAATACGTCCGTTACATTTCGCTATGAAAGTACTCGTATTCATTTTGCTTTAACCTGTTATCTTTCTTGAATACATTCCTTGCATTTCGATATGCAAGTACTCGTGGTATTCGTTTTGCTTCAACCTTATTTACCTTTACTGACTACATTTCTTGCATTTTGCTATATAAGTATTCGTGGTATTCGATTTGCTTCATTTTTTTACCTTTACTGACTACGTGCCTTGTATTTCGCTATGCAAGTACTCGTGGTATTCGATTTGTTTCATTCTTTCTTACCTTTACTGAATACATTCCTTACATTTCGCTATGAAAGTACTCGTATTCATTTTGCTTTAACCTGTTACCTTTCTTGAATACATTCCTTGCATTTCGATATGCAAGTACTCGTGGTATTCGATTTGTTTCATTCTTTTTTACCTTTACTGAATACATTCCTTACATTTCGCTATGTAAGTACTCGTCGTATTCGTTTTGCTTCAATTTTTTTACCTTTGCTAAATACATTCCTTGCATTTCGTTATGTAAGTACTCGTGGTATTCGTTTTGCTTCAGCCTTATTTACCTTTACTGACTACATTTCTTGCATTTTGCTATATAAGTACTCGTAGTATTCGATTTGCTTCATTTTTTTAGCTTTACTGAATACGTGCCTTGTATTTCGCTATGCAAGTACTCGTGGTATTCGATTTGTTTCATTCTTTCTTACCTTTACTGAATACATTCCTTACATTTCGCTATGAAAGTACTCGTATTCATTTTGCTTTAACCTGTTACCTTCCTTGAATACATTCCTTGCATTTCGATATGCAAGTACTCGTGGTATTCGTTTTGCTTCAACCTTATTTACCTTTACTGACTACATTTCTTGCATTTTGCTATATAAGTACTCGTGGTATTCGATTTGCTTCATTTTTTTACCTTTACTGAATACGTGCCTTGTATTTCGCTATGCAAGTACTTGTGGTATTCGATTTCTTTCATTCTTTTTTACCTTTACAGAATACATTCCTTACATTTCGCTATGTAAGTACTCGTCGTATTCGTTTTGCTTCAACCTTTTTTATTTCTATTGTACTTATTTAATACACTGCAATAATATTGTAAATACACTTATTTCTGCATTTCTCTATGCAGCGGACTATACCATCTAAAACGCAACTAGAGCCTTTTACCTTTACTAAATACATCCCTTACATTTCGCTATGAAAGTACCCGAATTCATTTTGCTTTAACCTGTTACATTTCTTGAATACATTCCTTGCATTTCGATATGCAAGTACTCGTGGTATTCGTTTAGCTTCAACCTTATTTACCTTTACTGAATACAATTCTTACATTTTGCTATATAAGTACTCGTGGTAGTCGATTTGCTTCATTTTTTTACCTTTACTGAATACGTGCCTTGTATTTCGCTATGCAGGTACTTGTGGTATTCGATTTCTTTCATTCTTTTTTACCTTTACAGAATACATTCCTTACATTTCGCTATGTAAGTACTCGTCGTATTCGTTTTGCTTCAACCTTTTTTATTTCTATTGTACTTATTTAATACACTGCAATAATATTGTAAATACACTTATTTCTGCATTTCTCTATGCAGCGGACTATACCATCTAAAACGCAACTAGAGCCTTTTACCTTTACTAAATACATCCCTTACATTTCGCTATGAAAGTACCCGAATTCATTTTGCTTTAACCTGTTACATTTCTTGAATACATTCCTTGCATTTCGATATGCAAGTACTCGTGGTATTCGTTTAGCTTCAACCTTATTTACCTTTACTGAATACAATTCTTACATTTTGCTATATAAGTACTCGTGGTAGTCGATTTGCTTCATTTTTTTACCTTTACTGAATACGTGCCTTGTATTTCGCTATGCAGGTACTCGTGGTATTCGATTTGTTTCATTCTTTTTTACTTTTACTGAATACATTCCTTACATTTCGCTGTGTAAGTACTCGTCGTATTCGTTTTGGTTCAACCTTTTTTACGTTTACTGTACTTATTTAATACACTGCAATAATACTGTAAATACACTTATTTCTTCATTTCTCTAAGCAGCGGACTATACCATCTAAAACGAAACTAGAGCCTTTTACCTTTACTAAATACGTCCCTTACATTTCGCTATGAAAGTACTCGTATTCATTTTGCTTTAACCTGTTACCTTTCTTGAATACATTCCTTGCATTTCGATATGCAAGTACCCGTGGTATTCGTTTTGCTTCAACCTTATTTACCTTTACTGACTACATTTCTTGTATTTTGCTATATAAGTATTCGTGGTATTCGATTTGCTTCATTTTTTTACCTTTACTAACTACGTGCCTTGTATTTCGCTATGCAAGTACTCGTGGTATTCGATTTGTTTCATTCTTTCTTACCTTTACTGAATACATTGCTTACATTTCGCTATGAAAGTACTCGTATTCATTTTGCTTTAACCTGTTACCTTTCTTGAATACATTCCTTGCATTTCGATATGCAAGTACTCGTGGTATTCGTTTTGCTTCAACCTTATTTACCTTTACTGACTACATTTCTTGCATTTAGCTATATAAGTACTCGTGGTATTCGATTTGCTTCATTTTTTTACCTTTACTGAATACGTGCCTTGTATTTCGCTATGCAAGTACTCGTGGTATTCGATTTGTTTCATACTTTTTTACCTTTACTGAATACATTCCGTACATTTCGCTATGTAAGTACTCGTCGTATTCGTTTTGCTTCAACCGTTTTTTACGTTTACTGTACTTATTTAATACACTGCAATAATACTGTAAATACACTTATTTCTGCATTTCTCTATGCAGCGGACTATACCTTCTAAAACGCAACTAGAGCCTTTTACCTTTACTAAATACATCCCTTACATTTCGCTATGAAAGTACTCGTATTCACTTTGCTTTAACCTGTTACCTTTCTTGAATACATTCCTTGCATTTCGATATACAAGTACTCGTGGTATTCGTTTTGCTTCAACCTTATTTACCTTTACTGACTACATTTCTTGCATTTTGCTATATAAGTATTCGTGGTATTCGTTTTGCTTCATTTTTTTACCTTTACTGACAACGTGCCTTGTATTTCGCTATGCAAGTACTCGTGGTATTCGATTTGTTTCATTCTTTCTTACCTTTACTGAATACATTCTTTACATTTCGCTATGTAAGTACTCGTCGCATTCGTTTTGCTTCAATTTTTTTACCTTTGCTAAATACATTCCTTGCATTTCGTTATGCAAGTACTCGTGGTATTCGTTTTGCTTCAACCTTATTTACCTTTACTGACTACATTTCTTGCATTTTGCTATATAAGTACTCGTGGTATTCGATTTGCTTCATTTTTTTACATTTACTGAATACGTGCCTTGTATTTCGCTATGCAAGTACTCGTGGTATTCGATTTGTTTCATTCTTTTTTACCTTTACTGAATACATTTCTTACATTTCGCTATGTAAGTACTCGTCGTATTCGTTTTGCTTCAACCTTTTTTACGTTTACTGTACTTATTTAATACACTGCAATAATACTGTAAATACACTTATTTCTGGATTTCTCTATGCAGCAGACTATACCATCTAAAACGCAACTAGAGCCTTTTACCTTTACTAAATACATCCCTTACATTTCGCTATGAAAGTACTCGTATTCATTTTGCTTTAACCTGTTACCTTTCTTGAATACATTCCTTGCATTTCGATATGCAAGTACTCGTGGTATTCGTTTTGCTTCAACCTTATTTACCTTTACTGACTACATTTCTTGCATTTTGCTATATAAGTATTCGTGGTATTCGTTTTGCTTCATTTTTTTACCTTTACTGACAACGTGCCTTGTATTTCGCTATGCAAGTACTGGTGGTATTCGATTTGTTTCATTCTTTCTTACCTTTACTGAATACATTCTTTACATTTCGCTATGTAAGTACTCGTCGCATTCGTTTTGCTTCAATTTTTTTACCTTTGCTAAATACATTCCTTGCATTTCGATATGCAAGTACTCGTGGTATTCGTTTTGCTTCAACCTTATTTACCTTTACTGACTACATTTCTTGCATTTTGCTATATAAGTTCTCGTGGTATTCGATTTGCTTCATTTTTTTACCTTTACTGACTACGTGCCTTGTATTTCGCTATGCAAGTACTCGTGGTATTCGATTTGTTTCATTCTTTCTTACCTTTACTGAATACATTCCTTACATTTCGCTATGTAGGTACTCGTCGTATTCGTTTTGCTTCAATTTTTTTACCTTTGCTAAATACATTCCTTGCATTTCGTTATGCAAGTAGTCGCGGTATTTGTTTGGCTTCAACCTTTGAACACGTGCTGTGAATAGTACCAATGAGTACGCATAACTTCTGCATTTCACTATGCAGTGAACTAGACCATTTGATACTTTTAATTTTTGCTTTCCTATATGCACCTGTGTAGACCATTTGGAACCCGATATTTCTGAATTTTTCTATGTAGTATATAGGTCCAATTAAGTCCATATGCATAGAATATGTGGTAAATCCTCTTCACATTAATTTTGACATTATGGAATATTTTATCTGTGGTTGAACACTAAATATACATCTACGCCGATCTCTGGACACAGAAAAGTATCTGTAAAACAAGAAAAATAAATATACGACAACAGTATTTCAAAATCTAGCATTAATCATATTTTTAACTTTACTGACCTGGTGTGTATATATCTGATTCACGGAAACGCTTGCAGATACGTAAGGTGTAAAGATAGATGAATCATCAAGCTGTAGATGAAATAAGTATTTTTCAAGAGTGTCTAGACAGGTTGCATGTTACAACCTTGAAGTAAATCCATATGCATATAATATGTTGTAGTTTCTCTTGAGATGAATTTTGAAATTGTGGAAAATATCTTTGGCTGAACACAGATATACGTCTACGCTGATCTCTTCAAACATAAGTATCTTTAAAAAAGTAAATATATTAGATGTCAACCGAATTTAAAATCTAGAATAAATCACACTTTGATCTGTGATGTAGTCACATCACTAGGCGATACCTGAAAATAAATAAAATATATATTAATCAATAAGTTTTCAATATTAAGAGGTAATATCATGTAAATATATTTATCTATATTTACAAGGTGATGACGTGAACATCCAGAACGTTGTACGGTGTCAGCGTGTCCGTGGGGTTTGCCGTTGTCAGCTACTCCTTGGCACGCTGCATCTGTAATAAGAAATATGTTAATATTGCGTAATAGTAATTATTTATTGGTAAGAATGGACATATATGTAATATGTAATGTATAAATGAATAAGCATTTTGGAAGTAGTAATCGAAGACTGGATATTCAATTTATGAAATTCAAAAGGGAGTTATCAACAGAATGAAAAAACAGCTGCCAATTAATTGGTACGTAACTTCCTCAAATTAAAATGTTGATCCTATATGTAATATATTACTCAAATATAGTGTTATATAATTATATAAAACAAAATTTTATAATATTTCTAAAAATATTTCCTTTTCGTATAAATTTCGTATAAAGTATATTTAATATGTTAAACAAATACCTTAGTATTAGCAAGTTTTTTAAAAAACATTACATCTTTTCACAAACATAAAGAATATTCCTATAATTTTGTTCAATATTCAAATGTGATTTACATAAAAACAAACTATTCATAATTGCATATGTACAAGTTATTAACTAAATAAAAACTGACATCGAAAGTTTTAGGTGGAATCAATTAAAAATATAAAAAATAATCTTTTTTACTTTCTTCTAAAGGTCTGAAAAACATTTTCTTCCAAAAATACTATAAGTTATATTGAAGACATAATTATCAATTAATTGACAGCGGTTTCAGTTTATAATAAGAAAATTCTGTACTATTAGATTGAATTTTTCGCAACCGACATAAAAAAATTTTCACGGTATCATTTAAAAATAAAAAAAATTATCTTTTCTTGCTTTTCTTTCCAATTTCTATAAATATTTTCTTCCAAAATTATGGTTAGGTCCAGATTAGACTACTTTAAAACTAAACAAATTTTAATAATAATTATTTTTACAGCATAATATTAGTTGCTATTAATATATTCTATTTTCACGAAAACGTTTGACATAAAAACCACAATTTAATCACATTTTAATTTTTTAAATCAAAACTAATCGATATAATTACTTGAAATTTTTATATTTTATGTCTTATAAGGTTCCTTCATCATACATTTTGTGAGCTCATTTCACTAATTAATTTCCAAAAAAACAAAATCATTAAAAAAATTTTTTTTTAAATAACAGAAAAACTAATAGTTATAATTAGTTAACCCAAAAATGAATTATTCAAAAATCGAAAATTGTCTTTAAAAAAAAACTACTTGGGGGATAAATAATTTAAAAAAAATAAATAAACATATTTATAACATGTTTTTAGAGTCCAAAAATTGTACAATTACAAAACTTTCTGTATAAGGAAGCAAAAGGGATTAAATAGTGAATAAAATTTAATAGGAGGAAGATGGATTAAGTGATAAAATTAAGTAAATAAGAAAATATTTGAAGTGTACTTATAAGTGCACTAAGTTAGTGCATACTTTATAAAATGATGAACGGTTAAAATTTCACCGGGATCGGCTGCGTTGTTGACTGCGCCAAAGACCTGTGAACGTAGTCGACTGCGTTACCTGGGGGGCCGTCTACTTGCGTACATGAACATATCGCAAACACACCACTCCGCGTCAGTGCCCGGCTAATGTACCCGACGGTAAGGATCGCGCGCACATGGTGAAACTTACTCGAAGCACATTGTTTACGTGCTGGCCCGCGCTCAGTTGCCGCCATCTTGAATCTAACTAGATTCAAGCGCGCGCACACTGAGTACACGCGGTCCATGTTCGTATCGGCACGGTGATTGCGTATTTCTGCACGGAAAAATGACCATTTTTTCCGTGCAAACTTTTTTTTAGGGTGTCCTTTACACATTGACTTCAAACTTCGTATAAATACGTATTTTGTTATTATCTAGTGCTTCTGTATTTGCGTTTTGCAAATAGAACCATAATATGTCCATTAAATGCAATAATGTATCTATCTTACTCAGTCGGTAATAATCCAGTATGGCACCCCCTTAAGATAATTAATCTCGGGCAGCATTGTCAAAGGTTTACCGACTTATAAATGCGCGAGAGTTAAGGCTAAAGGATCGTTCGATAACGATCACAGCGGTTGAGAATTTAAAATGTTTTCGATTTCTATTGCTAGTGTATTAAGTTCTTCGAACCTTAATAGTGGTTAACCAATTACGCGTTTAAAATGGTGCTTAAAAGACTTGACGTCCGCTTCCGATACTCCTCCGAAGTGCGGTGGTAACGGTGGATTGAAATGCCAAATAATGTTTTTTCTGATTGAAAATGTGTTTATATCATCTTTGAAATTTTGCGAATTGAATAAAGCGTATAGTTCTCGAAGCTTATTGTTGACACCGACAAAGCTTGTACCGTTATCAGAAGAAACATTACTTTGAATCGCGCGTCTTGTGATAAAACGCCTAAATGCGCCTAGAAATCCAGCTGTCGACGTACGGCTTTACTCGCCATGGAGATGAACACGCATCCGTAAGCCTTGATTTTATTACGTTTTCGAAATTTCTTCGCTTTAATAAAAATTGGTCCGAAATATTCAATACCGATATTTTCATTGGATAGATCATTGGAAATTGCATGGGAATTGCTCGATAGCGGGTGCAAGTAACGCAGTGACGGACAATTCGGCAAACTTGGTTTTTTCCGTCCAGCAATCAAAAACGGTATCTCAGCGTGTAAAGAGTAGACTGAATTCCAGAATGATGATTACTTATATGCGTTTCTCTTATAATCAATTTGGTGACGTGATGTTTTTTTGGTAAAAGAATAGGATATTTCTGTTCGTCCGTGACGTCGGCGTTGCGCAACCGACCTCCTACACGAAATAAACCGAATTTATCGACAAATGGATTGAGAGAAGAAAGTCGTGTATCTTTCGCTTGACCAGTTACTTTTATACGTTTGATTTCTTTGCTGCATTGTTAGGCTTGTATTAACCGTAACACTCTTCGTTCGGTTTCCGTTTTTTCTTCGACGCACATATTTTTATATTTGTAGATATTTTTACGGTGAATATATCTAACACAATCAGTAATTGTATTTAAAAGCGTCGAATGGGATGAAAAGCGATCGAAAAGGATACATTTTAAAGTTACGATAACTGAACAAGTGATTTTTTTTAAACCGGGCAAATCCATAACCACCGTTTCTGAGCTCGACGGCCATTGTTCGCATGAATTTTTAAGCTATATAGGGCCTCTAAACCACAACCGGTTTCTAATGAAATCGCCAAGTGATTGCAAACAGGATAATGCGTCCGCCGGATTGTCTTTAGTGGAGACATGTCGCCATTCAGCATTTTCACCCAGTGCTTGAATTCCAGCTACTCGATTAGTCTCAAAAGTCTTAAGTAAATGCGGCTCTTTTTTAACCAATTCAAAACGATGGTCGAATCTAACCAGAATACAATTTTATCGATGCAAAATTCAAGCGGGGGTCGAGTCTCTACATATAAATGTGCAAGAGTCAAAGCTCCGCATAATTATAGCCGCTGAATAGTTGTCGATTTAAGAGGTAACTGTTATTGTAACTCTTGATTTGGCGCAAGCTAAACGGACAATGGTCTGATTGTAATCCTGAGTTGAGCGTACGTACAAACAGGCTCCGTAACTCATGGTGCTAGCGTCGCAAAAACCGTGCATTTCAATTCGTTGAACATTTTTTATTAAAAGTGATTGACCAATGTGTAAGTCGCGTAACAAGTGAAGCTCATTTTTAGAGGAATTCTATATTGCATATAAATCTTGCGGTGCAGACTCGTCCCAATCAATTTTTCCACTCTAGCACCTCTGAATTATTGTCTTCGCGGATAAAATAACCGGACCTAATAAACCCAGCGGATCGTAAATTTTTGCAATTTCTGATAAAATTTTTCGTTTAGTTATTGGTCCATTTGCGACAAGCAAGTTTACCGTGTAGGTTAGTTGGTCGCATTTAGATTTCCAGTCAACTCCTAATGTTTAAATAATAGATTCCCTTTCATTCGCGTAATCAGATGGGAAAACCTTTTTGGTGATATTATCAAGCGCGTGTTTGTGATTTGATGCCCATTGTAGAATATTAAATCCGCCGCGTTTAAGAAGCTCGATTATTTTGTCACGTATCGATAAAATTTCTTGAAGTGAATTAGCGCCTGTTAAAAGATCATTTACGTAAAGATAACGTTTCAAGATTTTGGAAGCGTGAGGATAGGTTGCTTCCTCGTCGTTCACAAGTTGTTGTATAGTCCTAATGGCTAAAAACGGAGCTGCTGATACGCCACAAGTTACGGTATTCAATTCATAACTGCGGATCTTATTGTTTTCATACCAAAAGATACGTTGATACCTACGATCATCCGGGTGAATTAAAATTTACCTATACATTTTTTCTATATCGGCAGTTACTACATACATGTACGAACGGAATCTCATTAGATGTTTGAATAATTTATCTTGTATAGTCGATCCAACTAATAATGTGTTATTTGACGACATTCCTAAATTGGTTTTAGCAGACGCATCAAAAACTACAGGTACCTTCGTGGGATTGCTTGTTAATTTAATTACGGCGAGATGCGGCAAGTAGTAACCCTCGATATTTTGACCTAGCATGATATTTTCTTCCATGACTCTATGATATTCTGTTTTAAGTGCTGCATTTGAATTTAATTTCCGTAGAAATGAATGAAACCGTCGTAACGCTAATTGACGTGTATAGCTTAGCAATATCATCGTGTCTCGTCAGACGTTTTGGCGGTTTTTACTCCTACCTCTTCGATTATCCAAAAATTAGTCAGCTGATGATCTAAGTCATTGACATTACAAGTGATGGATTTAGGTTACATGTGCCTATCAGTCTCTCCAGCAATGACTAAACCTAATCGTGTCTTTAAAATTAGATCAGTTTTATTCTATGAAAGATTAATCTGTCCTACTGCTAATAACGACACAGTTGCTCCGGATCCTATTAATAAATCAACTGGGTGTGGCATGTGGAATTGCGGATCAGCAAGCTTAATATTCGATGGTATATTTACTGAATCACGCATAAATACTTCGTCTGGTACGAGGTTTGCAATTTTATTGACTGTCTAAAAAATGAAATCTTTACTAAAGTTGCTATGAATTGAGTGGATTCTAACATTAACGTAACCCTTTAAAATTGTGTTTAAATCATTAATCGGAATATTTAAAGTTGATGCGAATCATTCAGTCATAAAATGCGCAATTGTGCACGTATCAAGCAGAGCTCGTGATTTCCTGAAATTATCGTCGGCATCTTGTACTCGAACAATAGCTCTCATCATAAGTTGTACTCGAGGTGCATGTGAAATAGAATTTAATACTGTCTGTTCTAGTGAAATTTTAGATCCAGGTTTTGCGTTCATTTTCATTGAAGTTGATTGTTTTGAAGTTGTCGCGTGCAAGAGAGTATGATGAAATCGATGACAAGTTCGGCAAAACGACGCATTACATTGCCCGGTATTTGTACGAAGGCAATTACGATAAAGAACCTTCACGAAATCCCACCGCTGTTGTACGGAGATTTTAAGAAAATGTGGGCATTTATAAATCGCATGATTGTCGTTGCAATGCGCACATTTCACCGATGTATATGTAAAAAGTGTGCGAGAATTTTTGCGAAATGATTTTGCTTCCCTGTTTTTCATTTCGAGTGATCTTTTGGCCTTGCAACTCGCCTTAGTGTGTAGCGACTCGTCCTCAAATGTGCTTAAACGAAACGTAGTTTCGCGAATAAATTTTATAAAACGTGCTAGATCCGATAACTCATCCAAATTCAGTGATTCTCCCACTTGTGACAAATCTCAATGGGTAAAGCTCTTTTTAAAACGTGTATAATCAAGCTATCATCAGGTTTAACATGTAATGATTCTAACATATTTAAATGTTTTACGTCGTCTGCTAATTTCGGCTAATTTTGAGAAGCTCATTGAGGATGCATGGTGTAATGGTTGGATGTCTAAAATGACGTTGAGATGTTTCGATACTAAAATACGTTTTTGTTCATGATTCAATAAGTAACTCCTACGCAATCTTACAATTCGCGGCTGATGCATCATACATTTTAATCTTACTTAAAGCTTCACCCTCGAGAAACTCATTAAATATACAAATTTGGTTAAGTTATCAATATCGGTTCGCGCATCTATTACTCTGATAAACATGTTCATAAATGAAAGCCATTTATCGTAACTTCCATCGAATCGAGGTAACATAAAATTTTACATTTACTTTGAGCTTGTAACTTTTTATGAAATCGGATTCAGCTATTTTCACATGTGTATACACGATGCGATTGCTTAAAGCACTGTAAAATAATTATTTATATTTGAATTATTTATATCTGAATTATTTATATATGAATTCTGTATCTCCGAGCGCAAGTTCATAATCAGCGACACCAAAAACCCTTAAAAGCAATTTTTTAGAGGAGCACTAAATTTTTTAATATTAAGTCCGCCATATTGGATCCGCCATTTTCAATTTTACAGCTTCGAGCGCAAATTCATAATCAACGACCTCGAAAACCTTTAAATACCAATTTTATTAAAAAATGGTCGATTATTCAAAAATTTATCCACCATATTGGATCCATCATTTTGAATTTTGATAATCTAATATCATAATCAGCGATCGCAATTATCCATCTTAATGCAATTTTATGAACACTCGAACTTCCTAAGACTAAATAAACTAAAAAACCTTCATAATTCCTGTTTGAATGATAGATGCGAAATTACGGGCATATTTTTAAAGTTTTGGATCTAATTATACGGTTTACATACTTTTTGGCATCAAAAAAACATTGTTTCCAACCCAAATCTGAGATTTAAAAAAACGCTTAAAAATCGCATTTTTATGTTAATTTGTAAAAAAACAACATAAATAATTATTTTACAGTGTTTTAAGCAATCACATCGTGTAGAGCGGAACCGAAAACGTATAGAACGATAGGTCCCGGAAATAGCTGAATCCGATTTCATAAAAAGTTATAAGCTCAAATTAATTGTAAAATTTTATGTAATTTGGGCATTAATGGATTAATATACGAATGTACGAGTTTATTTGAATAAATAGAATTTATACTTAAATTTAAAGTGATATAGATAATTCAAATAAATTAAAAATGTTAAATAAAGGTACTTAATTAATTTTTAGGTTTAATGTAAATGAACTAGATAGAAAAACATTGAATGGTTAACTATAATTATAAATTATTAAACGACTCGAAATAAAGGGAAGACAAGAACATGATTAATACGTTTAAATATAAGTAGTATTGAGAAAAAATAATAAATTGTTTTATTAGAATAACTACGGAACAGGGTTGGGATTATACGTCAGGAGGGTTTTAATCGTCCTGTGCATGTACCCGATGCACAGGAAATCTCCGCACGACTATGATCAGCTGTCTCACCAAGCAGCTGATAAGTCGGTGAAATCGTCTATCAAGATGATTGGAGCTAGCCTCAAGCTCCGAACGAATGACGTTGTCTGCCCTGAGTTCAGCGTATGTACTTACCTAGTACACACTTATCTCGTATAATATACATTACTCCTCGTTGATACGCGTGCTCGGCTCCTCAGTGTTGTGCGAAGCAATGCACGACACCCGCGGGGCATGGTGATATTCGCCTTTGGGATAGGAGGTAATCACGGGTTCGATTGACCGTTACTCGAAATCAAAGATAATGAAATAATTTATTATATAATATAAAAAGGGGGAGATATCAACAATAAGATGAGCCAAGGCAAGGTTAAACCTTGGCTCAAGGTAAAAAAGACTAATGGTGAGAATCGTTATAATATTACAAAATCGCGTGTGTGTGTGCGCGCCGCCGCAGAAGTACGAATCGAGACCCGGTGTCTCGACCTAAACAATGAACGCAGTCAGGTTGCCAGGTATGAATTACCTGACTCCATTTCGAATTCCGTCGGTTATAGTCGCGCCGGAGTGTGAAGCCCTCCGGTTTGCCGTATGCGTGGTTACGCGAACGAGAAAGAGTGTCGCGACGAGAGTGGCTAACCCCTCGTTCAATTACAGGTCGGGGTACAGCACGTACCTCGTCACCAGTTTTCGCTCGCGTCTCGATTCTATCACAACGTCGCCTGACTAGGACTTACTTGACTTATACAGAGGATTTGGGGGAAACGCGTGCTCCTCCTTCTCTCGATCTCCTCGACCTCTCGTTTCGTCCTTCCTCTCGATCTCCTCTCTCCTTCGCTTTCCTCGTTTGATCGAATTCCCGTCACGGGATCTCTGAGCTCACTCGCTCTTTGCTCTCTCATCGGCGAGACGATACTGCCGGTGTGTCGTGCACACCGGTCCTCCGGCGCGTTCGCGCATGCGCCTTATGCGTCTTCGACGGTAAACTCACGCGATCGGTACGATTTCGTCTCGCGCGGACCGTTTACCGTTACACCGTAAAATTAATAAAATTATTTTAAGCCTTAAACTAAGAATTTATTGGCTCGGTGTAGAGGAGAAAAGCCTAGGGCATAAAAACTCCTCGAAAAATACAAGATATTATGGTATCGTTCTCCTCCGTGCACGAAGACTCGGCACCTTATCAAAACCCGAATTTCTGGCCCACTATCACCTGATAAAAGCTCTTTGACCTTGCTAGAAAGCAGATTTTTTTAAACTGGTTTCAAGCGCGAGCCGATATAAGCGCGTCTTCCTTCTTCCTTCTTTGTTGGACCTTGATGCTGATTGGCGCGTCGTTAGCCCGAGTACTACTTTCTTTCCTAGTACTATATTCTGCGAAACATCATGTTTATGTCCCATCTTCCTTGGTTTCTACGTTCCATTTCCTGCATATCCTGATAAAATCAATCACCTTGTTCTTCACTGAAGTCTTTAATGTAGAAAATGTAATTTCTAATTCATCAAATAACCCCATTCCTGGTAATTCTCCAGCAGTTTATTAATTATAATCTGATACTATTAATAATCAGTTTATTATCGTCCTCGCATTTATTTTGAAGGAAAATTTTTAATAACGATTTTTGTTGAACAAACCAAGTAATTATTTAATTGGCAACGTTTCGATGGAAGTCCTCCGTCTTCATCAGGCTGCTGAGGATGAAGGATTTCCATCGAAACGTCGCCAATTAAATAATTACTTGGTTTGTTCACCAAAAACCGATATTAAATATTTTCATTGTGACAATCTGATACGGATCACTCTTTTTATTTCCCAGGAGTTTGGTGCTACTGCTTTGAAGCTGATGCATGCTTTCTTGTCGGTATCGTTCATTCTTGTAACAACGTCCTGATCTGTAAATAAGGTTCGAATTTGTGGTCCGTCAAAGATGCCTTATTTTAACACAGCATAGCTCATTTTCCGAAATTTCGTCCCCAAGTATGCGAAACAATCTCCATCTTTGTTCACAGCTTTGACAAACTGTTTCACAAGATCAAGTTTTATGTGAAGTGGAGGTAAGAGGATATTTGTGATCTCAACCAGAGATTTGCGTATAATATTTTTAGAGCCTGGCTTCATTTTTCCTCTTCTTGTCCATTCCTTTTTTTATAGTGGTTGATTAGATCTCTACTATCCTACAAACAGATGAAGCAGAGATATTTAGTGAATCCTGAGTGTTGACCAAGAATAAGTGTTGCAATCTTCAGATCACCATAAATTTTCCATTTGTACTCTGCGTAGTTGATTTTCTCCAGAACTATTTTCAGATTCTTATACGTCTCCTTAAGCTTGGTGGAAACTGCTATTAGAAGAGGTGCGAAGGAATTTTCATTGTGAAGAACAGTTTCGAGGCTTTGCTTCGAGGAGTCGATAAGTAGCCTCCATTCCTCGTCTCTATAAAAATTCGGTTTGATTTCATCTACCAAACCTTTCACATCCGAACAATATACCAATGACTTTTCAACGTCTTTTATAAAAAATTTCTTGTAACTTTCTTCTTTGTTCCGGTAAGCATAAGCGTTTGTTCCTTTCGATAGCAAGTTTTTCTTCAGTGCTGCTGCCAAATGTTCAGCTCTATCCTTCGGCAGTGCTAGTTCTCGAATGAGATCGTTCAAATTCTGTTGAGTGAAAGTCTGAATGGTTGCCGTTTTACGATACGATATATTCCTCATCTCCATCGTCTTCTCCACTATCCACCTGGGAGCTTGTCTCATTCCGATGATCATCTTCCTCTTTTAAAGTGTCTATATCCATAGGTTCATGTACCGTTCCTTAATCTGTTACTGTTTTAATCGGCTTTTGCTCTGAGGAAACCGTACTGTATTCGATTCCTCTATTTGTTGTTGACACTGTAGCCCGCCATGATTGTCATGCAGAAATAGCAATCAGTTTTACAAATCGGTCTTGACCATATCATGAGCTTTGTGAATTGTAGATTCTCTGTTTCTTTATTTGTACATTGAAGACCACAGTGAAGAACAAGGTAATTGATTTTATCTGGATATGCAGGAAATGGAACGTAGAAACCAAGGAAGATGAGACATAAACATGGCAGATTTCTTTTGGATGTTAAGGGGATGTCGCACCTGACAAAACATTGTAGTGCAGATCCGCGCTTTCTGTTTTATCGATACCCTATATAATATTAACTTAACAGAAATCATTAGTGGCGCCCTCTGCATTATGTACTAATATATATTGTGATGTGGGTACATCACCGAGGCCACCTGAAAATAATATGTACAGAATATTAGTATTAAATGGTATAAAAAGAGTCTATATTAATTAAGTATACTTATCTAGCTGTCCTATTGGATTGATGCGAAGGTCTGTTAGGTTGTCCTTGGATCAGCGTGTCCTGGGTTCCCTCGGTGACAGGTACTCCTTGGCACGCTGCATCTGAAAAAGAGAAATATATTAATATGTATATCTATTAAATAATATAATTAAGGGTAAGGACAGGTATTATGGGAAAATATATATATAGTTTATAAATATTAATAATAAAAGTAGTAGGGAGATGTGAGGAAAAAATGACAACGGATGGTGTGTTGATTATTAAGTGGAAAAAGGAGAAAGAAGAGAATATAAATTAAATATTACAATAAGTAAGTGTTAACAGGGATAAGGAATAGGTGGAATTAGTAATAATAATTTATATATAACAAATTAAATAAATATAAACAGATATTGTTTAGTTGGGGATAAACAAGGTAAGGAGTGTTATGTGTTAAGGAGAAAGAGGATTGTTAGTAGGGAAGTATAGGTTATATAATAAATATAATTAATTATTACAAATAGTTATATTGATAGAAACACTTACGAGTATATATATAATACTTAGGAGACTCTCTCCGTGAGCGTTTGTTGACGTCGGCGTTGGAGACATTTCGCAGTGTGCCGTGTCGCCTGTGGAGCCTTGGTAGAGGTATACGCGCACCTCCGGACGCGCATCACTCCGCGGTAGTACCCGGGTACTACTCCCGCCGGTAGGGATCGCGCACACCCGGGGAAACGGTCGCGAGGCACGTTGTTTACGTGCCGGCCCGCGCTCAGTTGTCGCCATCTTGAATCGATCTAGATTCAAGCGCGCGCACACTGAACACGCGGTCCGCGCTCGTATCGATACGGGGATCGCGCGCATATAGTATAGGGAATTTGGAACGCGGATAGTGGGGGAACATGTGTATAAGAGTACGGAGATAAATGTATATTTGAATTTAGCGCTGTTAACTAGAGAATAATTTAGTGATCTATTGAACCAATCAATAGATGACTTTATTAGAGAATAAGACTTCCGTATGGGTAAATATAACAGCATATTACGTTATATGATTGTAATTACCTTAAATACGGAAAGTCGAAATACTAGTTGGGACAATGATAACTTATGCAAATTAGTTGTCATTTTTATTTATAGTGGGGTAAATACGGGTAGCTTTATTACACCTGTGACGGATACGGAAGGGTTGGAGAATTATAATATTGCCGTATCCCTCGCAGGTAACGAGAGAGAGAACAGATAGGGATATTAAGAGATTGAGGGAGATAGAAAATCGGGGAAGAAGTTTGGCGTGACTCGGAAAAACGGATCATCGCCATTCTGATTCTACCCACCGAAAAGTACAGTGTGTTTTTCAGTATTCTGATTCTATCGATCGCAGATTATTATTGTATCTATCACATATAGAGTATTATTTTGATTCTATCGATCGCAGAGTATTATTGAGGAGGATTGAATATAATTAAGAAGGAATTGTGGATTAAGGAGGAAATCAACCAGATAAATACAGTTATATATATCTATAATATATTTTATCAGATTATTATTATTTTTTTTCAATAATTACTCTATATTTTGGTGAGTTATTTTATTTATTAATGTAATAAGTGATTTATATATCAGTGGGGACAGTGTTAAGTAATTAGTGCGCGTTATTAATTAGTCAAATTATTTATTTTACTTATTTAAAAATTAACGTTCTCTCTCTCTCGTGGTTAGTGGTGCCACGGGATCTATTATTAGATCCCGTAATATAATTATCTATATTTAAATTTTGTTAAGGGTGTTAATATTCGTTACGCGGTTTAATAGTTATCCGGAACTATTATTTTATTCAACGGAACTTCCTCTGGATGAGTCCACCGGGTAATCAGGACTAATAAATTAATATTGTTTTTTTTCTTTTTCGATGATGTTGGGATCCGGATAATTTTGTTTAAATAATAACTTTCATTATTTGAATTAAAACCAGCATCACAATATTTAGTTGCATGCCCACAGATGACTCTAATAAGCGTTAACGTAATATAAGACATAGAACACAACGTTAGTAAAAATAATTACAAAATTGATTATAAAAAAATATAAAATTACTGTAAAGGTAAATAAATAGTTTACTGCACAAGTTCTAAACGAATCTAATTGGTGAATCCGATTATCTGGAGAAATGGCAAATTATATTTGCAAATTATTCTTAGATTACACATGTGTGATATTAATGCAAAAAATTATAGTAATAGCATGTATGTACTAACTCTGCACTTTGCGTACGCTTTATTTATACTATATTACTGCATTTGAACTTTATGGTAACGTGTAGTGTACGTACACTTTATGGTAACGAAATGTTAGTCGGACACACACACACACAAAGTAGTCCGCAACGGGAAAATGCCGGACGACAGCAATCGTATTGTCAACGTGACGTCAATGTTGCCGCGACGGCGTACCGAAGAGCTCTCTCGAGCTTCGGCAGGCTCGTTCACTGCTTCACTAGACGGGCCCGACGTGCGCGCGCAGCTTCTTGCGTCGAGCCGTCCGTCGACCGCCGCCACTGTATGCCAGACTGTATGCCGGAGCGTGGCGTGCCCAAGTCAGGGTTAAAGAAATACCAGTTGTATTTGAAGTGTATACATTTTTTGTTTTGATAGCAGTAAGCTCAAGGATGATTGTATTACAAAATAAAATCTTTGTATACTATTTTATCAATTAAATGATATTATTTTACAATAGAACATAAACATTTTTGTAATAATAATGTAAATAAATACATAATACCTGTATATGATGAAGTATATTATAACCATCAAATTATAATGATAGGCATTTATAGTGCCCAATACGGGTTCTACAATATTGAACTCACCACTCAATAGCGATAATTCCAACTTGAGAGCGCAGAGCTCCCATGATTGAAGCACCTTAATCCGGATAGTCTTTCAATTAACCGACCTCTTATTTGTTATTTCAGAATTACTATTATTTGGGAATACGGAATTGTAAGTTAGGTTGGGATCTCCCAATGCCGAAATTTCTTTGTGTGTATGTGTGTTAAAAAAAGGAACGTCTTTTTCTCGGAAAGCTTCAGCGGTTGAGAACCTGCCAGGGGAGACACTCGGCGCATCGCTGAGATTGCCTCGCCTCGCAGATATCCATCGAGAACTAAAAAGCAAATACATAATTTATTGTAATAAATTTTATATTCTTTTTATCGCAGTGTTTGTGTAGGTAAACCAAAAACTATTTTTAGCAAAATGTACACGTAAAGTTCTTTTTTCAGAAGGTTTGGGCGATTAATTATTGCTGCGTAGAACCTGCGAGGCGAGACACTCTCAGCGCAGATATCCATCGTGATCGTTTGTCGTGCACTTTTGTCTGCTTTTTTAGGATTCCTACGTTTACCATTATCGTGAACTTATGTATCTGCACTGCATATCTTAGGACACAGTCCAGTTTTTATAAAATAAAATTAAATTGTTGTTGCCTGTTGACAAAGAGAGGTTATGTTTCAAATCGTATTTTTCAAATTTTAACGATATATAAACATAAATTCAACTTTTGTACTTATAATTTACTTAAAATCTGTATTAAAAATGTGCCTCTATCCCGTTTTGTAGCTGTCATAATGTAAGTAATTGGAATTAAAAAATAATGCACCCAACATTCAGTGTCAGTATAGTATAATATATTTGAAAGTACGATGTGCGTGCGGCAAACGGCCCGATCGTGGACGCACCTCCTATAGAATCCGTCGCCTATTCCACCACGAATGAAATAATAGTATATTACGATACAAGTGCGCAAAATAGGTGATTCCCACACGAGTTGGGTTAGCCGCCCGAGCGAAGCGAGGCTCCTTCGAGCAGGTTCTGGCACCTCAAAATTCAACTTCAGACCATTGAAATACAGAACTGTAGTTGTAAATATTACACCGGTGTCCAACTTATCTATGAAAATATATCAAACGGAAGAATCCAAGTTTAGAAGAGATTTTCCGAATTTTAGGGGTATTTTACCCCGATTACAAGAAACTGGAGGGTGTAGAGACAAATCTGACGTTAGATTCGGTTACAGCGCACCAATAAACATAAGGGTACATATGTATCTTCTTCGGAACATCCCACTTTTTTTGTGCGCCTGTATTATCATAATTTTTTACAGAATTGTTTATTAAATATTTGAACAAAACAATGTATTAAAAATAAAGAGCCACATCTTTATGGATAGCGCTTAAATATTTATAAAATAGTATTTAAACTTTAATACGCGAAAATTACAATTAAATTTTTGTACCACACAATATATTAAAAAAGAGCAGCGTCACGTAGTAAGAGAGAGAAAGAGAGAGAGAGAGAAAAAATAGTAATAAAGCGAGAGATAGTGAGTGAAAGATTAAATGATTGTAATACTTTATTAGGTCATAAGGGTTACACCCCGCTAACGCAGTTGAACAAGTGCATTTAGATATATAACAAGTAAAAGAAAAACAGATAGTATACAATTAACTGATATACAGCGTATTGAGCGTTACAAAATCGATAAATAATACATAATATATAGTTAGTCGGCAGCAACAGAGATAATGAATATTAAATATTAAATAATCAATAATAAATATTAAATAACACTTGCATTTACAGTTGAGGTAAATGGGGACAGTTTAGGTCCTCTATGGTAACTCTGTTTGCTCAGGCTTTACGGTCGAGCTCATTTAGACAAGTTAAGAGGTTAGCCTTGAATGAATCGTATGTAAGAGGATTGAAATCTGTTAATGGGAGCTGATTTATGAGGCTAGTAGCGATGATTGCAAATGACTGATTAAGGCTTCTGTGTGGGGTGGAAGGTAGGTTAAGGATAAGGGGGGATGACGAGCTGAAGATAAGTTGCTACGCAAAGTGAAATGTTTAACTGGGCATTGTGCTGAATTCTGAGAGATGACATTAAATGCGGTAGTGGCGGAGAAAAAAGATCTTATGATCTCGACCAACAGCCATCTCAGACGCAATCGATCAAGAGTAATGTGAGCCTTCCAGGATATATTGTCCCACACGAATCGACATCGTTATAGACCGCACAGGCATAATCGAAGATTGGCAAAATTAGTGCTTCAACCTAGTTTCTTACGCGATTGCCTCAAAAAAGCTTGCCTGTGGTTGAATGAAAAAAGCGTTTTGCAAACTTTCTGGGAGATCGCTACCACCTGCCTCGACCAGTCCAGAGTGGGTGTAATCCACACTCCAAGATATTTTACTACTGTTTCGTAGCGAAGGGACTCGCTTCCTATTTTTACCCTGAAGGCTGCGTCCAGATTGTTACACGTGGTAAAAGCCTGATTCCCCAGGATTTTTACTTTGGTTTTATTTACATTTAGTTTAAGGCCTTTACTTTCAGCCCAGTGTGCTATTGCGTTCGCATCATCACTTATACGCTGTACACTTAAATCGAATTCGGAAGAATAAAACGTGTGATAAACCTAGGTGTCATTTGCGAAAATATAGTTCGAGTGTTGTAGAACTAACGGCAAGTCGATTATGAAGTTTGAGAAAAGCAATGAGCTAAAAACGCTACCCTGAGGGTACCCCTGTAGGTGCCGAACCAGAGTGACAGCGTACCCGTCTCATCCGCCACGGCGTGTGTGCGATCTATAAGATATATATACGATATATAAGGTAGAACCAGTGCAGGACTACATCCAAGCATCCCATTTTTCTCAGCTTGATTAGGAGAGAATCGTAAGAATAAGAACAAGAGAAAAATAAGAACAGTAATTTTTCTACTGTCGTTAGCTCGCCTGATATCGTCTAAAACACAGAATAAGGCCGTCTGGGTGCTATGGCCTCTACGAAAGCCCGCTTGTCTAGAAAAAATCAAGTCGTTCGTCTCGAAATAATGTGCGAATTGGTCATGGACTTATCTTTCTAGGATCTTGGAGATCTCGCAGAGCTTTGTTATAGACCTAGTATCAGATAACAACCTGACCTCTTTGGATTTTGCTAGTGAAAATAGAATCGATTTTTAGCGTGGAAACTGAAATTCCATCCAATCCAATCGCATTGGACTTAGCTCTTGTGATGGTTGTGGCGGTCAATACTTTGCCACATGTAAGTGGAATGGAATAAAAGGAGAATAAGGGATTAATAAAATGAGGATCTAACAGGATTGCTTCAAAATAAGAGCAAGTGAAAGGTGAGTCAGATTTGGAAATATTTGTGTAAAAGTGATTCAGTTGATCTGTTGAGAAGGTGTTTAGTGGAGATGGATTGGGTTGCGAGGCTATCTTAAGCTCCTTCCATAATGAGGATGGTTCTGTAGTAATATTGAGATTTTTGTTCAGATAATTAAACTCACTAGAATCTATGTAGTTTTTGACTAGACTGCGTAATTCTTTATAATTTAGATAATCAGAGTTCAGGCCAGTCAACCGAAATCTCTTATAGGCATTAGTTCGTGATTTAATGAAGCCTCTGATGGCGGGGATAATCCATGGTATCTGAAAGTTCTTACTTGTGATGAGTTTAGGAGGTACAGATGGAGTGAAGGTGTCAGTGATTGATGCAATAAAGTAAGAGATGACTGTGAATAGGTGAGGAGTAATGAGTGATAAGTTCAGAGACAGTGTTACGAATTGATGGAATGTGAATTGTGAAAATTGACAAGGTTGTGAAGGGAGGGTCAAGTAATGAATCAAAAAGTATAGATGCGACTTGCGGATTGACTCTTTTAAAATTGCGCGTCCAAACCCTCTTGATACTGTTATTCACTTTGTTGAGGTTAAGAACTAGTGAGATTGAATCGTGTCGTGAATCGTTATCAGAGAGAGAGAGAGAGAGAGAGAGAGAGGGGGAGAGAGATAGTAAAAAAGAAAAAAAGCGAAGCCGGCCACGAGTGAAATTTGATCGCTGCAACTGCGAAAAACGTACGCACGTGTCACATACGATATTTTTTTACCTAGTATGCGTAAAATTCGTAACTAAGTAATTATATAATACTAGTGTTTTGTGGAGTTGGCGAAGGAGGAAGGAGCGGGTCCAGGGACGCAGGCCCTGGGGGGGGGGGCGGAGAGTCATCCGCCGGGCGGAGCCCCCCCCCCTTATAAAAAGGATATTTAAAATTCCAAAATAAAAAATAATTTATTTTTATATTTTATTCAAAAAAATTTACATAATTGTACAGATTTCTGATCGGTTAAATTTTCGCCCATTTTAATTCGCGTATATACAAACAATAACAGGTGTTCCTCTTAGATTAATTGTACTACTGGACTAAATATACGTTCAAAGCCGCAGATTATATTATTTATATAGTGCCATCTGACGGTTAAAATAAATTATATGTGTAAATTTTCGTTACAAAGAATTTTATAGAAATAATTTCACTAATCTTTACAATTTAAAATTCTTTAAATTATTATAACTTTTTACGGAATTAAAGGCCATAAAAATGCTACAGACCGTTTTAAAGGTATTGCTCCAAGTTTTCTTTTAGACTTTTGGATAAAAAAATCAATTGTGAGGCACATACACTTTTTCAAGTTGATTACTGACATGTAGTTTATGTAACATTGACCTTGAGATTAGAAATTCTAACCGAGAAGAATAAATTCTAGACATAATTAGCAAGGAATGTTACATATAATGTTCTATAGTGAAAGTTGATAGATTTTGAGTTTAATAGCGGTGAACCCAGTTGGTGTTGAAAAAACTTCTGCATCCGTCAAAGGTCTAATAAAGCTACCCATATTTACCCTGCTCTAGATAAAAATGATAACTAATTTACATAAGTTATCATTGTCCCAACTGGTATTTCAACTTTCCGTATTTGAGGTAATTACTGTCATAACGTAATATGCTTGTATAATTATCCATGTGGAAGTCTCATCTCTAATAAAGTCATCTATTAATTGGTTCAATAGATCACTATAGAATTCCCTAGTAAACAGCGCGAAATTCGAATATAAATTTAACTCCCTATTAATACACACGTGTTTCCCCACTACCCGCGTTTCGAATTCCCTATACTGGAGTGTGCGCGCGATCCCCACCGTCGGGGGCAGTACCCTGGTACTGACGCGGAGTGGTATTCCAGCGCAGGTATGTGTGCACACTAACAGGCGGCCCTGCCCACCAGGCAACGCAGCCACGACAACACCTGAGCCTGACCGCTGTCAACTGGAGAATTTTCCGGAGAAGTACCCACGTTTACACCTTGCCTAAAGTATGCACTACCTCAGTGCAATCGTAAGTACATTCCAATTTAACATTATTTAACCATTTAATCATTTGCATCCTCCAGTTAAACGTTTTCTCTTCCTAATTAACGACACTCCTTACTATATTTTATTGATTAATAACTAACACTTATTCTAATTTAATCCTTATTCCTCCTTATAGCTGTTATTAATCAATTAGAACCTTTCATTTAATTATCTTACCATTTATCCGATATTCTACAAATCAAAAAACCTGTCTTATCCATAATTCTCACACCTCTTTATAGTCATACTATTATCATTTTCAATGAATTCGTTTCTTCCTACCTAGTGTATGTCCCTACTAATAAATAAACTCATTCATTTAACAAAATATTAACATAATTCTCCTCTTTCAGATGCAGCGTGCCAAGGAGTAGCTGACACCGAGGGACCCCGGACTCGCTGATCAAGATACGACACCCTGGGTATTCGAGTCATCACATCAAGATTAACTCAAATAAATATAATTAAATAACATTAATCATCCCTATTCTTCCTTAAATAATATATATATATATTTCTTTTCAGGTTACTCAAAGTGATGTTCCTACATCGCAATATGTGTGTGTGTGTGTGTGCGTTTCTCTTTTGTATTAGGTGAACGGGCAAAACATGCATTTACGCACGATATGTAGGACTCGCCCGTGCTGCACCGTACAGCACAGAAATGCCCACTAAAAAAACCCCTGCCAGATCACACAGGCAGGGTTCCTCCATCCGATTGTAACTCCCCCCGGGAGCTGCCGTGAGGCTTTACTTCAGGGGGGCAGTCATGTCGATCTGGGCCATCGCACAATATTACGTCAGCCCTCGGGTGTTGGCGGGCTGTTCCAATACTCCCGGAATTGTTGGCGTTCTTCCAGGAAGTTTGTCTTCATCACGTCTTCATCCACTCCAGGACACGTTGGGCACTCCGCGCTCCCGCTTTAATGCGGCACAGGTAGCTGCAGAAACATCCATGACCAGTGAGCACCTGCGTGAGATGGAAGATGACGAAGCCGTGCTTCCTGCTCAGCTATCTGGCGATATCGGGGATGACGCGTTGTGTCCAGCGACCATCGCTGGCTGAATCCCACCGTTGCTGCCATTGTCGATAGGTGTTGACAGTCCATCTGGTGCCTCAATTCTAGTCTTCTACTTTCTCCGTACGCGTTACTCCACGGTACATTTCTCTCGGATGCTATAAAGTTAATGGGGGTAATCCAGCCACCACCGAGAGGGCGATGTCCGATACGGTGCGGCAGGGCCGCCGACAGAGAGCCCTGTAGCTCGTGTTCTTTAGCCATGCATCAGCCCAAATTAGTGCTCCATATAAAATTAAGGAGCTCACCACCGACGCGAGGAGGTACCTTCGCGGTTGCTTTGGTCTCCTAATGTTGGGCATGATGCAGGCAAGCGCATGCATTACTCTTGTTGCCATCGAGTCGACGGTCAGTAGATCACAGTGTTCCTCAAGCATGTAAAAGTGGTCCGAAAATGGATCCAGAAACAGCTAATGCAGAAAGTTTTTATATTGTTTTTAGATGAAAAAAATGTAAAATTGAAAATCCTAAGTGATCGGCTTCGCAAGTTATCGACGCTTTTGTGTTACGCTAAGCGCATTCATGAATAGCCAAGTACAGCATTTGTGTACACACGTATAATTCTTTCAGTAATTCCGTGTAAAAGAAATTGAGTATGTATTGATCATTTATTGTAGATATTATTATTGCTGAATATTTTGTCGATTGAAAAATTGAATGGAATCATTTAAAAATCATAATTTCCAGAACAAGCTTACTGAAACCACTTTTAGCGTAACCCATGATCAACGACGAGGACGTAGTGGTTAACTGATCACATTTTTGTTTTTTTTTTATTTTTTTTGTTTTTTCTTCTGTTTTTTGTCGGTTTTTTATTTTTTTGTTTTTTTTGTTTTTCTTCTGTTTAATTTTTTTTTGTTTTTTCTTCTGTTTTTTGTCGGTTTTTTATTTTTTTTTGTTTTTTCTTCTGTTTTTTTATTTTTTTTTTTTTTTGTTTTTTCTTCTGTTTTTTTATTTTTTTTTGTTTTTTTTTGTTTTTTCTTCTGTTTTTTTATTTTTTTTGTTTTTTTTGTTTTTCTTTTTTTATTTTTCTTCTGTTTTTTTTTTTTTTGTTTTTTTTTTTTTTTTTTTTTGTTTTTTTTTTTTTTTTTTTTTCTGTTTTTTTTTTTTTTTTTTATTTTTTTTTTTTTTTTCTGTTTTTTTTTTTTTTTTTTGTTTTTTTTTTTTTTTTTTTTTTTGTTTTTTTCTGTTTTTTGTCGGTTTTTTTTTTTTTTGTTTTTTTTTTTTTTTTTTTTTTTTTTTTTTTTTTTTTTTTTTTTTTTTTTTTTTGTTTTTTTTCTGTTTTTTTATTTTTTTTGTTTTTTTTTATTTTTTTTATTATTTTCAGCATATTATATAAAATATTGTTCTATAACGATAAGATACTGTTAAGTGTTAAAGGTGTAGCGATGAGAATTCTACTAAATCTTTCTGAAAATTTGGTAAATAAGTCTCACGATGATAATCGTTTACTTTATAACGTTCCCAAAACTTCAAGAAATCACGATGAATTGATTCACCACTCTGCTCTGCCCAAAAACCTAAGCCATTATTCCTTTCAATGAACTGAAAACCTTCTTGTGAATGTGAAAGTATTACGTGGATTTTCAGTGTTCTTCTGAAAGTTTTTCAATTCTAGTCTTCTACTTTCTCCGTACGCGTTACTCCACGGTACATTTCTCTCGGATGCTATAAAGTTAATGGGGGTAATCCAGCCACCACCGAGAGGGCGATGTCCGATACGGTGCGGCAGGGCCGCCGACAGAGAGCCCTGTAGCTCGTGTTCTTTAGCCATGCATCAGCCCAAATTAGTGCTCCATATAAAATTAAGGAGCTCACCACCGACGCGAGGAGGTACCTTCGCGGTTGCTTTGGTCTCCTAATGTTGGGCATGATGCAGGCAAGCGCATGCATTACTCTTGTTGCCATCGAGTCGACGGTCAGTAGATCACAGTGTTCCTCAAGCATGTAAAAGTGGTCCGAAAATGGATCCAGAAACAGCTAATGCAGAAAGTTTTTATATTGTTTTTAGATGAAAAAAATGTAATTGTTTTTTTTTTTTTTTTTGTTTTTTTGTTTTTTTTTTTCCTTTCTTCTGTTTTTTGTCGGTTTTTATTTTTTTTTGTTTTTTTTTTTTTTTTTTTTTTTTTTTTTTTTTTTTTTTTTTTTTTTTTTTTTTTTTTTTTTTTTTTTTTTTTTTTTTTTTTTTTTTTTTTTTTTTTTTTTTTTTTTTTTTTTTTTTTTTTTTTTTTTTTTTTTTTTTTTTTTTTTTTTTTTTTTTTTTTTTTTTTTTTTTTTTTTTTTTTTTTTTTTTTTTTTTTTTTTTTTTTTTTTTTTTTTTTTTTTTTTTTTTTTTTTTTTTTTTTTTTTTTTTTTTTTTTTTTTTTTTTTTTTTTTTTTTTTTTTTTTTTTTTTTTTTTTTTTTTTTTTTTTTTTTTTTTTTTTTTTTTTTTTTTTTTTTTTTTTTTTTTTTTTTTTTTTTTTTTTTTTTTTTTTTTTTTTTTTTTTTTTTTTTTTTTTTTTTTTTTTTTTTTTTTTTTTTTTTTTTTTTTTTTTTTTTTTTTTTTTTTTTTTTTTTTTTTTTTTTTTTTTTTTTTTTTTTTTTTTTTTTTTTTTTTTTTTTTTTTTTTTTTTTTTTTTTTTTGTTTTTTATTTTTTTTATTATTTTCAGCATATTATATAAAATATTGTTCTATAACGATAAGATACTGTTAAGTGTTAAAGGTGTAGCGATGAGAATTCTACTAAATCTTTCTGAAAATTTGGTAAATAAGTCTCACGATGATAATCGTTTACTTTATAACGTTCCCAAAACTTCAAGAAATCACGATGAATTGATTCACCACTCTGCTCTGCCCAAAAACCTAAGCCATTATTCCTTTCAATGAACTGAAAACCTTCTTGTGAATGTGAAAGTATTACGTGGATTTTCAGTGTTTCTGAAAGTTTTTCAAGAATTTTCAAAGTTGCTTTCAGTTCTTTAACTTAATTATCAAGTGAAGATCCTACTTTTCCAGAGGTGAAACAACAATTTACCACCTTATCCATAGCTTTGAAAGCTGCAATGTACGGTGTAACTTTAAAAATACCTACATCTTTATATATTTCTGGATCTTTTAGCCTATCTGACTCTTTCAGCAATTTCCTACACGCATTGCCTTCAAAAGCATCACCATGATAGTTTTTCGAAACTAAATTGAGCTTGCGTGGCCACAATATAGTTTCTCTAGACCTAACAGGGGAACCAAGCCTTGCCAAAATACATGATTTACAAAGCCTTGCAGGACATGTAATTCAGGTATCACACATTTCTGTAAAGCATAGACATCATCATCTTCATCGAAAATAGGAAGATTGATAGTGGTATGACACTTTCTACTACATTCCTTCTCTTTTCCATGGTTCCTTAGGAGGCGGTATCTTTCATAATCTCTTCTCAAGTCGCTATAAGTTTTCAAATTTGTACAATTTTCCATTTCTTCACTATCAGATACCCTTGTAGTAGCATTATCATTTGAACTGATTTCAGAAGTCAATTTGTGTCTTAAATCACTTAAGGAGACAAAACAATATGGACAAGGAAATGTTGATGTTGCGGTTTGTTGTCCATTAACTATCAGCAAAAGCTTGAAGTCTGCAACAAATTTGAAAGAGATATTATTGAGTTGGGTCAAGTCAAATAAAAGCTTAATATTTGCGTGAGTTTCTTTTATTCCAGGAACCACACACAACAATAGCAACCTATTTACACTAGATAGCTTACCTTTTTTGCTTAGACGACCTCCTAATCAGAGTAGAGTATTCTCTTCTTGGAATTATTACAGTTAACGAAATCTTCCAGATCTTTTTTAGTATCATAATTTTCCTGCATGGAATTTTCTTCTTGTTTGGGTGAATAATTATCAGGCGTAATACACAAACTAATTTTAAAAAAGTTTTGCCCTCCATCAGCCATAAATTTGATGCAACAGTCGCCTACTAAATTTCTACTTTCGATAACTTGATCTACAAGTTCTTCAGCATTGGCATAGACGACAGGACGTAACTGCTTTTTTGCATCCGTTGCGCTTTCACAGTCGAATTCATAAACACCCGTTTTGTAAACATCTGTCAATTCTTTCGACTATATCGACACATGCTCTCGATCATTTTTAGGGATAGACATTTTACCAACATTACACCTTATAAAATGATAATTTTTCTCATCTCATTTTGTGAAGCGCCTAGTTGAACTCGAAAATTATCTAAATTATTTACGTCAAATGCCACGTTCTTGTCAACTTTATTTATTGTGATCTTTTTACTCCGCCCAGCAGTGCTCATATTTAAATCAATATTGGCCCGCCTGCCACTTCTGATTGGATTCTACATTGCATTTTATAACATGAGTTGCAATTTGCTGTTGGATTTTCTGAGGAAGTTTTTTATCTATTTTTATGGCATTATCCTTGAGATTTTTGCATTCATGAGCTTTACCTTTGCTAATTGTTTGAAAACATTTAATGCAATATTTTATTGAATCAACAGAATCATAACTTTTATTTAGTTCGAGCTTCTCTGATTTATGTGATTCATAATATCTAGTAGAAATGTCACTTTCTTTATTTATATCCCTAAAGTTTCCTCTGCCTTTTTCAACTTTTATGTGTCCTTTGGACTGAGCAGTCAAACATACGTAAGAATTACAAGCGTTATTTAACCCATTAAGTCCCAACCGACCATTTCACAGTCGATTTGTTTTTCGCTTAGAAAAAATAGAGAATCGACTAGAATAAAAAAGGAAATGACTGTTTCTTATGTAAAATTACCTGCTCTATCTGAATTCAGCATCAGATTTTTGATATTTTCCACGGAAAATTCAATATAGCCGCTCAAAGTAAAAAAAAATTCCATTTTTTGAAAATCGACTGTAGGCCTTTATTTTCTAATTTTGACGACAAAATCAAATGCACATAGTAAAACGACCAGTTGAAAAAAATGAAAATCTGATGCTGAATTCAGATAGAGCAGGTAATTTTACATAAGAAACAGTCATTTCCTTTTTTATTCTAGTCTATTCTCTATTTTTTCTAAGCGAAAAACAAATCGACTTTGAAATGGTCGGTTGGGTCTTAATGGGTTAAACGAGTTTCTTTTGCCACTAGTACCTCTTTGTAGTTAGGCATAGTTGGTACTTGCCAGTTAAAAATTTCTTTTTTAATATCAAGTAGTGTCAAATAACAAGTCCTACATATGCTCACAGGATATCTTTCATCGTTTAAATCGAAATCCATAGATATAAACTTCTTTATGAGTTTTTCAGTAGATTTACTTATTAAAAATTTATCTGTTTTTTTTCCAAAAACAATTTTACGACCACAAGTTCCACATACTTTTTTTCTATTATCATGATGAGAATCCCGAGGAGGCATTTTAAAAACGTAAGTTTAAAAAATGCAACTGCAACTCGGGAGGGTTGGATGGCTTTTCCTCTGATGTATATATGACTTCGACATACATTTTTCGATTACGGATTTCCATGCGCCACCTAGCGGTATCAAAATAAACTTTTAATTGTGTCATATATTTATAAAACACCAACTCTATGAAAATTAGATGATGCATTTTGAAATACGTCGGGAAAACGACGAAACAATTGAAATATGGATTTGTTCATTAAGCCATCATTTCAACATTTTAATAGATAATATTCAAATTATCAAAAAACAATAATACTCTTAACAATAAGTAATCAATACATACTCAATTTCTTTTGTTCGGAGTTAGAAAACGAATCACTTAGGATTTTCAATTTTACATTTTTTTCATCTAAAAACAATATAGAAACTTTCTGCATTAGCTGTGAGATGTTCTCCGAACGATAGTCGCGCGTTCAGCGCGACCCCAAGGTATTGGATGGAGTCCACCAACCGGACATGCTTACTGCCAACCGTGAAGGTGACGTACGTCATCTTATTTTCCGGGAGATGAGCTTCGCTCCTCTCAGGAATTGAACCTCTTCGACGCTCTTCGCGACGACATCGAGTGCCAGGTCGTCGGCGTAAGCCACCATCGAAGCCCCCTGGGGGATCCGCTGTCTTAAAAGACCGTTGTAAACGACGTTCCATAACAGCGGCATCAGGACCGAGCCCTTCGTTACGCTCCCAGTGATGTTATAGGAGCGCACATCTGTATCAGTGTCGTACAGCAGGATCCAATCCCTCAGGTAGATCGAGTCGATTCTTCGAAGATAAAGCGGTACCTTAATGTGTTCTAGAGACGGCATGATGCTGTCCCATCTTACCGAATTGAAGGCGTTCTTCTTGTCCAGGGCAATGACTGCGCACATGCACCTGGCACTTCTACCGCCACTGATGGCGTTCGTGGCGAGCTCGACAACTCGGTTTATGGCGTCTACGGCTGAGCGACCTTTTCGAAAGCCGAACTGTTTCTTGGAGATGTCTCCTTCTACTGAGATGACTGCCTCCAGCCTGACACCTACTACCCGCTCAAATAGCTTCCCGCATATATCCAGCATGCAGAGTGGTCGGTACGAGGATGGCTCCTCTGGGGGTTTATTTCCCTTTGATAAGAGCACCTACCTCTGTACCTTCCACTGATTCGGGAAGCATCCATCCTTGAAGCATGCGTTAAAAGTGTCCGTAAAAAGATTAGGGGCCTTCAGCGCCGCGGTCTTAACTGCAAGGCCGGATATGCCGTCCGGTCCCGGGGCCTTCCTGAGGATGATTTTCCAGACAGCCACCCTCAGCTTGTCTACCATTACGTTCGGTGGCTCGACCGCACCGTCCACTGCCGTCAGGCCCGTGTCTACTGGTCTGTCCCATTGTTGTGGGAAGAGATGGCGAACGACTCTGTCGAGAAATTCAGGGCAGGTTCTCACAAAAGCCGCGCCCACACTTTCTCTTCGCGGCTCTGATGGCAATTTTGAGCTATTTTCTTTTTTTTCTCATAGTCCGCGGTCAGTTCTTTGAATCGCGACTTCTTTCTTGATCTTTGGTACAGACTTCTAGCACGCAAACATTTGCGATGCACCTCCGCTACTTCCTCTGACCACCAATAAACTGATGGTCGGCCTAGACAATTTAATTTCGTGGCCATGGATGCGTCGCAGGCCGTTGTTATAGCTGTTGCAAGGTTACGGGCTTTCTCGTTGGGTTCCACCACTGCCTCCTCCAGGAAGCAAAGAAACACCTCTTGATCAAATGAAGCTGGTGGCCATCTCTTCTTCACCGGCCGCAGTTTAGCCCCGGGTCTCCTGTTGGTCATCTGGAACCAGTACACAATAGTCTGGTGGTTGCTACCCGTGTATCTCCTCTGGAAAACCAACTGCGTGCGTCCACGCCGCCAGAGGGGGAAACGCCGATGGCTGACATTGTTAACTTCAGCGTCTCGGTAGGCTAAATCGCAGCAATGGGCATTGGTCGGTTGGAGAGGTGGCTGGCTGGTGTTAAGACGTAAACTTAGGGTATAGGTATCTGCGGCACGAGAAGGCAGTGCGCCAAGCAAGGGAGGCAGTGAAAACCTAAAGCTCGACGGGAAGTACTATGAATTCCTGGATGTAAAGAGGGTACATTATATAAACCGGGAGGTCGGCGCTCGGATCGCCGATCGTGCACGCCCGGACCGCACTTTCTTCGCCAGTTAGTCGGGCTGCCCTGTAGCAGCGTGTGAAAAATTAAACTTGCTGAGGTTGCTCTAGGTGGCACCTGGAAGGGAAGCGGCACTCGGAGGTTTAAATTGTATTTGACGAGGCCACGATACGTTTAAGGCTCACGGTCAAACCCGTCAAACAACAGCTGCAAATAGATGATCACCGAATAACTTGCTAGAGTTTATAGCGTCGTGCAATCAAGAGGATGCACAAAGAGTACACTAATATATCATGAAAAATGAGCGAAAACTTAAAAAATCCAATGGTGCACAGACACGAATACATAGGGGTTCCCAACCCCCTATAAATAACAGCTACAGCAACAACTATAAACAAGGAGAAAAGTTCTCTCAAGAAAAAGGGTAAGCGCGGCCTGTCGTCTTCCTCGGAGGGGGAGTCGAAAGAACAGAAAAGACATAGGCCAGGAACAAGCAAAAAGGCCACGAACAGCTCGGGTTCCTCTTCGGAGTCGGACTTGGAAACGGAAACGGAAGTTTGCCCTGAAAATAGGAAAGTAGACAGACATATATTGGAGACGCCATTATATTTACTGCAACAGATGCAGACGGTAAAGAAGTATATCGTCAAGAAAGACAGCGAAAGAGCGCATACGGCTCTAGACAATATTCACGCGATAATGTCGACCCTGATATCGAAGAACGCATATCTGGAGGGACAAGTAAAATCGCTAAGTGACAGAAATTAGAATAAGCAAGAGTCGTATGCAGGGGTTACGAAACGACTTGTGGCGCCGAAGGAAACGGCAAAGCAGGTCAATATCAAGAACCCGAAATGCCATAAGCTCACAATAAGACCGAAGAACGCTGAATCTTTCAAGTAGGAAGACGAAATGAAACAAAGGTTTCAGGCAGACTTCAGACCGAGAATAGAGAAAGCACAGATAAGAAGCCTGCGTACAATAAACAAGGGCTTACTAATAGAAACAGAAAACGGGGAACATCTGCAAAAGCTTCTAAACTAAAAAGAATTAAAGCAACACTTCGAGATGACGAAACCAACAAAGCAGAAACCGAGGTTAATCATTTACGATCTTCCAAAGAGCGTAAATGAAAAAGAAGTAGTAGAAATAATCGCGGAACAAAACATATGTACAAAAGAGGAGGCTCAAAGGCAGGTAACCTCTAAATTTAGGACAAGCAAGAAAGAGGGAACTAGGACAAACTGGGTTATAGAAGTTACACCAGAGATAAGAAGTAGGTTGTTGCAAAAGAGGAGAATTTTCGTATCAATCGTGTAAGGTACAGGATTTCGTACTAGTCTCTAGGTGCTTTAAGTGCCAAGGTTACGGACATATAAGCAAAGTATGTCATAACGAAATTTACTGTTCTCACTGTGCAGAAAAAGGCCACTCCTTTGAGAAATGCCCCAACAAGAACAACCAGAAAAAGTGTCCATGCTACATCAAAGCATTGGAAAGACTAGTGAATAACACAGATTACGGAGAATAAGAACCGGTAATATGTAGCTCAACTAAATGCCAGGCGATCGAGAAGGGTAGTACCCGAAATCAGGCAGAAAGCGTATGAAAATGGAATTCAAGCTTTAATGTTACAAGAGCCGTATACAAGATCGAATAAAGTGATGGATTACGGAATGGGTATACGAATTGTCTCTGGAAAAGAAACCCTATGGGCTGCTATATCAATAACAGACCCGGGCGCAGTAGTTCTGCAAATATCAAATCTCTGCACGACACACTTTGCGGTCGCAGAAGTCTCGATGGCATATAAAGTATATCTTATAAGTGGATACTTCCAGTTAAAGGATGATATCGAAGTGCACCTCAATACGCTGCAAACAATAATAAACGCACTACAAGGAAAAAATTTTATTATTGGTGTTGATTCTAATGCCAGATCTGCCCTGTGGGGTCCAGTAGACACAGACGCAAAAGGAGAAAAGCTAGAAGAGTTTATAATCCAGAACAATTTGAGTGTAATAAATGACCCTAATAGCATAGCAACGGTCGCAAATGAAGTCGGAGAAGGATATGTAGATGTAACAATAGCTTCACCTAACATGATTGAAAGAATAACTGGAAAGTTCAAAAGAACTGGACTTCCAGCGATCATAGAACTATAACGTTCGAAATAGGCGAAATAACTACAGGTGGTAGATACAGGAACAACGAAAATATGAGGCGTTACATGATAAGCAAGGCAAATTGGGGTTTATTTATATACACTCTAAGAGAAAACTGGAAACCAATTCCAAACTATTACGATACAGGCTCAACGGTTGCCGGCTTGCGAAACATAACTAATGGGATAAGAATGGCATGTGACAAAGCCATACCCATTAAGAACAGGTCAAATAGGAAAGTCCCGTGGTGGAATGAAGAACTGACACTGGCCAAAAAATACACTAATAAACTAAGACGGCAATTTCAAAAGGAGAGAAATCCAGGACAAAGGGAATACAGGAAATGGATTTATAAGTCGGCCAAGAGACAGTACACAAGACTAATTAACTCGACAAAAACCCATAAATGGGAAGAGTTCGTAACCAAACAAGGCAATGACAATCCATGGATCTTACCATACAAACTGGCCGCCAAGAAGGCAAGGATTAGAGACATCGCAAGAAGTATTCTAACAGGCAGTGGATACACGTTGACTTGGGAAGAAACAGCAAAACAGATACTCGACCGACTGTTCCCGGACGATGAAATATACTCAGAGACACAAGAGTAAGCAAATATAAGGCTGCAAAACAATAGGTATACAGACGAATACAGAGAAACGGAGGAGTTTACAATAACAGAAATGGCACAAGTGGTAAAGAAAATAAAGCCAGGTAAAGCTCCGTGAATATACTGTTTCTATCTGACAATTGTGAAAAGTGCTCTGGAGGTAGTCGGCGAAGATCTGTTAAAGATATATAATAGCTGTTTAAAAAATGGCATCTTTCCGAATATGTGGAAACTTGGAATATTACTTTCGTCAATATTAGGCAAAATACTGGAAGGACTAATAATTAGGAAACTAGAAAAAGTAGTAGAGCCAAACCTTTCAGATAAACAATATGGCTTTAGGAAGAACAGATCCACAGAAGATGCGATAGTCTATGTAGTCAATAGAGTGAAACAATCCAACAAGAAATACGTCGTCATAATGTTCCTTGACATTAATGGAGCATATGATAACGTTATCTCTGTAATAGGAAAGTAATTATTTCCGAAGGTGACAACTTTGCGAGTAAAGATGTGACAAAGGGATGTCCCCAAGGTTCATTATTGGTGCCAATCCTAGGGAACGTAGTGTTCGACGAAATACTTCACGCACTAGAGAGAGAAGGACACGAGATGATAGCCTACGCCGATGACCAGGCAGTAATCGTAGAAGGAGACTCCAGAAGAGAATTGGAAATAAGAGGACAAGCTGCAATTGACATGATAGAGAAGTGGAGCAAAAAGGTCAAAATGAAACATGCACCAGAGAAATGCGGCATGCTCTTAGCCAAGGAAACATTCCATGAAAAATGTTACCCAGTAATTAAGATAAATGGCAAGAGAATTAAAAGGCAGGAACCAGCCAAGTATCTGGGAGTTTCATTTAGCAAAGGCTTAAATGTGCAGCATCATGTCACGGAGATCTCAATGCAAACCAGAGGAATTTTCCAAAGGTTAGCGAGACTAGCCAGAAACGAGTGGGGCTTGGGCTATCGTTCTGTAGAAATAATATACAAAGGGGTCTACATCCCAATCATAACATACGCAGCAGCAGGATGGTTTAAACTCGCAAGTAATGTCCAAAAGAAAAAGCTCATAATGTCTCAAAGATTTGCTCTAATGAAAACAACTGGACCATATAGAACCACTTCGGCTGAGTCCATCACAATGATAACGAGTCACCTACCGATAGATCTGGAATGTGAGAAAAGAATAGGGATGTATTACATAAGGAAGAATAAGGAATTGAAATACATGGACTACACATACCAAACGGTGGAGAAACCACTACCAGGCAACGAATGGAAGAGGAAATAAAATGCAAGGTGTGAATTGAGCAAGGAAATGTGGAAAGAATGGCAGTCGAGGTGGGATAACTCTATAAACGGCAGACATACATATGAGATAATGCCAAACGTAGAAGAAAGAAGGAAGAAGACGTGGCTTAAACCGAGCAAATTCCTAATGCAAATTCTTAGTAGACATGAAAGTTTCCAAACTTTCAGAAAGCGATTTAATTTCGTCGAGTCGGACCTATGCAGCTGCGGAAAAGTAGACTCCCCAGAACATGTAATATGGAAATGCGTGAAGTACGAACAAATAAAATTAAAACACTTGCAGGAGATAGAGGCAGAAATAAGAAACGTTAAAGCCTTATTGGAGACACTGGAAGGGACTGAGAGGCTGACAAGGATGACAAAAGAAATCTTGCTCGCAAAGTCTAGAAAGAGACTTAATTGCTGACATAGTAGAAATTGAAGAGGAAACTTAAATAGAAGAGATAAGGGAAGAGAATGAGTGAGTAGAGTAGGGCTAGACAATATTCCAGAAAGTTGATAGATAAGAGAAAAAGGAAAAGCATAAGTGAGAAGGGAATAAATGAAAGTAGCTAGGATAGAAAAATTTTCATCGTCACTAACAAATGGATGAATAGGAAAGGAGATAGATACAGAGGTAATCAAGGTAGATTCTCATACTAGACAATAGGACAGAAATTAACACATCATCTTAGGGAAAATATAACTGAGCAGAATGAATGACGCTGAAATAGGAAAAATGGCAATAGAGCGAAAGAAGAATGAATGAAGATGAAAGACAAAGTTTGAAAGGTAGTGTGAAAGAATATGAAAGGCAGGGAGAATGAACGGACGCTAGTTAGGAACTCCTTCTTTTAGAGTAGGTAGATAGAGGAAAACAAGAACAAGTAGGGTTAGTAGAAGGAAAGAGAAGAAGGAAGAGTAGGTAGAGAAGGAAGAGAGAAGAAAGAAGAAGGAAAAGTAGGAAGAGAGAAGAAAGAAGAAGGAAAAGTAGGAAGAGAGAAGAAAGAAGAAGGAAGACAGAAGAAAAGCAAAAAAGACGTGACAAGGACGACCGCCGGTATGCGGGATAGATATGCCAGAGGCGAGATACGGCGACAACGCATGCCTAACGCATCGATCTAGCTTGGTTTTTTTTTTTTTTTTACCCGTGTATCTATCTTAAAAAAACTTAAAAAGCGTCTAATTTTCCAGAAATATTGAGTTTTTCGTTATATAATTCATTCTAAAAAAATTGATCCTTTTCTATTTTTAATAGAGCAGCCACCGCTGAAATTACTAAAAAATCATATATTTATTTAAAAATTAAAAAAAAACATTTTGGATAAATCGACTGTGCGTCAGTGACGTATTGCGCATGCGCAGATACTTTCGGATGTTTCGGAACGCCGGTCCGAAAGAAATGTGGAACTTGCTTTGTGTTTTTACAAATAACCCATTTTTCCCATTACCGTCTAAATGGGGCTGAACTCGCTTTTCAACTTCAACAAACAATGGAATTTCCAATTCTTCAAACCAAGATGGGTTATGGACAGCAGTTCGCATAAGTCCCCTTCCGTCTAGCTGGAATTATGCAGACGTCAACATAAGTTCACAAGTGTCAGCATATTTTACACGAAACCGCGACGTTCCACATTTCTTTCCGCAACTTCCGAAAGTATCTGCGCATGCACCGTCTGGCGGTAAAACACAGTCGTTTTATCAAAAATTTTTTTTTGTTTTTGCTAAATCTACGTAGTTTAGCATTTTTTTCTGGCCATTAGAATAGCATTTATTGGACAATATTAAAAATAAAACATAACCTAGAATACTTTTATTACGTATTACAATAAATTAAAACCTTGAAATAATATAATTTTTATCATTATATGGTTTTAATTACAGTTAATGCGAAGAGATATTCTCGTCACATTTGTAATCGACTGTAGTCATTAATACTTACTAACCATTGCCCAAAGTACAGTCCAAGCACTACTTAGGTATTTTACCTTACTAATTATAAAAAAATTGTATTTCCCTCAAAATCATATTTTAAAAAATATTAAAAAAGTATAATTGTTAAAAAAATATGTATATTATTTTTAAAAATATAATATATGAGATCTTACTCAATATACCGTCTCTCCCAAAAAAATCAATAACATTTTTTTCACATAAATCGTTAAAAAATTACCAAATATATAAATAAAAATACAAATTTCGATGGAGAAATTAATTTTTTTACTAATAATCCAATAACTCAATAATTATTGGTTACTGGGTTATTAGATTATTAAAAAAATGAGTTTTTCCACCAAAATTTGTATTCTTATTTATATATTTGGTCATTTTCTGACAATTAATGAAGAAAAAAATAATTATTTGGGGGTGAGGAGGTGTGACAAGTACTAAGTCAGAAACAAATAAGTATTACTATACTATTCTAGAAGACCTACACATACTTGTATAGTATAATTACATTCATGTTAGTATGATATATAATTATACATCTTGTAATTTTATTATTTCTGTCTCTATTTGTTTGATTACTTCATCTACAAGTGTAATTAAACTTTATTTATGTAGAAGCTATTTTACTCAACTTTTAGAGGAAGAAAAAATAACTGTGCTTTCACCATAATATACTTGTGTCTAAAAACATCAGATCATGAATTTTAGACACCTCAAATGACAGGCGGTTCATATATGAACCACCTCTGCGCTCTAAAGGTTGAACGAATAATCGCATTTACATTACAATTAAAAATATAATTTAATTGAATGTATTTTTTAATTTCAATAATTTAAATAAGTTGTCTATAGAAATTGATTTCAATGTCTAATAGTCAATGTAAAAACAATACTTACATGTAATCATTTATTTTAGTGCACTATTTATAATAGATGGAAAAGGCATCTTACGACAAATCACAATGAATGACCTTCCAGTTGGACGGTCAGTTGATGAAACTTTGAGACTTATACAAGCCTTCCAATACACAGATGAACACGGAGAAGTTTGTCCCGCTGGTTGGAAACCAGGACAAGATACGGTAAAATGCTTACTTATATTTTATTTTAAATTATTCTATGTATTTTATTACATGCACAAAAATGATTTTATTCTTTTTTTAGATTATTCCTAATCCAGTGGATAAAAAGAAATTTTTTTCAAAAAATCAAATTTAAATTTTGTATCTAAGTTTTTGTATATGAACAATAAACATGTTTTTATAAATGTTGTATACAAAATTTATTTTAAAAATTCAACTCTTAATACTTCTTTACATATTTATATTATTTTCACGTATTTAAATCACATAGTTTTTGTTCGTTTAGGACTTGATAGAGTTATTAATTTCACCCTTCTAGGGGTTCTTGCTGATATTGTTACTGGAGTCTTTGTTGGAGTAGATTTTACACTTACTTTATCATTTTCAACAATTGTATCTTCAAGAACCAATTGGAAGTCTTCCATTTCATCAGTATTGTTAATAATTTTATTGCTTTTGACTTCCACCATTTCATCTACTTTTCTTTCTATGTCTCCTTTTACTTTATTTTTTATTTCTAAATCAAAGTTATTTTTTATTTTATCTATTGTTTCAACTTTTTCATTGTTACTACTGTTTGATTGTACTTTTATTTGGGCAATATTGATATTAACAGCATTAATGTCACATTCTGTAAATGCTGCTAGATTAATATTTTGTTTCTTTTTATTTTCCTGCATGTCATCCTGTTTTACTGTATTACTTTGAAACGGTAATTTATAATATTTTCCCAACTCTCCTTCTTGAAAACATATTACAGAACAATATCCATCTGAAGATGAAGCAATTAATATTCTTCCATCTGAAGACCTATACAAGAATTATTTATTTAATTTAATTTTAAAAAGGTATATTTTAATACTTCTTACCAAGATAGATCTGTTAGCCGAGTATAATGTATATTAGATATAACAGCAATAGGTGCAATTTGTTGAGTATCATATAATATAACTGAATTATCTGTTGCAACTGCAAATACTATTCTGTATGGTAAAGCTATCAATGGTCGAGGACCATCATCTTGAAGTTTAAAGAATACAGGACAACATCTCACTACATTTGTCACTTCTTCAAATGATGGAAGAACTGCTATAGGTCTATAAATATATAATATTCATATTAAAATATAATAAAATTTATTTATTTATATATATATATATGTACATATATTCTTTTTTATTTTCACTTTTCACCCTGTATACCCTTTAAGGGTTTTTCGGGCCACATGTAAGTGGAGGTGAGTATATTCTACCACACCACCTTGTATTTGCTCAGGGTTATGCCCATGAAGAAGGAAAAACCTAGTAGGAAAACCTTTTTCAAGATGGGCACTGTATTGAAACATTTTATTTGGATATTTATATCACAATACATTGAAATATTAAACAGAATGTTCCACACCTTCAATTCACATTATCAAGTGTGGGAAAACATTTAAATTTCGTAGTTGGCTGAAGTACATCCTCTACACTCACTACCACATATTTGTATATATTTATAAATTTTGATGATACTTACTCCTTTAAGTTATGTCTTGAAAATATAACCGTACAATTACAGATTTTTTCAGTTGACTCGTGTGATTCAATGATACCAGAAGGTACAATCAGCAACAAACCATCTGGAGTATAAGATAATCTTCTAAAAAATGATTTAAATGTGTCATCGTGAAATAGACGAACAACTTTTCCCTCAAGCATATTTCCAGCAGGTGTTGGAATCATTGATTTACTGACGCGCTGAACTGTTTTTTTTGCATTTATGTCAATCAAACGGCAAAACCTATAAAATAATAATTGTAAAACTTTAGAGTATTGTGTGAATTAAAATACATTTGTTGACAAACCTATCAGAGCTGATAGTTGCTATATATTTGTTAACTGGGTCCCATGTTATCCCTTGGGGAAAACCTTTATGATAATCAGAAAGTAGACAGATTTTTTTGCCTTTATGTACATTCCATAAAATAACAGAATTATCTAATGAAGCAGAAGCAAGTGAATTTGAATCTGGAGACCAACTCAAGTCATATATATCTTCTATGTGTCCTCGTAGAACCTTTAAAGAGTTCCATTGTTCATTATTTTGAATATCATCTCCAAGAGAGAAAGGAAAGTCAGATCCTGTTCTTGGCTTCCAAATTATAATTATTGATTCTGTTGTATGAAAAATGTATAATTGTTAAAAGATGTAAGTAATGTATAGTAACAAAAATATAAATATTATTATTAACCATCATCGCCTGATGCTAGTAGTTCTCCAGATGGAGAAAATCTAACAACGTTAACTGTTCGTTGATGTCTTTCCAAGTCAGCTACACAAGAAACTACTGGTTCACCAGCTTCATTCACTTTTGTATGCCAAATCTTAAAAATTAAAAACCATTGATAATTACAAATTAATAATAGAAATTAATTAAAATAAAGATAGAACAAAACCTTTCAATAATAATATAATTTATATAGCGCATAAGCAATTTGAGGTGCAAATAAATAAATAAATTTTATAAAAATTTAATTTAGTAATTATGACTGCAATATTTATTTGTAAAGAATTGTACCAAAACATGAGAATCAGCACCACCCGATACCACTCTCCAAAAAGTATCTCCAGATAAGGTTTTCCAAGTACCAATTTGGACATCCACGCTGAGCACAGGACCACGATTGTGCCATGATATTTCTGGTATTATACACTTCATTTTCCACTAGTTTCAAACTTTAATTTTATGCTAATGAATCTTGTAGATTTGAAAAATTGTACCGAAAATGGGATAGCCTATCACTCTAGAGCAGTTTAACACATCCCCCGCTTTTTGTTTTTTTTCGGTGTACGAAGCTATAGATATTACAGTAAATAATATGCTAATTGACAGGTGTTCATTACCTCAACCTATTTACGATTTTAAGAATAATTGATTTTGAACTTCTTTGCAAGCTAGGTAAATTGCTTATCGGTTGATGCAAAATTATTAAATAGTAACAAAAATTATTTTTCTTCCATTCTTCTTTGTATTTTGGCTCCAAACCGTACCAACGAAGATAGACCTACGTATAGAATGCCAGGCCAGGTCCCCAAGGATTCAAGGAAATGTGTCGTCTAGTCGCCTTGTTATGTAGTACTTCGGGCCCCAACAGCTAGGCGACGCTAGCGTCGATTTGTGGCACGATTCCAGGCACCGCAAACCCATCTATAAGAGTCACTTTACATCCACCGACCCTACCCCAGCCCGACGACCCTTCGAAATATAATAAAAAAAAAATGCTAATCGACGTATTTTTAATTGTGCTTTTCAACAAAAAAAAATTTTTCAATTGTACCCCCGTAGTTTTTTAGAAAAAAAATCCTAAAGTACTAGAATATTAATCCGCCAATAGCTCCTTTTAAAGTGGTTTTAACGTTAAAGGAAAGGTGCAGAAAAATTGTACCTTTTTTATACTTAATTGTACCACCGTTACTTTTGCGAAATAATATAATACAATAAATAAAAAATCAAAAAAATTGTACTGACATAATGCAAATATATTTCCAGTCACCGCGCATGCGCGGTCACCGGAAATACGAGAAACGCATGCGTAGGAGCTTTCTTATGGCGCGTTATTTAAAAGTCATGAATAGATCAAAAAATGCTCGAAAGATGTTATAAAAAATAGTCAACGATGTATATTCATTTATCTTTCATAGACTTTACAGAAAATTTAATTGTACCACCTGAGGTTTTGAGAAAAACAAAGTTATTGTCAGGTTACAGGTGGAAACGTTGGAAGCAGCGTGTGCAACAGGTGTTTAACAATAAAAAGACAAATTAAATATTCTTTTTTATTTGTTCTTAATTGTACCATCATTAGTTTGTTGGTTTACATATTAAATTTCAGCAGAGATAATTAAATAATAACCAGGGGGCAAGCATGGGCATCGCGCATGCGCAGTTGTGGCGTACGAAAAGGCGGGCGATTTAAAATTCAAAGAAACGTGAAAGTTGGTATAATGACTCTGAAAAAAATAGTTAACGATGTATTTTTATTTATATTTAATAAACTTTACAGAAAAATTAATTGTACCACCTGAGATTTTGAGAAAAAAAAGGTATTGTCAGGTTACAGGTGGAAAATGCTCTCTCTCGTGCACACACACACACTCGAAAATATATTATATATTAGTCGACCGATGTTGCCTCGATGGCGTCCCGATGAGCTCTCTCGAGCTCGGGCTCGTTCGCCGCTTCGCTGCTCGGGCCCGACGTGCGCGCGCAGCTTCTCGCGTCGAGTCGCCCGTCGGCCGCCGTCGTCTCGCGCGCCTCGTGTAGTGAGTGCTCGCGGCCATGTTGATCAAGGCGGACGACGTTGCCGGGCTGCTGCTTCCCACGGAGAGGACGATGTTCCCGGTGATGCTGTTAACCCGGTAAGTCTATATGATCGTTCCTCCGTGTTGTATAATGTATCGGCTAATGAATCTGCTCAGTTACAGGTGCAGACGGGACGGTCGATCTTCGAGTCTTCTCTCTCACTTGCTCTCACGGTGGCTGCTCAGCTGGTGCGCGTCGGGTCGGTGACTGCTGCTCTTCGTCGGCGCTGCGTTGCTGCGGGGATGCTGGCTGCTTCTCAGGTGAATATCTATCTCCCGAGGGAGTGCTGCGTATTATTTACTGATTATTAATTGAGAGTTATGGTAATGTTATGATTACCATAACCTCACTTCCAATCCTCTCCTAGCATGTAGCTGTCAGTTAGTATGTGCACTACATGCGTCCTTGTTTCCTTCTAATTAGGATTATTATTAATTATCTAACTGTTTCACAGCTTCCTGGATGTCTTGTTGCTGCTCGTGCTGCTCCATCTGGCACCTTGGGCCATCGCAGGCTGCTTCATGTCCTGGTGCGAAGCCTCCTGGAAGTGGTATCGCCTCTCCTGACATGCTGCTTCATTGTGCTACGTGGAGGGAATCAAGAGAAGTATTGGGGATTTGGGGAGCTTCGGGTAGGCTAGGTAGGCTTAGAGATGTGAGGGTAGGTAGGTTAGTTTGTATTGGGACTCGCTCGCTTATTACTTTGACAGGTATTACATACCTTGTCACAATATATATATATATATATATATATATATATATATATATATATATATATATATATATATATGTGTATGCATAGATAGGGTGGACCATATTTTTATTGTTTTTTTTATGAAAAAACTATAAAAGTCTTATAATAATGCATCTACTTTAGGATTATAACCAAAAAACGGGGTTATAAGGTCAAATAACCGAGCGTTACTTGCTTTTTTCGCGTTTTTAAAACGCTTGACTTCATAGGCGTCACAACCGCACATGCGCATAGTGCGCCCGTTCGTTCAGCTAATTATTTACTATTGTTTCTAATTGATTCCCATTAATAAATACAAAGTTTGACGATTGTACAATTACGTACAGATAATGTACATTTTTTTATTTACTCATAGTAGAGTTAAATATCAATGATTCGGAGGGTACAATTACTTTATCCACAAATTCTGGTAATTAATAATAATAATGCGACGATGGATATTTTATCAATGCCTCCCATGCATTTTTTCCCTTTTTTACGATTTTAAAATCTCGTGCGGTTGAAAAGCTCGTGTGCATGCGAATCTCGCACTTCCGTTGGCCGCGCATGCGCAGTAGCTGAAAACGGACTGTCAATCAGACGATATTGCTTTTTTAATATTTTTGCGTTATACCGTTATTTTTTCGGAAAAGTGAGGGTGGTACAATTAAGTACGAAAAAGGTACAATTTTTTTGGGCGCCTACGTTGACGTAAAAGCGATTCTAAAACGAGTAACCGACCTTTCAATATTCCCATACTTTGGCATTTTTTTTCTCAAAAACTAAGAGGGTACAATTAAAATTTCTTGCATTTTTGAAAAGTACAATTAGAAATACAGCCGATAGCATTTTTTTTTCATGAAATTCCATGGGTTGGTGGGCTAGGGTAGTGTCGGTTTTACATCCTTGCGTCGAAAATGTGCTCATGCGCAAATGTCACTATATCATTGCTAGTTTTATTGTATTGCCAACCTTACCAAAAGCTAATTTTAATTGGTGCAATATTGCCTACTCTGTAATTTTGCCTACTCGCATGAAGTTACGTATCACATGAAACTTATCCACGACAGTATGCGCGTCAGAGCGCGCCAATTTCAAACGCATTAGACCATGATATTTTAAATAACTAATATTTAGTTGTTATTAATAAATAAAAATAATTTAAAAGTGTCGAATGAATGTAAATATATGCGTGAATAAATAGTATAGCGTGATTAATACGTAATACTGCAAATAATAATTCAATTAATTAAACAATAATAACTTACTATATTATATAATATATAAAAAAAATTAATTAATTGTATATTAATATTCCATTAATTGATTGAATTTAATGCATATTAAATTGTTAATAATAAATTTTATGCTTTAGAAAATTTTTTTATACACATACATATATAATATAACACGCGCATAAAATAAGTGAATAATTAGTATTGTGCAAAAGAATAAATGAGGTACTTAAAATTGAGTTGCAACTACACTAATGTTCAATACTATTAACAATAATGAATAATTAATTAATAACCAACAAATGTAGAAAAAGCATATAATGAACAACAACTTAAATATGTAATTATCCACAATAACTGTAAATATAAATAATTTAAATAATTATGAATACAACAGCAACATTAAATCTATTATATGATGTATGTATGCGATGCGAAAAAATGTTTTCAATATAATATATAAAAAATAGGAATTTATTAGTGTAGGATTTGTAAAATAATATGGGTAGTAAAAAACAGTGGATACTGTTACGTCCTAGGGTAGACGTAACGTAGAAAAATTGAATGGACTGAATTTAAATTAAAAATAGAAGTTCCCCGTTTTAGTACGCGTATAGCGTCAAGGATGGGTGACAATTCTCCTCGGTATAGCACAGGTCATAGACCCTTCCGAAATTTACGTGCATGGGTAAGCCCGAGGTGCAACAATGAGTGAAGGCGAGGAAAGGAAAACAACCAACCTTATCGGGCGGGAGATCTACGGTTGACCGGTGGCTGCAACTGCTCGACTGTCTTTCTCGCTCTCGTTGGTATAGACTAATTTGGATTTTAAAGGGAATAGGAAAAAGACTGGTGTTTGAAGGTTTAAAGATACTGAACAATGACTTTCGATATTCTTGCTTTATTTCGCGTTAAATTTTGGATACAGGATTTTACCTTACTTGAGAAAGGACTAAAGAGCAAGAGCGCACACCCCTGCGCGACATCCCTATTTATATCAAGGGTTTGGGGTGGAGTTTTGGTTCCTCTTGACCAATCAAATATTGTACATTTACTTAATTAATTTATTCTTTGTCATGCGTGACCTAATTAAGTTATTGGCTAGAATTTTTCAAGGCGGTTCCTGTCTTTGACGAGGACATCCTACTTTACGTATTAAATGTGTGCGCACGTGTGTGCGTATGTGTGTGTGCGTATGTGTGTGTATGTGTACGCGCATGTGTGTACGTTGCGTCTATCATGACGCGACACCTCTCCCCTTAGAGAAGTTTAACGCCAGGCGTAAACGTCCACACGTTTGTTGTCTTGTTTTGTTATTTTGGTGGTTGTTTGTTGTTTTTATTTGTTGTTTTTTTTTGTTTATTTGTTTGTTTATATTTTTGTTTGTTTATTATTATTTATTTTTTTTTTTTTTTTCTTAAAAACTAGGTATTACAATTATTGCTACATAAATTGGTATATATATATATTATTGTATTTTGTTTATAAATACATATATGCATATGAACATATTTTTTTTATTTTTCTTTCATTTTGTGCATTTATTCTAGTAAATCTATAAGAGGAAAAAGGAGATAAATGAGAATAAACATGAGGAAGGAAAAGCTAAAAGAAAGGAAAAAATCATGCATTTGTTAATACTCTTGTCCAGCTATCCTTCTTTGTCTTCTGAGAAGGTCGTATACTTCCTCCTTGCATGAGTCGCAGACGTGGAGTGATAAGTCTCCGTATTCCCAGATGCACCAACAATTCAATCCTTGGTATCTGGGGATGTCGAATCGGCCAATGAATTCGCATCGCGGGCAATAATGCCGCGTGTTCTTCACCCTCAAACCGCATTCCACGCAACGAGCCGGTCGTTCGACTTCTTCCGTGCTGCCGTAATCCAAGAGGGTTAATCCCTCTAGGTTTAGATCGCTGTCCCAATGGTTTGTTACTTCTGGCTCCAGTAATCCGTCCATTACCTTTTCCAGAAAACTACGGTACTTCTGCCTGTGGTACCGTACCGTATTTAGATCCAAGTCATTGCAGATCCTCTCTTGTACATGTTGTGTATTCCACCATTGGCTGGCTATTCTCTCATCAGCAGTGTATGCTGGAGTGGTGTCCGGATATTCCTATCCGGGCACGAGTGGTTCGTCGTACTTGACCGTCTCTCATTAAGTATACCCATAAAGAAAAATATTTTCTTAGAAACTGCCACAGGACTGTTGTTTTTCTTAAAGCACGTCGTTCCGTCATCCATCCCACTGACGAAGCGAGTTCTATTTCCATATCCCAGTTGTCGTTGCTCATCTTGGTGTGTGAGGGTTGACGTGTGGCCGTGTTGTTGCTACAAGTAAGAATAGATTGTCAAGCGTGAAACCCCCCTATTTATAGGCTGGTACTGTTGGATTTTATGTTTTCTCCACCCCCGTGACTTAATTATGATTCAGGGAAAGCCCTGGATTGGATAAAAAGAAATAGATAAAATTAAGGATTTTTTTTTATAATCTATATCCTATTCATATACATATATTTACTTATTGCGCAAGTTCGAAAGTTATTATAATTTATTTATAAACAAATATTTATACTTAAATGATAAGCGAGCATACTGTTTACATTATATATTTTTGTTATAATAAGTAATTGTTAATTATATTTCATTTTTAAATGTCTTAAACATTGTTACTTGGTTCAGTTTTCTCGGATAAAACTGGCGTGTTCGGAGGTGGTTCTGGTTCATACGTCTTGGGTGGTGTTCTTGGAGTTGCATATACGTGTTCTCGAGGTAAGAAATTCCATTGTATTGTCGGATCAACTGGTCGCATTGGGACGTACTCTACTTTGTCTTTTCTTGATTTCCTAATACATTTTTGGAAAATATATCGACATAGTATTAAGCATCCGGCAAAAAGCATTAGTATAATAACCATTCCATGTAAGTAAGCATCAGTTATTTGATTTTCAATTTTAACATTAATAGTTTTATCCGGTTTTAAATCGCTCGAAAGGTTTTTTCCTGCTCCGATCAACTGCAATGGTAGTAAATAGTACGTGTCCTTTTCTCTCACCAGCAGCTCTGAAGCGTAGTAGATGTTATCGTGAACCTTAAAGTGGCAGCCCGCTGAGAGGGAAATCGTTCCTGCTTGTTGAAAAGTGTATGTCTCCTCGAATCCTGGACAAAATACATTTACGAGTGTAGGCTTTGCGACTGAGTAAACATAGTGTCTTGGATGAGCAGTTTTAATGATGTATAAGTTCTTGCCTTTCATAAAATTAATTCTACATGAACTAAAAGTTGCATAGTCTTGTTCCAGTAATAATTTGCTTTCACACTCTCGTTGGAGATGCACAGGGTTTTCCCTTACGCATATATAATTCCTTTGTAATTTAATGCATCTCGACAGCTGCGTTGTACTTAAAAAGGTGTGTTTTTCCCCGTTGGGAAGAGAGGCTATAAAATCGTCCCTGGGTTGAATGTACGCTGCATTATGGATTAAATCCCCTTGTTGGAAAACTGGCACTGGAAGCATTTTGTACAAAATGTGCGTTTCCTTTTCTACCATTGGCATTATTATTAGCATAATTATGTGATCTTTATAAATTGTTAATTCTCTTGGAGCGAACTCGGCAATTATTGCCGCATTTATTTGTTCAATTTCTACCGGACTCTTGGTTTCGGATACTTTTTCTATCATTTTAAAATAATTCTTAAATTTCTTGTAGCGCCGGAAAACTTGTTGTTGACAATAAACTAGTTATCGTGTTGGCTATATCCAAGTAACTATCCAAATTTTGTAATGCTAGATTGATTGTTTCCTCAACTCTTGATTTGTCAATATCTATTACTCCTTTTTCTCCTTGTAGTATTTGTAATATTGCTTCCAGTTGCTTCATTTCTACAGACATTTTTTCTAGAGTTTGTATGATTTCATTATCTATGTACGCCTTTGCCGTACCTCTTCCTAACATTGCTTCTCGAGAGTGATGTCTCATTTGCGTAATAATTGATACTATATCTAGTGATGAATTTTTTGTAAATGCGTTTTCGTCCCCCCCCTTATCTAAAACTTCGTCCCCTACCGGACTCTTGGTTTCGGATACTTTTTCTATCATTTTTAAAATAATTCTTAAATTTTGTAGCGCCGGGGAAAACTTTGTTGTTGACAATAAACTAGTTATCGTGTTGGCTATATCCAAGTAACTATCCAATTTTGTAATGCTAGATTGATTGTTTCCTCAACTCTTGATTTGTCAATATCTATTACTCCTTTTTCTCCTTGTAGTATTTGTAATATTGCTTCCAGTTGCTCATTTCTACAGACATTTTTTCTAGAGTTTGTATGATTTCATTATCTATGTACGCCTTTGCCGTACCTCTTCCTAACATTGCTTCTCGAGAGTGATGTCTCATTTGCGTAATAATTGATACTATATCTAGTGATGAATTTTTTGTAAATGCGTTTTCGTCCCCCCCCTTATCTAAAACTTCGTCCCCTGACGAATATGAAGTCGCTGAAGTGATATAAGCGTCTCTTATTCTAGAGAACTCGCGCATTTTTTCTTGTAATAAATAAATTCTGCTTATCGTTACCGCGTCCTTTAGCCTTGTATACGTGTCGGATTGTACAATATCTTGTATTATTTTTGTAAAATTTTCTTGGATTCCAAAAACTTTCTGCGTGTCAATTGTAGTTATTATACACCATTCTTGTTTAATAAAGTCTATTTCTTGCAATCGATTAAAAATGATGCCGGGGTTATTTCGCTCTGTTACAATTGCCTTATTTTGAGTCGTCGCAATCACAACGTGAAACACGATGAAAAATGCGCACATAATCTTCTCCATTTTGTCTGTAACATAATAATAAAAAACTTTATTATGTCCAACATATTGTTCCTTTATTTATGTGCGTTTGTATATATATATTTTTGCGTTCCAATTTATCGTATTATGTTAATTACACATATTTTTATGTTTCTCTGAGATTTATTTCAATACGCGCTTAATATCATCGGTATACGCATAATTTCTCTCATTCAGCTTCATTTTCTTTTTTAACCTCTTGAATCTTTGGATTTGTTGATTCCGCTCTACTGGTTTCTGTATGTTGGTCGATTCCTTCAGTGCTTCGTTTACATAATACTTTCGTGCTCTCTTCGAATAGAATACTATTTTGTTTATTTACTCGCGCTGGGGTCAAGAAATTCCATTTAAGTTGTTCTCGAGGTTGTAATTGCGATGTTATACATTCGTGTAGTCCGTCATTTACGCGCGTTAGTACATATCCATTGCATTTAACTTCTTGCTCGATAAGACAACTTTTGAAAGGAATTGGGAGTCCGCAACAAAAACATTTTAGATCAGTAAAAGTACAAATTAATTCGCGTATCTTTCGTGTAGCACTTAATGAAAACCGAATTTTTTCTATGTGTGATAATTTTGTCGTATAACAATAATGACACAGGTATGTATTATGACAAAAATAGCAAAGTCGCTCCCAATTTCTTACTAAAACTGACATTTTTTTTATTAATATAGTATTCTGTTTAAACTTATAGAATATTCCTATACTGTCTAAATATAGGTATTATGTATATATATATATATATATATATATATATATCTTTAATTCTTAATTAAAACTTTACTTCGATAGGCAAACCACAAACAGTAGCAAGTAAATAAATAATGAACTATATATATATATATATATATATTACGTTCCCTTATTTTACGTAATATTAATTTTTAGTCCTAAGATTAATTGAGTCTTTTGTTCCTAAAGTACTTAGACAGATTTGCTAATAATATTTCATTAGTATTTATCGCAAAAGGTTACTATAATCTTGCGTAGAAAAGAACTGGTTGCGGCAGAACTGGCCTGTAGCATGAAAGGTTTCGATTTTCCCATCGATCTACACCATCGTCCATTCAATTCTGTATGGATAAAAAAAAATCGATTATTTATTTTATGTATTTAAATTAATTACTGTAGAATAATCGAACATCGTTTTCTAAACATTCTCAAGTCATCTAAATGATATTGAATGTTGCGCGCATGACGAATTGCATGGTCCAGATTTGTGTAGATTTCCGGTTTACAAATGTATCTTTTGACTTCCGGTCGATGCCCCTTTAAAAATGCCCTGATTGCTAGATTTTCGCGTTGTAGGCATGAATCGGTTATTTCCCTACATTCTTCTTGTGCTATTTCTCCCAATGCTTTATAATTATGTAACATTCTTTCCATTCGTGCGCCGAATTGGAAAGTGCTTTCGTTTCGTTTTTGCGATGCCCATGTAATTTGAATTCTCAAATTAATCAAAGCGCTCATAACATTATATCTTTGTACTTCTGCTAATGTATATATTTTTTTTTCCATTTTACAATTTTTTTATTTTATAAATGACACCCTTTTTTTGTTTAATAAACCTGCAGTTGAAATAGCAAAATTTACACGTTATCGAATTTGCGTTTTCTGCGTGGCGGTAGAGAAGATATATCCGGTTCTATAAATATTTGCGGATATAGATTATTTTGAGCTCCGCAACTTACTATTTTACCCCCTCCTGACTCATTGACTCTTACCACAGTGGGTTGTGCCGTGTAGGTGCTAGGTTCGGGCGGGGCGAAAGGTACGTGCGAGTCCGAAAAATGTTCCGCTCGAGTGCCCGCTACTTCCGAAGGCGTAGCTTGTTCTTCCCTCTTTTTCCTTGCGTCACGCGTTGGTTTATCCCTTGCGACGTGCAGTAATAATTGAGTGACTGAATTCCAAATGGCTCCTATAATATGAAGTGACCAGCCATATAAACTATACAAAGCATAATCATATAAAATGGTATCAACTAAAAATTTTATTAAACGCCCTATCATAAAAATGCCTATAATAGCTGCGCTAAATGATCCGAAAGTACATAATTGCCCCCAAATTTTCATCCAAGTGTTATTGGCTAATTCTGTTAACGTTCTCTTCATCGAATAATCGGGTATAAGACATACCGTTTTTATCTACCTTTTTCCCGGTCATTCCTAATGCAATTGTGTTCACATGGCTGGCCTTTCTACGGGAACATAAGGTGTTGTCTTAGTGCTTCGTGATCTCCGCTTGGGTGTAAATTGCCCGCTTTTTGCAATGTTCGGTTGGCTCTGTGTAATTCCAGTTATTTGTAGTAGTTGGTTTTAAAATGTCTGGGGGGTTTTACTCACTTAGTGTCCTCTTGGTAAAATAGTAAACCAACTCTTCCCTAGTCAAGAACAACGGAGGAATCAGACACACTGCTAGGCAGTCTTCGGTCCCATTATTGTTTTAAATAGGTGTCCTTGGACGTCACAAAATAATCTTTGCCGTCTTTGGTTACTTTAACTCTTGGTAACATTTTTCTCTTTTTTTCCATTTTACAATTTTTTTATTTTATAAATGACACCCTTTTTTTGTTTAATAAACCTGCAGTTGAAATAGCAAAATTTACACGTTATCGAATTTGCGTTTTCTGCGTGGCGGTAGAGAAGATATATCCGGTTCTATAAATATTTGCGGATATAGATTATTTTGAGCTCCGCAACTTACTATTTTACCCCCTCCTGACTCATTGACTCTTACCACAGTGGGTTGTGCCGTGTAGGTGCTAGGTTCGGGGCGGGGCGAAAGGTACGTGCGAGTCCGAAAAATGTTCCGCTCGAGTGCCCGCTACTTCCGAAGGCGTAGCTTGTTCTTCCCTCTTTTTCCTTGCGTCACGCGTTGGTTTATCCCTTGCGACGTGCAGTAATAATTGAGTGACTGAATTCCAAATGGCTCCTATAATATGAAGTGACCAGCCATATAAACTATACAAAGCATAATCATATAAAATGGTATCAACTAAAAATTTTATTAAACGCCCTATCATAAAAATGCCTATAATAGCTGCGCTAAATGATCCGAAAGTACATAATTGCCCCCAAATTTTCATCCAAGTGTTATTGGCTAATTCTGTTAACGCTTCTTCATCGAATAATCGGGTAATAGACATACCGTTTTTATCTACCTTTTTCCCGGTCATTCCTAATGCAATTGTGTTCAACATGGCTGGCCTTTCTACGGGAAACATAAGGTGTTGTCTTAGTGCTTGGATCTCCGCTTGGGTGTAAATTCCGCTTTTTGCAAGTTCGGTTGGCTCTGTGTAATTCCAGTTATTTTTAGTAGTTGGTTTTAAAATGTCTGGTTTTACTCCCTTAGTTGTTCCTCTTGGTAAAATAGTAAACCAATCTTCCCCTAGTAAGAACATAGGAGGAATCAGAACACTGCAGGCAGCTTCGGTCCCATATTGTTTTAAAATATGTGTCCTTGGCGTCAAAAAATAATCTTTGCCGTCTTTGGTTACTGGTAACTCTTGGTAACATTTTGTAGTTTCTCTTCGTTGAACGTCAATTTGTACGCACTTCATTAAGTGCACAACTTCTCCGGCTACCAAGCCCATGTAACCACTTTTTTTCATGATTTGATATGCAAAAACGTCAGGTGCTGTTGCTGCAATGCTTAATGCATTTGATATAACTCTTCTTTCCAATTCGCATTTTTGCAAAATTAAATTGCGATATAATGTTTTTAATTGTCCTTTAATATGTTTTTCTACGTAAACGAATTTAGAGTTTACGTATGCAAAAATGTCGAGATTTTTATTGACGGATTTCTTACGGCTTGGAAGGTTTCTGTTATTGGTCCTTCTAGAAAAAATAATTTTGGGTGCTCTGTTCTAATTAATTCATACGAACACACCGGAATTTGTCCTAAAGTCGTAAAAGCAAAGGTTATCTCGCTCGATTCCATTACATATACCGGATGTTGCTCATTGCCTTGTTCTACAACTTTATTAACATAACCCGCGTATAATTCTGAGTATTTACTGCGTTCGCATGCCTGTACTGGTAACCTATCCCAAAAGGCGTACCCTGCTTCTACGTCAATACAATCATCTTGATTAAACTTACTGCGCGTACCGGATCGTAAAATAACCTCGTTAGCATTTAAGTTTACCGGTGCATAGTAATCCCTTAAAGTAATGGTAACATAGCCCGTGACTATAGCATCGTCAAAAATACCATATGGATCCGCGTACATTCCTGCGTTACTACAATCTCCTGCTTGATCTACCTTTCCAACAAACGTCATTGGGTGGACAATCGATCCGTTCAGTTTTAAGTTACTTATTACTTCGTCTCGTACTCGGTGTGCGCGGTATACATGCATTCTATTACATTCTTCCCTAGAAATTTCATCAATAAACTGAACCTCCCCTCTGTTTTTGTCTTTTCTATGCGAAAACGCGCCGCAGTATGTTACCGATCTTTTTATTTCTACTTTACAAAGCTTTACATGAGTGCTTGAAAAATCATTTAATTGCAATAGTCGTACATAAATTTTTGTTGTATTTACTACCGGTTCAGGTATGTCGCATTCTCCTACGTGAATTAACGAAAATGTTGTTAAATTTGAGACGTGCTGCGAACAGTCGTACCCTATGATTGCGTTAATATAGATTTTCCTTGGTATAATAGTTGTGAGATAAATGATGGCCAATAGTGTTTTACAACTCATCTGCAACATTAAATAAGTTCATGAAAGCGTTCTTTTTTTATTTATTTATAGAACCGTTGCAAAAATGCTTAGATTTATCTTTCCGTTTTTTTTTCTTAAAATATCAGAATCTATTGACTGATTCTTTATTGATTTCCTTAGCATTTTTGCATTTGTGAAAATACATATCATTGTTAGAGTTTTGCTGTATACATGGCTTATTATTTTTTTTTATTTACTTTCGTCATGCTCTTAAATTTAAATACCAACAAGCTTATTCGATTTCAATATGCGATTTGCGTAAGCGATTTATGTGCACTATTTTATTTTTATTTCCATTTATTTGAATTTTTACATTCCCATTGTCGGAAACGTCTAGAACTAAAAATGGACTTGGCTCGAAGTTTTGCCTTTAAAAGGTTTTGTTGGGCTATGTTTTGTAGACTGTTTAGGCGCTTGACTAAATCTTCAAGATAACCATCGTATGTAGGCGCCAGGTCTTCTGTTTCGACCGGTGCGTTCGAGGGTGTGCGTGCCAGTCGGCCGAACACGAGTTCAAACGGCGTATGCCATGTAGACTCACTAATTCCCGTGTTAAAATTAAAGGTAGCCAAATCCAGATAATCGTCCCAATCTGTTCGATTACTATGTACAAAAAATTTCAAGTATTCAATGAGACTTGAGTGCGATCGTTCAAGTCCACCGTTTGATTGTGGGTGGAACGCCGTGGTTTTAGTTTGTTTAATTCTAAATATTTTTGCTATTCTTTTCATTAATTTACTCATGAAATTCGTACCTTGATCCGTAAGGATTATGCGAGGTGCGTCAAATATGCATATGACTTTTCTTATTAAACCATTCGCTACATCCATGGCCGAAATTCGCGCCAAGGGCTCAGCTAATGCGAATTTAGTTAATAAGTCTTGGAAGGTTAAAATGTACTCGTTTCCCCGATTGGTTTTGCATAAGGGACCAACAATATCCATACTTATTCGGTCCATAGCGTGTGTTCCCGAGTTTGTAATAACCATTGGAGCTCTAGTTTTAACCCTAACCAATTTTTTTAATTGGCAATTCAAACATTTTCTTATAAAATCTTGTACCTCTATCTTTAAATTCTCCCAGTTATAATTTTGTTTAATACGGTTATAGGTTTTTGTGACACCTCTATGTCCTCCTATAGCCGAACAGTGAGCTTCTTCTATAATCGGAATTCGATCGTCTAGTGTCGGATATCGTATTAGACCTAAACAAACAATTAATTTTACCGTGCTTTGACTAAAAACTCCTTTTAGTTTTTCTAAAACTAATTCCCACTCTAAATTTTAAATTCTATCGGTTTTCGCTATACTTATTGATTTCTATCGTTTCTTGGATTTGGGTGCGCGCTTGATTTATTAGTTGCCTCATCACTTTCGAGTTCATTTAAGAGATTATTTTTTTTATTTGAGGAGTGCTTTTGCAATCTTTCTTTATTAATTTCATGATTAAAGTATTCTTCATCGTTCTCCCTTATTACTGGGTTCGATTTGGTATTTGTTTCTAATTTCTTAATGATTTTAATTTCTTGACTTGTCTCTTCGTTTCCTTGTTCGATTAATTTACATACATTAGGCTTACATACTGCCTTCGTACGTAAGACTTGATTTATGCTTGGAATTTCATTTAGACTTCGATATTGAGTTACCTTAGAACTCGATTTTAGATTTTGAATTTGATTTTGAATTTCATTTGAACTTGAATTTTGATTTAGAATTTGATTTTGAATTAAATTTGAACTTGAATTATGATTTTGATTTTGAATTTCATTTGAATTTGCATTTTGACTTAGAATTTGATTTTGAATTTCATTTGAATTTGAATTTTGATTTAGAATTTGATTTTGACTTTCATTTGAATTTGAATTTTGATTTAGAATTTGATTTTGAATTTCATTTGAATTTGAATTTTGATTTAGAATTTGATATTGAATTTCATTTAAACTTGCATTTTGATTTAGATTTCGATTTTGATTTAGATTTCGATTTTGATTTGGAATTTGATTTTGATTTCGTTTGGGATCTTGTATTTCCAATTTATTTTTACATTGAGATCGAATTTGAATATCTTTCTGATTTTTTACTTGATCTCGACTACCCGGTGGGTCCTGACTTTGAGATTTAATTAGAATTGACTCTTGCTTACGCGATGGGCTTATATGTCCTCGAATTCGCGTCTCTTCTACAAGATATACTTTCTCATTAATATGATCGACCTCTCGGGTCGACACCTCCCTTCGTTGAAAATTTTCATTAGCATAATTTGTTTTTCCTGTTTCCCCAAACGAATTCCTTTTAGGTGGTTTTATTACCTGTGTGATATGTTTTACGACTTCCTCACCCTCTCTTGCATTGACACTCATAGGGTTAGCGGAAATTCCCTTACGCGTTCCCGTTCTCTCGTTCAATATACTGTTACGTTTTTCTATGACATTAATCGTCGGGTCTTCATACCTTTCCTTTGTTTCGATCAATAATATGTTTTCTTCTACAAAAGGGATACAGACGTCTACAACTCTTAACATTCTTTTCGCATAATCAATTTTTGCACCTAATTGACAGAAAAAATCGCTTCCCAATAAACCATCTTCGATTATAGGCACGTTGTCATTTATTATATGGAATTCGATGTCAAACTTTGGAAAATTGATGTCAACTTTGCCTAAAGTGTAAATACTTTCTTCCGTGATTCCTTTTAATTCTAATATTTCATTTTTATTAATATTTTCGTCTTTTGGTATGTTTCGTAATTTTAGTAAATTGGGACCTGCTCCTGAATCTAAAATAAGAGTTATTTCCTCGTTGCTTCTCGGATTTTTAAGTTTAATAATTAGCGACTTGCAATTTTTACTTAATCGAACATATCTTTTGATGATGTGGGTTCCTGTTTTTTGTAACTCGGGCGCCTCGTGTACTCGGTCTCTCGTCTCGCGCCCTGTTGTCGGAGACCATTTTCGTTTTCCGATCGGTTCTCTCGATTTCGATTATTAAATTCCCGTTTTCTACATTCTTCTATAATATGGCCCTCTTTTTTGCAGTATCGGCATATCCTTTCTGTATTTGTATAATTTTGTTTTGGGAAGGTTGCATTTTGGCGACGAACATATTGATTTTCTTGCTGCTTAAATGCATTAGTTCATTTTCCACCTGGCCATTGTTGCGGTCTGCGTGACTCTCGAGACTCCGCCCAGTCATTCGTAGGCCGTCTTTCCCTGGCTTGGGGTTGTCTCATTTTTTCTAAATGCCAGCATTTCGGTGCCAGGTGGCCCTGTCTCCCGCAAAGTTGGCATTTATCGGTATATTTTGTCTCGGCAAAATGGACTCTTTGTATAGGATTCTTATTTTCTGTTATGACTTTAATTGTTTCATTCAACTCTTCTACTTCATAGCATGCAAAATCTCTTTCGATTTCTATAGCTTCGTCAGTAGCTTCATCCAATTTACACACTTGGCCCATTCGTGCTTTTATTACCCAATGTAAACCGCGAATAAAAAGTTTTACTAAATCATTTTCTAAAGATCGATTGAAATTATTAGTTAATCTTTTTTCTCTTTGAGCTGCTTCAGTGATTTCTTGACCGATGGATCTAACCCTGTTTGAAAAAACTACGACACTTTCTTCCCTTTTCTGTTTTACATTAGCTAATTCACCGTGTAATTGATGATAAGATTTCGCAGACCCAAAAATACTATCAAAAAAATTTGCAATATCTTCAATCGATTCAAAGCTTTTTTTTGCTGCACTCTTCAATGCTTCTCCATATAATCTCATTTTAATTAATTTCGCGAGGTCCGGTTCATATTGTTCATGTATTATGTTGCAAGCTTCCCTACATCCGTCAACAAATTGACTCAATGGAATATTTACCCCATTATATTTTGGTATTAATTCAAGTGCGTCTTTTATAGAAAGGGACCTCACTTGTCCTAAGGTTGAGTTTGTTAAATACGAATTTAATCTTGGCAATCTCTCCGATACTAAATTAATATTATTACAGTTATTTGGTAAAATTGGTGTGCTTGTAGTAAATCTGACATTATTATCTCGTTTAACAATTTCAGGTTTCATTGGTTGTTCTGATGTTTTTGCATTTTTAATTGTTATATTTTCTGCCGAAAAATAGGTTGTGTTATCGTCTGTTAGTTCGGGTTTAAAACCTATCCCATTTACTTCTATTTTTGTTTTTGCTTCTAAGTTTCCGATAATATAATCGATTATTAATTTTGGATTTACTCTTTTTTCTATAAAATCGCCTAAAGCTTCAATTAGATACTTATCTTCGCAAAATTCTATTATATCTTTTTTGTCTACGAATTCCTTTAACAAGTCAATTATTATAGGTATATTTTTATCGAGGCCTACCGCTTCATCTGACAAATGTATCCCGCTATCATGCCTATCTTTAAAAAATTGTAACAAACTAGCTAAAGATTTGTCCGGATTTTCAACACAAAAATCTGGATTTATTTTAAGCGCCTGCTTAAGCAAAATTGAAGCCGCGTCTTTATTTCGAGAATTCTCTTTTTCATTGGTACCCATGATCTGTGCTAATAAGGAAGACAATTGCTCTAATCCTTCTTTAATTTTTAGGACGAGCCCCCACTTGTTACGTCCTAGGGTAGACGTAACGTAGAAAAATTAAATGGACTGAATTTAAATTAAAAATAGAAGTTCCCCGTTTTAGTACGCGTATAGCGTCAAGGATGGGTGGCAATTCTCCTCGGTATAGCACAGGTCATAGACCCTTCCGAAATTTACGTGCATGGGTAAGCCCGAGGTGCAACAATGAGTGAAGGCCAGGAAAGGAAAACAACCAACCTTATCGGGCGGGAGATCTACGGTTGACCGGTGCCTGCAACTGCTCGACTGTCTTTCTCGCTCTCGTTGATCCTCGATACAGAGACTCCCTTACAATAGAAATGCGGTATAGACTAATTTGGATTTTAAAGGGAATAGGAAAAAGACTGGTGTTTGAAGGTTTAAAGATACTGAACAATGACTTTCGATATTCTTGCTTTATTTCGCGTTAAATTTTGGATACAGGATTTTACCTTACTTGAGAAAGGACTAAAGAGCAAGAGCGCACACCCCTGCGCGACATCCCTATTTATATCAAGGGTTTGGGGTGGAGTTTTGGTTCCTCTTGACCAATCAAATATTGTACATTTACTTAATTAATTTATTCTTTGTCATGCGTGACCTAATTAAGTTATTGGCTAGAATTTTTCAAGGCGGTTCCTGTCTTTGACGAGGACATTCTACTTTACGTATTAAATGTGTGCGCACGTGTGTGCGTATGTGTGTGTGCGTATGTGTGTGTGTATGTGTACGCGCATGTGTGTACGTTGCGTCTATCATGACGCGACAATACAATAACATATCGTCGGCTGAGTGGAAGAACAGTCTATCTCGGAACCAGCTTGGAAAACGCCCTATCTCGGATCTTAAAAATTGGAAGATATTTTTATAACTAAGTAATTCAATTTGTTGATTTAATATGTACACGTTTAGGGCACTTTTCACATTTACCTTTATGGGTAAAGTAGACGTGCGGTTACCGACGAAATTATCGAACGCAAGGTAATACCGCGCAAGGTAATACTTACAATTTTTTTTCTTCTATTTTTTTCATAAAATGTAAGTGACAAACTATATTAATTATTATACTGCTATTTCAAACGCTATAATGATTAATTAATATTTATTTTTAAGCTCCCCTAGGGGGCGCAACTTAAATATAAGTTATAAACATATGGTATTAGAATGCTAAAATAGCCGTGGGGTTTAAGGCGCGCGTCCGCGCACACGGCTTCTATGACCCGCGATCGAATCCTGCGGGTTGCACTTTTTTCAACTTTTCAATCTTTCCCCCCTAATTTATTACATTTTAATAATTTACACAACATTTATAATAAAAAATGATTTTATGCAACAAAAATGTTATTCTTAAATTGCATATAATACTCGTCGATACTTGTGCGTATTATATATAAATATGTTCCCATCTAAGTTTTTTTCAATGAAGAAATAGTAGTGTATTAAAAAATATTTTTTGTTTACAATTTTTTTACGTGTTCTATGGTACTTTAGACATTTTGTAATAAGGCAGTAAGGGTCTAGTACTAGTAATGTATATTCTGTAATTTTTTCAAAAGATTTCATTAATTAGATTCTGAGATTTGGTGAGTTGAAAATAAAATAGTTTTTTTAATCGGGCGAGTCGGTGCGTCGAGTACGCGGGCGAATGTTTTTACTCGGGGATACTATTATGAATGTCGTTCACAATACTTCCACAATAGCTAAACTCGACAATCCCTCCATACTCGCGAACGGTATCGAAACACCTTAAGTTAAATTTACTGAATTCTTCAGCAGCAGTAACCGAGCAACGGCTTTCTGCAACTTACTTAACTGATTCGGTAATTTTAACGTTTTTCTTTCTCAGTGATAGTTTTGAACGAAAATTTAAGTTGATTTTACCTAAGTCTACAGTTGCAGCAACGAAGCTGGAGCCAACGGCAATTTACTGAACTGCCAACAGTAAGCGCAACGGATTTTTTTCTCCGTGTGTGCAATACTTTCGTAATTTGCCTTGTACGTTTTATAATTTTCATTTTATTCTCAAGTAGGTGTGTTTTGTACTAATGCGTGGTATGTTGTAGAATGTTGTGCGATGCAGAAAATAACCGATTAACCGATTCATTCAACCGTATAAATGGGTAGTAGAAAGCAATTAAATGTGTTCGTTGTACGCAAAATATTGCAGGTCTGCTCAAAGATTGTGATCAATGTGATAATGTTTTCCACCCAGGTTGTTCTACTCGTTACTTGAATAGTAAACCATCTGATATATGCTGTGCATCATACCTTGGAAATTCTATAGATAAATCTTCTTATATTAAGTTGTTAAAAATTAAAGAATCAAACGTTCTGTCGTCTTCTGATCGTCACTCGACCCTAGATTTTGCTCGTGATTGGGATTCTGCGTCTACTTCCGGTCCTAGCCTAGATGTGAGTAACGTTCCTATTGGTACACCGCGAGTTGACAACATGAATCTACCAAAAGATTGGGAGTCAATGACCCCATCACAGCAATCTGCATTTCTTTTCAATAGTGGGAAAGAAAATACTGAATTAATCAATAAGAGATTGGATAGTTTTATGAGTATTATCGAGCAACAAAATAAAAAAAATAACTGACTTGGAGATCGAAAATGTATTAATACGCTCAGAAGTTGCTCAGCTTAAAGATATGCAGGTTAGAGCAGTGCCTAATACACAAATCAAAGTTACAGGTATTCCTGCATCTTGTAACACTTCTCTTACTGATTTATCTAAAGGCATTTTGCATGTACTCGGTCTCGATCACCTCTGTGGTGATATTCTTGAGGCTCGCCCTTTTCCGTTCAGAAATACACAAAGTAACTCTTCTTCGTTACCAGCTGGTCAATCTTCCTCTGATAATGTGGATACCAAATCATTTGTTATTCGATTTAAGCAGTCTGAGGTGCGAAATTATGTGTTGGACGTAAAACGTAAGTTTGGAAATATTACTTATGGAAATCTAGTTGCAAATGCTGGTAATTTTTCTGCGAAACCTATTAACATCTATGAGTTGTTGCCTCCGGCCGTTCATGAATTGCGTCTTTTAGTTAAAAGTAAGCTCGAAACTCTTAAATATAAGTATATTTGGACTCGTGATAGTGTCATATATGTACGTAAGAACGATAAATCGCAGGCTACTCAAATTGTTACCGAGGATGATCTTAACAAACTATTACTGTGACTGTCTAGTGATTCTTATGAAACTCGTTACACATCGTCATCTGCTCATTTGTGTGTCGCATATGTTAATGAAAATTCATTGCTTGATCAGCATGTTGAAATTGAATCACTGTTGACCTCTCAAAAGTTAGATGTTCTTGCACTAACTAAGACGTGGTTAACACCAAATCGTCCAGATTCTATTTATAAATTAGATGGCTATATTTTATTGCGAAATGATCGGGGATTGGCGTCTGACTCTGGTAAAAGATAGTTCATGCAGGGTGGTGGTGTGGCATGTTATTTGAGGAGTGATATATCTTTTAAAGTACTCGAAGCCCCTCGAATAACTAATATAAACGATACAAAATACATGATCTTATATTTATTTATTTGTAATATAAAAATACTTTTTGCAATTGTCTACATGTTTTAACAAAATTCTTTAATACGTTGCAACTTCATGCTCATCGTTATGGAAACATCATTATTGACGATTATTACAGTTTGCATTTGCTTGACCTTATAAACGAACATTCATTCCATCTTGTTCCTTTTAATGCAACCCACCACCGTGATAATTGTGACACATGGCTTGATGTGTTTATAGTTGATTCTGAAACTAAGGTTAAGAATAAGAAGCAATCTGATAGCCCATTTATAAATGGGCACGACTATATTATTATCGATTATTATCTTCCAGTATTAGAACCAAGGCCTGCTGTGCGCTCTTTTCGTGATTTTAATAATCGTGTTTACTCAGAATTTTCTAGAATGATAAAAAATGATCTCACGGACTTACGAGCAAATTTTAATGCATCATTATCTGTAGACACGTTATGTGAATCTATGTGCAATTCTCGTATCACAAATCTGCATAGACAGGCACCAATGATGACACGACCTATTCGTACACGGTCTGCCCCATGGATAAGTAAAGAGTTGAGGGTTAAGTGCAATGAGAGAGACAAATTGTATGAATTAGCTAAGCGTCGCTGTGATTCGTTGTTGCTGGTTCGATATAAAGACATGCGTAAGGAATTGAAAAAAGAAATTAGAAATGCGCGTAATGAATATTATAGCCAATCTCTGACCAGCGACACTGATCAGTCAAAGTGTTGGCGTTTGTTGAGAAGACTGGGAATAACGAGCGAGACCTTCAATTCTCCGCTTAAGTTCTTTTCAGCGGCTGAATTGTCTTGCCATTTTGCATCGGTTTTGTAGGAGTCATTCATCTTGCACTGTCGAAGAATTGAATGAGTTTAAATCGCTACAACCTGTTTTTGATTTTCCATGTTTCTCATTCCAAGCAGTTACTCATGTGCAGGTTGCTGATGCTATTTCACTTTGCCTTCCTAAAGCTAAACGTCGTAGTGCTGATGGCTTGTCTTTATCGTATTTTAAAGAGGTTTTTAGTAGTATTGTTCCAATCCTTACGGAGCTTTTTAATTATTCGTTTACAACGAATAGGTACCCTGCCTTGTGGAAGAAGTCGGTCATTATCCCACTTAGTAAAGTTCCTAAACCCTTAGCGCCATCAGATACTAGACCTATCGCAAATCTGCCACATTTTGCTTGTCAAGTTTTTGACCGACTGGTTTCTCAACAAGTAATTGCTCATTTAGAATCGAATAAACTGGTTGTCAGTGAGCAAACGTCGCCTATATTTTATGGGTGTACTTACTTATCAGGTATTAACGACTAAAAAACCGGATTATTTGTATGCGTTATTCCCTGCCCCGAATCCTGACATACGGCGCTCAAAACGAAATTGACAATCTTCCTTTGGTAGACAAATTGTTTCTACGAATATATATATAAAATCCATCTCTATACAGGCCATGGATCTATGGGATAGATTACCATCTGAATTAAAACTAAGTACAAGTGTGTGTTTGTTTAAAAGCAGATGATATAAGTATCTAATGGAACTATCCCAGTAATCATTTTGCTTTTTGATTTTTTATATACAGGTTATTTAGTGGAAGGTTTTATCTAAATCTGTTGAGAATGCGTTGCAATTACGTTATACAATATGTAGGATTGATTTTATTTACTTATTGCGTTTTTATAAGTTTATTAAGTGCATTTTATAGTTTATATTTTTATATTATTATACTTTTATGCATGGTATATTTTTTATATTTTCATATATTTTTTATATTTTTATTTATATTTATATGCGGAGGTAGTTGGCACTCATGCATTATTCAGTACTGATTTCTCTAAAAAATAAATAAAATAAATTTTTTCGATAATTCTCTAAAAAAAATTAGGTAAAAACAAATAAAATTGTCAAAAAAACATAAAATAAATAAAAAAAAAGTATTACACATTTTTCTGTTTATGTTAGTTATTCACCATCCACTTATTAACCGCGGTCAATGCTGCTTAATTTTCATTATCTATCATTTCTCAGTCTATTCTCAATGCTACATTCACAAACAGTTACAAAGATTCTAAAAACATATTTGTAGACATTTCAAAAAACCCAGTGTTTCGTGTAGTCCAGATGAGTCCAATGGCGGTTATCTGGAAATATTCGCACAGATAGATTCTTAGATATATAAGATGAAATTTAAATACAAATTGACCAAATTGAATTTTATGAAAGGTTCCAAGAGAAAAAAATATTAATTTGATTTTATACAAACTTATGTTCGTAAATTGAATCTTTTTGTAATTCATTAATTAATAATTAAATATTTATCCTATTTTACTAGATTAAATTAGCGAATAAATTCTACACCTTGTCACTTAATTATTACAATATCAATAAATTTAATAAAATGTTAATGAGCAAAGGGATTATTAAATGAATGAAAAACTGGATTTTTTGAGGGGAAAAGCCGATCGGCATATAAACCCCTTTTATTAAAATAAAAACGAAGTACAAATGAAACGTGATAAAAAACAAAAGTAAAATATTCGGGTGATCGATACAAAAATATATATATACAAGAAGTGTTCTATTCATTTTGTGAACGTAAGTAAGGCGAAACGGTGTAAAGATAGGAAAGGACGAATGCGTAAACAAAGTAAAAATAATGAACGCCCGGTAAAATTTCACTTACTCCACGAGAGCAAGCGCGTTAATGTAACGTTAAAATAAAAAGAATAAGCAATCGTGAGATTTACTTGCTTCGTACAAGCAAAATATCGTGTTACGAATGAATTTGTACTTACTCCGTGCGAGTAAGCGCAGGAATTGTGCGAGATGGTCAGTCTCTAACACAATTGACAATGTCCCATGTTGGGCGAACATGACCAACGACATGAATTCAATCGTTTGAATTCATGTATGTAAAAAGTACGTAACGACGTATGATTACGATCGTCGTGTTATGGAAATTCGTGTTCGTAAGTGCATCGCCGTATCGTACAATCCGTCGTATCGAAAGGTTCGTCGCGGTCTAAAGGTATTTTATACAGTCGCGTAATAAAGTGTTCGTCCTCGTGGCGTCGTGTCGTGAAATTTGGCGTGGTGTAAAATGTTCTTCGTCACGTCTTGCTATATCTGTCGTCGTGTTGTTGCGTCGCAAATATTCGTCGCGATGTAATAAATAAATAAAAGAAAATGTGTATGTTTGTCCCGTCTCGTTCGTCGTCAAACGAAATGTTGGAGGATTGTTTCACCTCTCGTTAAAACGAAATATCGAAGGATTGTTTCACCTCTTATCTTTCTCTCTCTCTCTCTCTATTAAATGTTGAAAACGACTTATACCTTTTGATTTCGCTGACGATGGCGTGCGTCTCTTTCAGTGTTAGTGGCTTCACGGATCGTAAGAAAAATGTGAGAATCGTTCTCCCTGTAAGTTCTCTCTGGAATGGCGGTAGATTCGATGCGGTCGTTGTGAATTTTCGTAAATTTTTGTTTGCTTTGTGTATCGCAGATCCTTCCTCTCTCGAGTCCCAAATCGGTATGAGCTCGCGCTCCCCCCCCCCCCCCCCGACGCTATAGTTTCGCTCGCTATTCCCTCGCTTTTTCTCGACCGCCAATCAGTGCTCTTCATCATTGCGCGTTTTTTCCTGATTGGTGGTTGTAAAAAATGCTTGGGCACGTACAGTCACGCTGACGGCGATATCGACGGTGTTGTTACGCAACTCGTCGATGACCGAACTGTGACGGCGGAATTCGACGGAACACCCAGTTAGAATTTATTTTAATGGTATTCATTTTAATGGAATAAACATATTTTTAAACATATGGACAATTTCATACAAGTTAAAATTTTATTGTACATATCGGTACCATATTAGAAGAACAATATATATTTAGTAATATATTGCAGTAATTTCATATTAATTGTAACTAGGCTTTTTGAAACGTCTACAAATATGTTTTCATTATCTTATTGTAACTGGTTGTGAATGTAGCAGATAGAAGATAGTAAACCATGCAATAGAAAATACTAAAATCAGTATGGAAGTAATATTCATTCATATGTACGATATTAATTTCTCCATAATGTATTAAAACGTAAATATCTCTATTTTATTGGTTTATAATAAAATACAAAAGATAATTTTAAACCAATAAAAAAGAGATATATACATTTTAATACATATGGAGAAATGAATATCCACAAATGAATATTATTATTAATATTATATTGTTTATTTATTGATGTAAGATACGCCAGGGCTAACAATTATGAAATAAATTTGGTGTAGTATACTTTTTGAGTAAATGTACTAAATTTTGCAGCAGAAACCTAGATGATTCCATTTTGATTTCAGTATTTTCTGTTGTAGTAAGTTTTTATAAAGTAAGGTCAGAATTGCTAAAGTGTAATCGAAATTACATCATACTTGCAAATTTTTACACCTTTGTAGAAGGTCTTTTTGATATATAACAATTGGATTAATGAAATATATGTACTTGGAATGTTAAATAATATAATCTTAAAGAGATGTTATTACTTCTATACTGATTTTAGTATTTTCTATTGCATGATTTACTATCTTCTATCAACTACATTCACAAACAGTTACAATAAGATAATGAAAACATATTTATAGACGTTTCAAAAAGCCTAGTTACAATTAATATGAAATTGCTGTAATATATTACTAAATATATATTTGTTTAAAAATATGTTATTCCATTATAATTAATACCATTAAAATAAATTGTAACTGGGCTTTTTGAAATGTCTACAAATATGTTTTTATTATTTTTGTAACTGTTTGTGAATGTAGCATTGAGAATAGACTGAGAAATGATAGATAATGAAAGTTAAGCAGCATTGACCGCGGTTAATAAGTGGATGGGTGAATAACTAACATAAACATAAAAATGTGTAATACTTTTTTTATTTAATTTATGTTTTTTTGACAATTTTATTTGTTTTTACCTAATTTTTTTTAGAGAATTATCGAAAAAAATTTATTTTATTTATTTTTTAGAGAAATCAGCACTGAATCAGCGTGAATTTTTTTAACAGGGTATTGATTTGACACTGATTCTGAATTGATTGAATACTGAATTTTTAAGGGCACATTGCCCTTCTTCAATTGAATAATTTCAAAGTTGATACAGTACTGATTCCATAATGATACAAAATTGTTTCATTACTGATTTTGTACTAATTCAGTAAGATATCAGTTTTGCGTTTTGGTGAGAACTTACTACTAAGTCAGTATTGATTTTGATCAATATCAGTAGCTATTATTTATTAATTCCATAATGATTTCATCACAGAATCAATACTGAATCAATAGGAACTTTTTCAACGGGGATGTATTATTGATGTATTATTAATGTATTAACTTTGGCGCCATTCGGTTTTACTAGACCTTGGTACAAATAAATACCGTTATCAATCAATCAATCTCTTCCTCTCCTCTCTCTCTCTCTTTCTCCCTCTCTCTACTTATTCGATATAACTATTCGACTTATTATCTGAAATTTTACCTTCTCATGATCAGGCAGTTATCACTGGGGATTTTAATATAGATATGAAGTCCTCGAGTTCTGCGGCGGACATGATGAGGTTGAATATAGCAGCTTTAAATCTAACTCTTATTGAATCGGATCCAACTCACCATGCAGTCACGACTATGGGCTCCTCACACACATGGCTTGATCTCTTTTTGGTTCGCGAATCACTACCTGATTACAACTATGTAAAATGTAAATAATAATCATATAAAGTCGCCTGGCCAGAATCTAAATTGTTATTTGTACTGTCTTTCAAATTGTTCAAATCAGTCTAGCATCAGTTTCGTCATTACCTAATGTAATTATTACGCCTCTTTCTCAAGATATATCCTCCTCTACAATAGTCCTAACATTGAAGGGTCAGATTCTTGTATTGCCGCAGCTATTTCTCATCTAATGGTATCGGCTCTCTCTGCTTTTGACATACTTGCGCCAGCTAAGCTTGTGACTGTAGAAAATAAATTTAAACCATGGGTGACCGCGGAAGTCAGAAGCGGATATTTGTAATTGTTTTTTTTTAATTATTTTCTCATATAAATTTGAAAACATTGTTCTTGAATTCGTATTCGGTACTATCTAAAAGCTCATATAAATCCATTATTTAAGGCGATCTATTAGAAATATCCGAAATTATCCAGAAAAAATAAGAACTTTCAGGTTTATCCTTCTAAAACCGCCATTTTGGGCGGCCATATTGGGTATTTCATAATCCAGCTATATCAGACAGCTATATTGAATAAAATTGTATCAATTTGAGTGACTTTTATATTTAAAAAAGTCCTTTGCGTATAAATATTTACAAAAAACATGATTTTTTAGGTTTTCTGACGTTATCCGCCATTTTGAAGGCGCCATATTGAAAAACGTAAAAATATTAATGCATATTTTGAAAGTTTAGGAAGTTTGTCCAAGTTTGTCCCAATTTGTTTTGAATCTGAAGGTCTTTTTCGATACCGAATATCAAATTGAAAAAAAAATATCACCGTAATTTTGGTAGTTTTTTACGAAGAAACCGCCATATTGTTTTTCCTTGCAATCGGATCCAAAATCTGATAACGGGATATTGTAGAGCGACCCCAAAAACATATAAAAATGTTACTCATATGTGATCATTCACATATTTCGCTGTAAATTAAAATAGTAAAGTTTAACTTAAATTTTCGGTGTTTTGGTCGTTAACGGGTTAAGTACCATCACTTACTCCTTCTTTCCTGGACTCACTAATTCATTCCTCTAAAAGTAATATACATAGTACAGTCAAATTAGAGTTTGAAGTGATCCATCCTAGAGGAGTTCAGCGGAATTTTTTTAAAACAAAATCAAGGGCGTTAGGGACGGACGGGTTATCTGTGGAAATGCTGAAGCTTCTTGAACCTCAACTAATCCCTCATTTGACTGAATTATTTAATCTATTATTATCTTCGGGATATTTTCCGGACTGTTGGAAGTGGACTTTACTGTTCCCGTTGGTGAAGTCGAACAGGATTGAAACTTGTTCGGATACGAGACCCATAGCTTAACTCTGTGAGGTCTCAAAAATTTTGGAGCGACTAGTTCAATTCCAACTGTCGACATATCTCGAGAATAATAAACTATTGGTTGATAGACAAGCGGGTTTTCGCAGAGGTCATAGCACCCAGACTGATGATACACAGGTTTATTATTCCTTTCCGCCTGTGGATCTTGAGTTCGATCTCCAACGGATTACTCAGAACGCAAATGCGGTAGCATCCTGGGCTGCGAAAAACGGTTTAAATCTGAATGTAAATAAAACTGAGGTGATAATCCTGGGTAGTAAGGCATATGTCTCGCGTGTGGACCTAACCACTGCTCCACGGGTTAAACTATTGAATGAATATCTTGAGTATGAAAATTATGTTAAATCGCTAGGCGTTTGGATATCGCCCACCCTAGACTGGTCCAGGCTCGTCCTGACTATATCTAGTATGAAAATTATGTTAAATCGCTAGGCGTTTGGATATCGCCCACCCTAGACTGGTCCAGGCACGTCCTGACTATATCTCAAAGGGTTCATGGAGTTTTGCGTTCACTGCGTTTTCACAAGAGAGCTTTCTCTCAGAATGCCAGAAGATATCTAGTGGAAGTGCTGATAATGCACCATTTTGATTACGCAAGTGCTGTTTATAATAACTTGGATCAGACAAGAAATCTGAAGCTCCAACGTCTACTTAATCCTTGTTTAGGTTTGTGTGGGGAAACCTGCATAGATATGAACACGTAACTTCCTGTAGGCTAAAATTACGCTGGCTGTCGGTCGAATCGAGGCGTTTGTTTTTCATTGGCACTTTAGTATTTACTGTCTTAGCTCGATATTCGCCTCATTACCTGTCTGATCACTTCATTAGAGTCATTAATTCAGAGAATCATCATTATCATTCATCTCGCCTTCCTCCTAAATCATTGATCTATTTACCACCTCGAACAGAATCAATTCATAGATCATTTGTTATCATTGTCCCTAAACTACTAAATTCACTCTCTATCATACCATTTGAATTATTTCATCTGAATCATTTTAAATCATTACTATTTGATCATCTGATGAAGCTAGACTGTACAGCCTGGGATGATAGGGTATTGCGAGAGAACCTGAACCGTCCCCGTATAAGCGATATCCGATAGTCATTATTTTTGTTATCTAGTCATTTATTATGTATTATTGTTTTACTGTGTTTTAGCGTTGAATCTATGTCATCGAATGCATTGCTTTGTATTTTATTGTGCTGAATTGTATTCGTTACATTGTCTAAATCATTGTATCTCTAATGTGTCGCTCTAAAATTAAAAGCACAAGCAAGTAGCATAACGTGAGTGTAAACATTTTTTGCACAAAGATTGAGGTTATGTAAATTATTTTTACCTTTCTTCTCTGAATCGTACTTATATAACATCATAGAATTTATTTAATAAATAAATAAATAAATAAATAAATAAATAAATAAATAAACAAACAAACAAACAAAGAAATAAATAAATAAATAAATAAATAAACAAATAAACTAACAAACAAACAAATAAATAAATAAACAAACAAACTAACAAACAAACAAACAAATAAATAAATAAATAAATAATTTAATAAAACACACAACACCAATTAAGCAAAAAGCAGTCAATATCAATAAGATTTATCCGAAACAAAATTTGCTGTCATATCACAGATAGTTGGTAAAGCTATAATTCAAGTTTTTGCGACCCATCATTATACACTTGTAGTACCTGTCAATTTGACCGCATTGATGACTTAGACGTGTAGCAAAAATTTGAATATTAATATATCTTATACGAAATGCAATATCAATAATTAACCTCAAACTTATGTCAATAATATTAAAAAAACTTTTTATAAATAAAACTCAAAACCCACGGACCAGACCATATATACATATATGTTTTTGGGGTCGCCGAATCCGAATCCGTGGTCCGTTTGACTCCATCACCTCATAGTGAAGGTTATTTGAAGGTAAAATCGACAAAATTCTTGTAAAACAAATCGAACTTAATGCCATTTATTTTTTCTAACTATACCTTACACGTTTCTTATCAAATGATCGGTGCAAAGGTTTCCTTTTACATTTTTTCCCATTAGTTTCACAATCTCTTTTCAACATCCAGCAGTAGTCGGCCAGCATACTAGCATCCCATCTACCTTGATAACGCTTCTCCATTACTTTAACATCTTGGTGAAAACGCTCACAATAGCAACCACTATGCCTCAGTTCCTATAGCGCACTCCACTACAATGAAGGAAACATACGATAATCTCAAAATTATAATACAAAATATTCAGTATGATAAGCATAGATGGCGGATATGTGGTGATTTGAAAGTTTCTGGAATATTGTTAGGACAGCAGTCTGGATTTACAAAGACGCCATGTTTCTTGTGCTTATGGGATAGTAGAGACCGTGCAAAGCACTATACAAATCATAAATGGCCTGAAAGAAAATCTCTCGAAATCGGAAAGAGTAACGTTATAGCTACTCCATTGGTTGATCCGAAAAGAGTTCTCATTCCTCCATTACACATAAAACTTGGTGTGATGAAACTATTCGTTAAAGCTTTAGATAAAGATAGCCAGTGCTTCAAATACTTTCAAAGTAAATTTCCAAGTAAATCAGATGCAAAATTGAAGGAAGGTATTTTTGACGGTCCAGAAATTAGAAAAATGATGGCTGATGACCAGTTTATTAGTTCCATGACAAACATTGAGAAATCTGCATGGCTTAGCTTTAAGGAAGTTACTGAAAACTTTTTGGGTAATCGCAGAAGCTCAAACTACAAAGTAATTGTATCTAAAATGGTTGAGAACTATGGGTATATGGGTTGCCTAATGAATTACAAACTACATTTTCTGCACAATCACTTGGATAGTTTTCCTGAAAACTGTGGCGATTATAGCGAAGAACAGGGAGAGCGTTTTCACCAAGATGTTAAAGTAATGGAGAAGCGTTATCAAGGTAGATGGGATGCTAGTATGCTGCCCGACTACTGCTGGATGTTGAAAAGAGATTGTAAAACTACTGGGAAAAAACGTAAAAGGAAACCTTTGCACCGATCATTTGATGAGAAACGTGTAAGGTATAGGAAGAAAAAATAAATGGCATTAAGTTTGGTTTGTTTTACAAGAATTTTGTCGATTTTACCTTCAAATAACCTTCACTACGAGGTGATGGAGTCAAACGGACCATGGATTCGGATTCGGCGACCCCAAAAACATATATGTATACTGTTAAACCTTGGTTGCCGTTAATTTTGTAAATTTGACCTTGACCTGACCTTGACCCTGAGATGATGGGGTCAAATGGACCACGGATTCGGAATCAGCGACCTCAAAAACATATATGTATACTGTTAAACCTTGGTTGTCGTTAATTTTGTAAATTTGACCTTGAACTGACCTTGACTTTGAGGTGATGGGGTCAAACGGACCACGGATTCGGATTCGGCGACCCCAAAAATTTTTTTTTAGACATTGTAACGGTAGACGGTTCACGCGAGACGAAAATCGTACCGATCGCGTGAGTCTACCGTTGAAGACGCGTAAGGCGCATGCGCGAGCGCGTCGGAGAGCCGGTGTGCACGACACACCGGCAGTATCGTTCGAACCTCGAACAACACGGGATCGGCAACACCGTTCGGTTCGTAGCTCGACCTAGAGTGAGACCAATCAAGGCCCCGCGATTCCGGACTGTGGCGAAGGAGAGAGAGAGAGAGAGAGAGAGAGGGTCCGAGAGAGCGAAAGCGAGAAAAGGCGGACACCGCGAGTGCTAAGCTTCAACGTCGAAAAGACAAGTAAGTCCTGGCCAGGCGTGCGCCGTTTCGAAATTAAGACGCGATCCGCGAGCGGCATCGGGATACGCGCGGTACCCCGACGCACCATACCGCCCGGGCGAGAGTCCGGATACTCTCGCCGTGTCTCTCTCTATTGCGTAGACACGCATTCGGTAAGCCGGAGTGCTCCACACTCCGGCAATAATTTGCCCATACTAGGTCTTCGGCTCAACCAGGTGCTCGATACCTGGTGTAATCTCGTTCCCGCGAACATATCGAGACGCCGTGTCTCGGACCGTAGTTTGCGGCGGGCGCACACACACACGCACACTGTATACATTTTATGTGCCCGCGTTTGTTTACATTTTCTTATTTAACTGTTATTGAGCCAAGGTTTAGCATTGCCTTGGCTCGCCCCGGCATAATTTATCAACTTCTGTATCCTATTAATTTTTGTTTATTTAGAATAAATTACACCGACATTTTTAATCGCGAGTGTCGATTCACTAATCCCGCGAATAATTCCTATCCCAAAGGCGAATACCGCCATGCCCCGCGGGTGTCGTGCATTGTACTCAGCACGACACACTTAACTGAGTAGCCGAGTACGAGCATCATCGGAGGATAAGTGTGCACTAAGTAAGTGCACACATTGTACACAGGGCCAACGTCGTCGTTCGGAGCTTGAGGCTAGCTCCGGTCGTCCCGAAAGGTAATTTTCACCGATTTGTCGGCTGTATGGTGAGACAGCTGACCCCGGTATTGCATTGATTTCCTGTACATCGAACAGATGTACAGGACGAACATAACCCTCCTGACGTACGAGAATAACCCTGTTACAACTGGCGCCCAACACGTGAGTTTCCTCGGGATAGGAAAAATTTTCCATTTAGTTGAATCTTGTACTGCGGACGTTGTTGTACATATAAATCGCAACGAGTGGTTGCGAGTACGTTGCGAGTTCGTCGCGACGAACATATGTAAACAACAACACGAGCCGAGTACAAACGAACATAATTCTCGGAATTGACTCGAAATAATACCTATTATTTTCGAAATAAGACTTATTATCTTCGAGTTAAATTAAATTTAAAATTCGAATTAAATAAATTTCTTAAAGTAATAATTCATAACAGACATAAATTTTATAAACAAATTAAGTTTCCAAATTTTCCCAAAAATTAAAAATTTTCCGAAATTTTCAATCTTTTCAAATTTTTCGAAATTTGCAATTTTTTTCCAAATTTTACAAAATTTTCAAAATTTTCAAGTTTTTTCAAAATTTTTCAAAATTTTCAAATTTTCTGAAATTTTCAAATTTTTTTAGTAATTTCTAAATTTTTCGAGTTTTTCAAAATTTTCGAGATTTTCAAGACTTTTTAAATTTTTCGATATTTAAAAATCTTCCATAATTTTTTGTTAGATTTTTAGAAAATTTTCAAATTTTCATATTTGCAAAATTTTTGTAGGTTTTTGGAATTTTCCCAATTTTTTCAATTTTCTCGGAATTCGTAAATTTTTCTGAATCTTTCGAATTATTTTGTAATCCTCGTAAAGGTATTTTATTTTTTTTTACGGTAATCTGGAAAATTTTTCGAAGCGAATAGTACGATTTTATAAATCGAAAAATAAAGTGTGTGCGTCGAAAAATTACGAGTGCTAGAACGATACCCTTAGAATTGTAATTTCTCGTTATATATTTCTGCGTAGCATAATAGGCGAGAGAGAGACAATAGATTTGGTGTAAAGTGTACGCTAAGCTTTAACCAATTAATTAACTAGATAATTAATTGGCACTAATTTAGTACTATAAAAACAAAAAGACGCATAATTGAAGTCTTCATTTTATTTATAATTCGTCTTTAATTTCGTTTATCAATTAGAATTATCTTGATACACGTTCAATAAATTTTAATTGACGTGCTGAAAGATTGTGTGGGCAAAAATAAAACACTTATTGTTTTATTCGGGTTATTTTAACTGTTTTAAATTAAAGAGGTGTTTGTAGTACCCACAATTAATATTTCATATTTAATTATTAAATCCTTACTCTGGCAATATCAAGCCGATATTGTTACAACTTGGTACAACCAGAGTCGAAGTAACCCACACAACCTTGCATTAGCGTACACGGTAGGACAAAGCCAGAGCAACCCAATAGTTAGGCCGTATAGTCCAATCATATATATTTTTTGTATTTTGCGATTATAATTGTGTGCCTTAGGGAAAACGCGAGCGAACGACCCCACGATAGCCGCGCAATTGGACTGCTCTGGTAAAGCGAAATAAATTATTTTTTTGTATTTATTGTAAATTATTTATTTAAATCGTTATTATAAATATGGCGTGTTCGACACAACAGAAGATCGAAGACTGGTGTTTGTTTTATAGAGACAAAGATATTTGTCAATATCTTAACGACCTGTCACTTAAAGATACAGGCAATAAATTTGACAAATTAAGTCGTCTGACAAAATGGCTCCTAGGAGATTACGAGCCAAGGGATTTCGTTGAAGAACCTGAGCAGGATGAAATCACCGTCTGGTTCCATCGGGAGGAACTCAGGCAAAATTTTATCACAAAATATAGCTCGGCAGAACACCCGTGGGAGAACTCGACAATTGACGACAACACAAGCCATCCATTATTAACGCTTAACAACGACGAAAAAGTTAAAGAAAATATGGAAACAAGTCGTAGAAGAGTTCAACACCTCCAAGACAATGAAACCACGGCAATGTTGCAAGAAACCACGGAATCAACATCAACGGATGACAAAGCTGCCGACAGTATTACAAACGATGATAAAAATTCAAGCAGAATAAGACTCACTGCAACAGACGGAGGATCATTCGAAATCCCACTCGAATTCGCAAATTTTATGCAAGGAATGTCGGACACAGTTAAGCAATTAACTGAAAAAGTAAATGCGCTAACGGCTGCGCAAGCTCAGCCTATTTTAACAAGCACTAGACTGGACCAGCCACGACACGAAGTCCGGAGCCAACGACAGCAAGTAGGATTCCAGGACACAATGACGTACCATTACCTGGACAATACAACCGAATTACCACAACCTGACCCCCCAGCACCACTCGCAAGGAGAGTCGGCCAAGCCTGGGAGGGGGGGAACTTCCAAGGTCAGGAAAGACTTGGAAATACGAGTGGTACCAGGACCGAGAACAGCACCTGGCAGAGAAGTGCAGGACAGTCACTGAGAGATGTCGGTCAAATTGTCCGGAAATGGGGACTACAGTTCTCAGCAGATGGCGACCAGAGCATAGACTCATTTCTCGAACGAGTCGAGGAATGTCGGATTCTGGCCAATCTTTCAGAATCCGAATTGCTAAGCTCACTGCCAGAGTTATTCAAAGGCGTTGCAGCACTCTGGTTCAAAAACGAAAGAGATACGTGGTCGACGTGGTCCGAATTCCAAAAAGAAGCTCGTCACTGGTTCGGAACAAATAGGCGGTTTCAGAAGAGGTTGATTGCCGAAATAAATTCCCGCTATCAAGGACCCGGCGAGAAAACACGGGACTATATTACGTGTTTAGTGCACATGATAAGAAGACTCGATCCAATCCCAAGGATCGAGCAGCAGTTAGATACACTGCACGGCAACCTGCGCCCCGAGATACAGAATTTGGTGCGCAGGACGGATTGCGATTCAATCCATACTCTTCTTGATCTTGCTGTCGAAGCCGAACTTACGCTGGAGGGACAGAAAGCGTATAGACACCCTCCACCACCCGAGACTGCCCTAATCCCCGAGTCGGCTTATAAACCGAAGGAGGAAAGAAGGGCCAAGACGAAGATTGCAGCGGTGCAGTCGATAGCACCAGATCTGCAGACTAAGAAGAATCCGCCAGAGGACTTGGCGAAAACCCTGGCCAAAGTTCTCGAAGAGAAAATGAGAGAATTCGTCCTTTCGATGACTACATCTCGGAGTGGAATTGGTAACCCAAGGGAACCAAATCGAACCAAGAATACGAAGGGTTCCGCCGAAGGGACGTACGGCGGATCGAAGGAGGAAAAAGGCAATCGGAACGAGAACGCGAGACCGCAAGCCACGCAACCATTGAAATGCTTTGGTTGTGGGCGGCTAGGGTATAAGCGTGCAGATTGCCCGGACTGTTCGGGAAACGCAGACAGGAGCGGTTAAAAAGGGTCGTTCCCGTTCCTGCCCCGCGTAAGACCCGAACAGATATCCCAACTACAGCCGAGCGCTGTGAGGAGAACTCGGCAGCAAAAGAGTCGTCGGAAGTGCCGACGACGTCAGCTGAGTCCGAGAGATGTAGTGGCTGCCTCAGCCCGAATTCTGTGAGATCGACGGAAAAGTCGGATCAACACCAGATAGCGGCCGCTACTAGAGATCTGGATGATAGGGCTGGAGGAGAAGACCCTCCGAGTGAAAAAGAAACTCGTTGGTGGGTCCAAGTGGGCATTGCCGGCTACCGCGTACGCGCCTTGTTCGACACAGGAGCATCGCGCACGGTAATGGGCTCGATTGGCCTACAATTGGCCACGGCCTGTGGCTGTCCACTCATCCCGAGCAACGGAAGGAAAGCGAAAGTGCCAGGAAACCAGACGGTGTCGATCGCTGGTTACGTAGACCTACCTTTCGAGGTTGCCGGGATAAAGCGAGATATTCGCGTAGCCGTACTTCCGGACGATCAAATCGACTGTTACGTCGGAGCGGACTTCATCCGTGGTTTTGGCGCAGTTTTGGATCCGAACGAAAATAAACTTTGGATCAAAGCGGCCAACAAGTCCGTAGATCTGGAAGTAGCGAGCATATCGCGAATCGATGCATTCGAGATAGCATCGATAGGACTTGCAGACTTATTGCCAGAGGAGCAAGAAAGACTGCATACACTGGCTGACCGATACCTGGGTACAACGGGGAGGCCGTTGGGGTGTACCTCCTTGATTGAGCACGCGATCGACGTGGGTGCGACGCGGCCGATCAAGCAGAAATATTATCCCGTCTCTAAGCGAATAGAGGAGGAGATGCACACCCAGGTTAAAGAGATGCTCGACGCAGGGGTGATCGAACCATCAACCAGTGGATGGTCGAGCCCCGTAGTAATGGTCCGTAAACCTAACGGGAAGTATCGGTTCTGTATTGACTATCGGAAGGTCAATGCAGTATCGAAAACCGATGCTTACCCACTGCCTAACATGGACGGCATACTACGGAAGCTCAAGAACGCGAGGTACATCAGTACGCTAGACTTGAGTAGCGCGTACCACCAGATACCGCTAAGACCGGAGTCAGCGGCTATTACCGCGTTCACAGTACCTGGGTTAGGCTTATTCCAATTTAAAAGGATGCCTTATGGCTTATCCCAGGCGGGAGCCACGTTCCAAAGGTTAGTGGACAAAATCATAGGGCCTGAGCTCGAGCCCTATGCATTTTCGTACCTCGATGATATAATCATCGCCACAGAGACCTTCGAGGAACACGAAAAGTGGCTAAAGTACGTCCTGAAGAGAATCAACGAGGCTAGTCTCACAGTGAATCGGGATAAAAGTGTGTTTGGACGTACTGAGGTAAAATATCTCGGAGTGCTGGTGAATCGCGATGGAATCAGGCCAGACCCCGAGAAAATCGAGCCGATCATTAATTATCCGGCGCCAAAGAATCTAAAACAACTTAGAAGATTCCTTGGTATGGGTTCGTGGTACCGGAAATTCTTACGAGACTTCGCTACCTTGGCCGAGCCGCTAACCAGGCTTACCAAGAAAGATCGTAAGTTTGAATGGCTCGAGGAGCAGCAACAGGCATTCGATCAGATTAAGGCGCTGATCGCAACTGCTCCCGTCCTAGCGAGGCCGGAGTTCGACGTGCAGTTCGTTATACAGACGGATGCAAGCGACACTGGCATTGGCGCAGTACTTCTCCAGGTGATTAATGGGGAAGAGAGAGTACTGGAATTCGCCAGTAGGACGTTAAACCAGGCCGAACGCAATTATAGCGTTACGGAACGAGAATGCCTGGCGGTTATATGGGCGATTGGTAAATATAGACCTTACATAGAAGGCTATCATTTCCGCGTTATAACCGACCATAGTAGCTTACGTTGGCTGCGTAGCTTACACAGCCCAACGGGTAGATTAGCGCGATGGGCGTTAGAGTTGCAGGGACACAGCTTTGATGTGGAGCATCGAAAAGGCGCCCTAAACTACGTACCCGACGCGCTATCACGGATGAGCGAGGAGGAGGCCCTCGCCATCAACGCAATATCTTGGGTAGAGGAGTCCCAAGACGAGTGGTTTCAGAATTGGCTGAAACGAGTCAAATCCAGTCCAAGGGATTTTCCTCATTGGAAGTGTGTCGGAGGACGACTATACTTCCACAAGCCGAACGAGTTGATCGACGAAACACTCGGAGACGAGGACGCGTGGAAGTTAGTGATTCCAAAGGAACACCGAAAAGCGGTCCTCGAGGAAAGCCACGACTCTCCTACGTCTGGCCATGCTGGACGTGAGAAGACGTTTGCCAGTCTGGCTAAGTATTACTACTGGCCAGGTTATTACGCCGACGTGAAGGACTACGTGCGTCGCTGTCTCGTCTGTCAACAATGCAAGGTGGATCAGCGACCACCTGCAGGACTGATGGGAAAACGCACGGTCGAGCGTCCCTGGCAAGTCGTGGCAGGGGATATCACCGGGCCCTTTGTAAGGAGCAAGGGCGGATACGAATACATCCTAGTATTCTTGGATTTATTCACCCGGTGGGCGGAGTGTGTACCAATTCGCAAAGCCAACGCGAGAACCATTCTCAAGGAGTTCAAAGAGAGAATAGTTTTAAGATTTGGTACTCCTGAGGTATTCCTATCGGATAACGGTACCGAATTCAAGAATAAGGCCGTCGACGAATACCTACAGGAGGTGGGGATACATCATACCACCACCCCGCCATATTTCCCCCAAGCGAATCCGGTTGAACGCGTCAACCGAACGCTGAAAACCAGGATTGTGGCCTTCATCGAAGAAAACCACAATACCTGGGACGAGAAGTTGCCGGAGCTTGTATTCTCGCTGAACAACACCGTACACGAGTCGACGGGTACAACTCCGGCAATGCTGAATTACGGACGAGAGCCTATGCCTCCTGGTACCATCAAGAGGAACCAAGAACAGGCTGGCATAGAAGAGGAGCAGCACCATAAAATAAAATTGTGGCAAGAGCGACTTCGAAAGCTCAGGGAAGTACATGAGTCTGCAGCTGCACGCTCAGACCAACAACATGAGCGGCAAGCAAGCTATTATAACGCTAAAAGGAGGGACACACCTTTCACCGTAGGAGACATGGTGTGGAAGAAAAACAGAGTCCTGTCCTCAGCAGCTCAGGGTATTTCGGCTAAGCTGGCTCCGAAGGCGACCGGTCCGTACATCATCATAGGCCAACCAGGATCCAATACTTACACGTTGTTGGATAAAGACGGTAAGGTGACCGACCTGGCACACGCCGAACACCTTAAACACTGCATCTCACCGGATCTCGACGCAGACAAGGAAGAAGAACGTCCGCCGAGGGACATCGTGGGAGAAGGGGCGACGCGCGACCCGCCCCAGGCGAGCGTACAGTCACCAATTTGCGTGCGGACTCCTGCGCGAGTCATAGCGGGTGACACCAGCGTGCGAGAACAGACTCCTGCGAGAGTCAAAACGCCGGACGTACGTAAACGCGGCCGCCCGCGAAAATCCGCGAAAGCCGTCACGAGACCCCACGGTAGAAAGATAGCGTATCGCGGTGTAGAAAAGAACGACGCAGAACACGTAGTCGGGGGAAACGGACCATCGGTAATCGTTAGGAAAACGCGCGCGCAATCGAAGCGAGAAAAGAGTAGAGGTAATTAAACTGCTTTTCCTCTGATTAATAGATGGAAACCAAACCTGAGCCCGACTCGACGAGTTCTCCGTCGACGTCCGGAGGACCTCCACGTGCCATCTGCGGCACGACGGTGGGGATGGAAGAGTATTTCGCCGCGAGGCCCTCGCCTCCAATACCCCCACCAGGACCACCGTCGGAGGACGCCTCCACTGACTCCGAAGAGGAGGAGGAGGGAGAAGAACCCCCAGTGCCCACCAGGGAGCTAGCCGTCGCTGACTCCCTGGCAACACGCCAGGATAGAGGAGGAGTTAGGGCCATCTTGGGGAGGGAGCCCCGGGAGGTGTGGAAATTCTTGGAGGCCCAACTCGACTACGCGTCCCGCATCACCAACGGGTCGGACGCTGTAGAGAGGAAGGTCTTCCAGAATTGGAAGGAAATCCACGACACCCTCCCGGGATTCCACGCCTTCTCACAAGGATGGAACCAGGGAGTAGCCGACCGCCTGGAGGAGTTGGCACTCCTGGACGACTTCCGCCGCAATCGCGCGGCAGCCCGACAGGCGGCAAGGAACGCCGAAGAAGCCCGCCTGGAACTACTCCGTCTCTCCAAGGCAGAGAAAGAGGCCCAGCGGAAACGGAGCGAGGCCCAGGCAAGGGCGCACGAGGCCGCACGGCAAGCTGCGGAGGCAGCTCTAGCCACCAAGACGGGTCACAGGCAGCAGCCCAGCAAGCCACCAGGGACTCCGGCTCCACCGGGGCAAGGCAAACCCCGCCGCTGCTTCGTGTGTGATTGGCCTGGGGTACGAAATCCTCGCACGTGCCCCAACCACCAAAACCACCACAAGCACCGGCAATCATAACCGGAGATCCCTGGCCATCCGAAGCCCGGAGAAGACCGCCAGGAGGAGAACTCCTGGCTACCCACATGTACAGAAATGTAAATTAAAATGTACATATATTATGTAATCCTTTTTTTATTTTTTTGTACATAAAAAGGTTAGAGAAAGATAACATAGAGTTTTAATTTCCTGACCTAAACCCGAAACCACATCCCACGCGTCTATGCGAAGTCAGAGCATGGTACATAGGAATGTACCTTGCGTCTGGAAGGGGGGTGTAACGGTAGACGGTTCACGCGAGACGAAAATCGTACCGATCGCGTGAGTCTACCGTTGAAGACGCGTAAGGCGCATGCGCGAGCGCGTCGGAGAGCCGGTGTGCACGACACACCGGCAGTATCGTTCGAACCTCGAACAACACGGGATCGGCAACACCGTTCGGTTCGTAGCTCGACCTAGAGTGAGACCAATCAAGGCCCCGCGATTCCGGACTGTGGCGAAGGAGAGAGAGAGAGAGAGAGAGAGAGGGTCCGAGAGAGCGAAAGCGAGAAAAGGCGGACACCGCGAGTGCTAAGCTTCAACGTCGAAAAGACAAGTAAGTCCTGGCCAGGCGTGCGCCGTTTCGAAATTAAGACGCGATCCGCGAGCGGCATCGGGATACGCGCGGTACCCCGACGCACCATACCGCCCGGGCGAGAGTCCGGATACTCTCGCCGTGTCTCTCTCTATTGCGTAGACACGCATTCGGTAAGCCGGAGTGCTCCACACTCCGGCAATAATTTGCCCATACTAGGTCTTCGGCTCAACCAGGTGCTCGATACCTGGTGTAATCTCGTTCCCGCGAACATATCGAGACGCCGTGTCTCGGACCGTAGTTTGCGGCGGGCGCACACACACACGCACACTGTATACATTTTATGTGCCCGCGTTTGTTTACATTTTCTTATTTAACTGTTATTGAGCCAAGGTTTAGCATTGCCTTGGCTCGCCCCGGCATAATTTATCAACTTCTGTATCCTATTAATTTTTGTTTATTTAGAATAAATTACACCGACATTTTTAATCGCGAGTGTCGATTCACTAATCCCGCGAATAATTCCTATCCCAAAGGCGAATACCGCCATGCCCCGCGGGTGTCGTGCATTGTACTCAGCACGACACACTTAACTGAGTAGCCGAGTACGAGCATCATCGGAGGATAAGTGTGCACTAAGTAAGTGCACACATTGTACACAGGGCCAACGTCGTCGTTCGGAGCTTGAGGCTAGCTCCGGTCGTCCCGAAAGGTAATTTTCACCGATTTGTCGGCTGTATGGTGAGACAGCTGACCCCGGTATTGCATTGATTTCCTGTACATCGAACAGATGTACAGGACGAACATAACCCTCCTGACGTACGAGAATAACCCTGTTACAACATTTAGACATTTTTTTTTGTGTGGCTGTGTTATTATGTGTACTTTAATATTGTTATAATCTTAAGTTATATTAACATTGATTCATTCATTATTGTCAATTACTGTTAAAAAAATAAAAAAATTTTTTCCTTAAAAATTAATAATAATTCAGTCTATATTTATTGCACTTTGTTCAATTATATTCACCAATCACAAATTAAAAATTAAATTTTGATTTTTTCCCGATTTCAAATTTATGCGCGTATTAATCAGTAATCGATTACAGCGCTGATTATAATACTTATAATTAAATTTGAACTAATTGATCTACCATCCGTAGGTAACCACCATTATTTTTTAATTACGTTCAAGAAAGAAAGCAAATCATTACAATTTGGGCCGCAAATTGAGTTGATTAGCAATGTTATTGTAAAATTGGCTAAGATTTTTTGTGTCATCTTTTACGTTAATAGCATTCTTCTCTAATTTAATATGGGTCATCACTGATATCAGTCTTTTTCCCCAAATTTTCTCTATCTAACACGTCTACATCCTTAAAATTAAATGTATGGTCATATTTTGTTATATGGTAATTTATAACATATTGCACACCCGACTTTTTACTATTAGATTCGTGCTCTTTTATTCTACAATTTAATTGCTTTTTTGTCTCTCCTATATATGCTGCGTCACAATCATTACACTTATTTCTGTATACTACATTTGTTTCACAAAGTTTGTCTAATTTTTCATTGCCTCTAACAATAACATTACATAATCCATTACAAATTTTAGGAACAACCCTAATATCCCTAGGTTTCATAAAACCAGACACATTATTGTAAAAATTTAGGAGATAAGGACCGCATAAAGTTGCAAAATATCTATTTTGTTTATTTTGTTGAATATTATTGCTATTAGTTCTATATTTTATTTTTTCCATTCTTTTTCTTATATTATGATTAATAAATTTAATTGGATACTCATTATTAACTAAAAACTCTTTAACTATTTTTAAGTTAGTGTAATGAAACTTATGGTTTGACAATAAGATTGCCTTATCTACTAACATCTATATCATAGCTCGCTTTTGTTCAATAGGGTGACTGGATAAAAAATGTAAAAATCTACCTGAAAATGTTTCTTTCCTGTACCAGTTCGTGATTATTTTTTTACTATGATTATTTCTAATTAAAGATAACTCTAAAAAGTTTACAGCACCATTTTTTTCCTTTTCATGAGTAAATTGCAGTCGTGCGTTATAATTATTGAATACATCTAATACTTTAGTTATCTTATTTTCAGGAATGCACATTATTGTATCATCTACGTATCTGTAGTAAAACACCGGTATAAAATCTAGATTATTTAAGCACTCCTGTTTTAAATCTGTCATTACCAAATCTGCAAAAATTGGGCTTATCGGACTGCCCATGGGAGAGCCAAAAATTTGTTGTGACGTTGCACCGGCACGTCACTATTAATTATGCACTATGTTACAATTAAATTAATTATTGCCTCGACGGAACCGATTCCGGAGGCAAGTTATTCGCGAACCGGGAGAGAGGTTACTACGCACGTGTTGGCCATGTTGTCAGCTGCTGCGCGTGATCCTGCGCGCGCGTTGACTAGGTCGCCCTGCGTAGCTATACCCTCAGCGGCCCCTACCGTGTAATGGAGAACTCGCACGAGGGATTACCGGTAACCCAGACATCTCCTTCACGAGTAATGAGAAAGGATAGTAATAGATAATGATAGCGATAGTTTAAGACTTACTTTTATGTACGATGAATATTAAAGGCGCGATTACATGAACGTACGAGTTGATGTAAATAACTGTAATGTGTGTGGCGCTGATGGTGGAGGCTCGCTATTCACCTTTAAGTCGAGTCTGTAATTGCAGTTCGACGATAAATAATTTGTGACTTTGAAATTGCCGCTCGTGACGTCATTCTTTTTGCAAGGAAATAAATCCTTGGATTACCAATCACGAGGAATCAACCACCGTTGGAATTGAGGAGGGGAGGCTTGGGTTAGATAACAAAAGGAAAATTTTGCGCCTTTTTCAGGCAGTCGATTTCCTACTGGTCTAGTGGATACTTGATCCGAATCAAGCTAATTGCTATTATTATTTTCTTAATTATATTATTAATTCCAATCGTCATGGTAAAGAGACAGGTGACTATTTAGTTAATTTTATATATCGGTATATCATCTAGTCATCGACGTCTAATGCACTTGAAATAATGTGCAATTCGCCGGTACTAGTTCGCCACATGGTTGAGCGGAAATTGCTCCCGGAGACGCACCCTTGGTAACAAGGAGTCGCGCCCGGAGACGCGATCTCCAGCCACCATATTAATTGTTTAAATCCAAGCCATCCCGTTTTTGTTCGGTGTTATCGGTGTTAATATTTTTCATTCGAATTATAATACTTATTATTTAATATTAATTGCTCTACTGATTAATATGTAATGAATTTATTTATTGATGATTTAGTAAACGCTAATTTCATGTAGATCCGTTTAGTTAATTACAGTGCCAATATCCCCCTTGTTATCTCTCTCTACTATTAGCCCGGTAATATTAATATTTAGTAATGTATACTTTTTGCTCATTGTTCTTTGTTATATGAAACCTAACCGTTAATTATAAATATTTTAAATGCTTTATAAAAAAAATTAACATTACATTGTCTATAATATTTTTTATCCCAAGAAAAATACGTATTACGTAGCAAAAATGTTACACCTTCTAGTAGATCATTTAAGGGGGTCTCATACTCAATTCTGTGATTTTACCGTTCTGGCCGCCGGTAATGCTGGTTATATATAAGAAATGATAACTATCATCAAGAGCACCATCTATGGCAAGTCGTAATCGAAGTGATCGTAGATGGCGCCACTTATGTCGATAGCATCATAATAAAAATAGTGTGACTATTTTTTTCCATTATAAAAATTAAAACATAACGTATTTCACTTATACGCATTTTCTATTATCTATTATAATCCATATTTCGATATATACATATATAATAAATGTTACGTATGTTTGGTTTACGGAATTTGTACGTATTTCGATTATACGTATTTATTTTTTTTAAATACTGAAAAAATACGACATTACACTCAAGACCAACGATAGCAGAACCCAAGGGAGCGGAGCACGGCTCGCAAGTCGATTTTTGCTCCGCTGCCTTGGGTCGATCGATAGATATGCCGGATTCTTGCAGCAGTACGTTTCCTTTTACATTGAATCTATGATAAATACGTAGTACGGTTCATTTTGCCATGTCGAAAATTCAATTAGTCATAATATGAGTATCAGTATGACACGTATTTAAAAATTTTATAGGAGTTATATCAAATTATTTTGCTCGGCTATTTGTACGAATCTGAAACAAATGCGCATGCGTGATGTCGATAGTGGCGGCGACAAAAGCATATTCTAGCTTGCCATGATCCGTGCGTACTGCCATCTAGCGTAAAATATTCTTTTAATAATGATAATAAAACTACTTTTAGTTTTATAAAACTATGCAAAATAAACAGTTAGATGCCCTTTATTAAATAATTATTTACTTCTATACAAAGTTTCAAGTCATTTTATTGATACGTGCAAGAGAAAACCTTGTACGAAAATTTCATTATGTGGACGCCGTAGATAGTGTTTTTTATACAAGGTTTTCTCTTCAATGCCTCAATGTAATAAATAGAAACTTTGCACAGTGATACATAACTACAAAAGAAAGGGCACCTATCTTCTAGTTTGTCGAAATTCTTTATATTTATGTAGATTGATGTATTTTTCAACTATACTATCACTTTATTGGCTCGGTCGGTAAAAATTGAGTATGAGACCCCCTTAATGAGATATTGTAAAATTTTCTTATAAGGTGATACCGTTTTTCAATACTCTCAATCACTAAATTTTCGGGTACGTCATCAATGCGGTCAAACAGGTACTACAAATGTATAATGACGGGTCGCAAAAATTTGAATTATAGCTTTACCAACTATCTGTGATATGACTAGCAAATTTTGTTTCGGATAAATCTTATTGATATTGACTGCTTTTTGCTTAATTGGTGTCGTATGTTTTATTAAGTTATTTATTTATTTATTTATTTGTTTGTTTGTTTGTTAGTTTGTTTGTTTATTTATTTATTTGTTTGTTTGTTAGTTTATTTGTTTATTTATTTATTTATTTATTTATTTCTTTGTTTGTTTGTTTGTTTGTTTATTTATTTATTTATTTATTTATTTATTTATTAAATAAATTCTATGATGTTATATAAGTACAGTTCAGAGAAGAAAGATAAAAATAAGTTACATAACCTCAATCTTTGTGCAAAAAATGTTTACACTGACATTTTGCTACTTGCTTGTGCTTTTGATTTTAGAGCGACACATTAGAGATACCATGGAAATTATGAAAAATGCCACATATGTGCATTAATTTGACCAAATAGTGAGTAATTATATTTAGATATATATATGCAAAATTGTAAAATGCTGGTGTAACAAATGATTGTTTTAATAAAGGTATAGCCTGATGAGGATGGAGGGCTTCCAACGAAACGTCGCCAATTAAATAAATTAAAAGGTTAGTTCACTATAAATCGATAAAAACGCCTCTTTTTTTATCATTTCTTTTACTTGAGGCTTGTAAAAATCCTTCCAATCAACAGTCGTCATAGTTGAGATTATGTCTTGGGAACTTCTTTGTATGGTAAAAGAAGCGGTTTATACGTATAAGTCAATTTTTATCAGGCTTCACATTATTTCGGAATGATCGTTCCATCAAATCAACTACGTGTAAAAGGGAATATATTCAGTGCGGTGGGGTAGCTTGCTATGTACGAAAATCGGTAGGATGTAAGTTTCTTGCTCAGTCCATTAACACAGATACTAACGCGTGCGAATATCTAATTTTAGATTTATTGCCGAACACCTCCCAAAAAATTTTATTTACTTCAGTTTATCGTCGTCCGAAAGGAAATGTGTTAACGAGCGCTTTTGATGTAGTGAGTAATTATATACATCTTTATCCTGATGTTGTTTTCGTTGGGGACTTCAATTCGAATTTTCTCAGTGATGGATTTTATTCACGTCATTTAATGAATCTTATCTCTGAATTTAACTTATACTTGGTACCATTCGGAGCAACTCATCACCGTGATGCGTCAGATACTTGGTTAGATGGGATCCTGATTGACTCTTCGGTTAAGGTGTTACAACATTTTAAATCACCCTCCCCGTTTATTAATTGTCATGACTACTTAGTAGTTGACTTCGTTTTAGAGCATCCAATAAAGCCACATCTGAGATTGTCTTCTCGAAATTTCCGTAATTTTTCTCCTGAATTTTTTGGAGCTTCTCTAAAAACTGAGCTTGAATGCAGGTTGCACCATTTGTACAGTGATATTACTATGAATGTTGATAAGTTTTTGGATTGCTTCAGTTCCACCGTTATACGCTTAATGGATATACACGCTCCAATGCAGAATCGTGTCTTTAATAGTAGGCCTGCTCCTTGGTTTAGAGATGAGCTTCGCCTTTTGTGTAGAATGCGTGATCAGATGTATAAACATTTCAGGCATAAACGCAGTGAAGTTTTGCTTCGCAGATACAGGGATTTACGTAAACGGGTTAAATTACAAATCGGTAGGGCTCGTGAGGAGTACCTTACAAACAGTCTCTCTAATGCAAGTGCATCTGCCAACTATTGGAAGATACTGAGGTCACATGGCCTTATGAGACCCACCTTACCGTCTCCGCTCCAGTACTTTACAGCGAATGAGTTAAATCTATACTTCTCACAGGTGGCCAGTATTCATCTACCTTGTACTTTGAGTGATCTGCATAGTATTCTTGATAGCTCGTATCATGACAGTGCGGTTCTATTTTCGTTTAGTCCGGTTGATTATGCACAAGTAATTACTGCTATGAAATCTTGTTTGCCTAAATCAAAGAGTCGAAGAAGTGATGGTCTATCGCTCATTTACTTTGCTGATCTCTATGATACGATAGCTCCGTTTATTGTTAAACTTTTTAATGACTCACTGAACTCATGTACGTTCCCTTCATTATGGAAAAGAACAGTCATAGTGCCTATCTCTCTAAAACTAATGTACCCAATACGCCAGTAGATACTCGCCCTATAGCTCAGCTACCTCATTTTGCTAAGGTTTTTGACACTATTATTGCTGCCCAAATTACGAACTATCTCGAATCCATGTTACTGCTTTCCCCATTTCAATCTGGTTTTCGTTGTAATTACAGTACTCAATCTTTATCTTCCAATATTAACTTGCATTCTTGTATAATATAAAAAGGGAATAATTTGAGGTTGGATATAATTACGTAAATAATCAATTTTATAAATTAACATGCCTAAAATCTAGCCCTTAAATTTATTCAGCCTTACGAAGGAAAATCCACCGGAGTATGTACTATTTCAACCGGATTTCAGTCCTGAAATCTGGATAAAAAATCCGCCTGAATCCGGTCCGAAATTTAGCCTGAAATCCGGCCAGAAATGCGATTTGAAATCGGCTTTCGAATTTCAATAAGGAGAGAGAAAGAGAAAGTGCGGGGTAAAAGATATAGAGGGAGAGAAAGGGAGAAAGTAAGTGTGTGAGAGAGAGAATGAATGAATTAATGAAAATAGTTTCTTTGGCCTTTTTGGGGTAGAAACCCCGTGAGCACTACAGAAATATACATTTTTAAAATAAATAGATTATAAAATATAAGAAAATGCATGATTAAATATTCGAACCGGTATATAGAATTTTACTTAAAAGTTAATAACAATATGCATGAAAAAATTAAAATAAAAATATAATATAATAAATAAGAATAAAATTAAAACAACTATGAGTCAAAAATGAATATATACCTATACAATTCTAAAATTAAAAGCAAGATAAAATGCCGTACTCATAGCTGAAAAAGTAAGTAAATAAGTAAAAGATTAATCAAGCAGATAATAAATAAATAGAAAAATAATTAGGATAAATAATGTAGAAACATTAACAAATTCACAATTATCTATTGTAATCTCATGATTCGGATGAGGATTCACGTTCAAAGTGAAGGATTGGTTGCACAAAAATACCCTCATTTAGCATTTGAGCAGACCAGGCTGACCAGTGATTAAGTGAGGTTACGAATAATTATAATTTATGATTCGAAAAGAAATTATGACAAATGACTTATTTAATGCTTCTGTACGAGGTGGAAGGTAAGTGAGTGATTTGGGCGGATGACGGATGTAGGAGGTGCGAGGATTTAGGTCAGGGGTATCAAGTTTAATGAAATGATTTCTTTAAATAAATGAATAATATTGTATGCTAGGGAGCCGATGACAAAGGAACTTCTGTACTCGGCGGACAACTATCTTAAGCTCAGCCTGTATGGGGTAACATGATCGCGTCTTGCTATATTGCCCCATACAAATCTAACGCACGCATTTAACAAACACTGAAGCTTTGGGTTCCTTGTCTGATCAACATCATTATGCACCGCACACGCATAATCAAAATAGGGCCAAATAAACGTCTCAACAAGATTATTTCTAAGCTTTCATGATAAAGTTTTTCTAATACCACAGAAAGTGAAGATTGATATGACTTGTTTTGACTAGTCGAGGGTAGGAGATATCAAAACTTCGAGTGATTTAACTTCATTTTCGTAGTTCAAATATTCCGTATCCAATCTAACTCTCGGGCAGTGCTCAAGTCAATACGGGATACAGAGACTGTACCTGACTGCTTAAGATCATAAGTTTCGTTTTCTCCACATTTAGCTTAAGCCCTTTTGTAATCGCCCAAGCAGTTATTGCATTTGCATCCTGGGATCCGCACTGCATACCAAACTCGAAATCTGTTGGAAAAAACGACTTATAAACCTGGACATCATCAGCAAATAACATGTAATTACTAAACTTCAGAACCTTAGGCAAAACATTTATAAATATCGAGAATAAAATTGGACCAAGAGCACTGCTCTCAGGCACACCCGCATTAATCCCGAGCCAGACCGACAGTTCACCGATCTCGTTCGTAACAGCTTGCGTGCGACCTATAAGGTATCGATAAAATCAGTTCAAAACAATATCAGAACAACCGATGTCACTCAGCTTACAGATGAGTTGATCATATGGAACCATGTCGAAGGCCTTAAAGAAGTCAAACAGGACAAGAATCGTGATCTTTCTGAGGTAAAGGCCTTTCTAACGTCATCGAGAACGGCGAAGAGAGCTATCTGGGTACTATATCTCTACCGGTACTCTGCTGGTTTATCAGTAAAAATATGGTTATTATCAAGATAGTCAGAAAGCAGATCATGTACTAATTTTTAGAGCTTGGCAATCGGCCTCGTATCAGAGTACGACTCCATCCTGCCCGACTTCGAATGGAAACAACACAATCCACTTCCAGCAGTCAGGAAAATATCGAATATAGAACATATTGTTAAATAAATTCATAAGAGGTAGGGTTAATTGCGATTCTAGTAATTTTAGCATTTTAGTCGAAATACCGATAATACCCACTGCCTTTGAGGACGCCCTATGAATTGCAGTTTGTAATCCTTTAGCCGTTAAGGTGGAGAATGAAAATAAAGGAGAAGACGGTGATATATGCCATGAGTTACATAGTATGAAAGCAAATGATTTACAAACATTAATTATAATTAATATTAGCATATTAATTTACAAAAAACATTCAATAAACAAACAAGAAGACTCAATTAAATTAAATAAGCAGTATTCCCAAATTATATATAGAATGAAAAGCCTTTAAACGTAACTATAATGTATCGCATACAAACTCGATCGTGCATCATCAATAGAAAAAATATAAACATAGGCTCTCTACCTATCCATATACAAGTAAGCGCAAATCGTATATGACTCATATATAGCAGAAAATTTCGTCGCGTATACATCTGTTTTGACATTTCCTTACTTACAATGAGGAAAAAGAAGCGAAAATTGTAAATCGACTTACGACGAAAATATTACTGTATGCGGAGTATTTTTAAATACTAGAAGGTATATATTTTCTTACTGTTTTTATATTATACTCATTTTATCAGTTATATACTGATATGTACATGTAAACAATTATTAATAAAATTTTATAGTCTGAAGAGCACCGAAACGTCATAAAGAAAAAATATGTTAAATTTTCTTTCTCTCCCACACCTTTGACTCGGGAAGATCGATAAAATCAACTACATAATATCAATACTTACTGTTTTAGAGGATTCCCTGAGAATTACACGTTGCACACTCTTAGCCGATATAGTACCCTAATGCAAAATCTTACGTGAGATTTTGTATTAGGGTAGAGAATGAAGGAGAATAAGGTGATAAAAGGCAAATCTTGCATAGTATAAAGCAAATGATTGAATGGTAAGTGGAGATACATGGTTAGAGGTAGATGCTTGATGAACATTTAGTTGATGAACGTTTGTTTGCCAGAGCCTTTCTTTGCCAGAAATCTGAATTTGCTAGAGTTCAATGCATTAGAGACATGGTTAAAGCTCCCATTGTGACCAGCCGCGAAGGGAGGGGTCGTCTTAAAGTATTCGAAAATTGATACTGGCTCACGAATCAGGAAGAGATCCAACCACGTATGAGAAGATTCACTCGACGTCACCGCATGCTGTGTCGGTTCAGATGGTATAAGTGAAAGGCCCAGTGCTGACATGTTTGCTCTCAACATATTTGCAGGAACGCCAGAAGAGTCCATGCCAATGTTGAAGTTTCCATTGACAGCAACATGATTATATCGTGGTAGGATATCCGAACGGATATAAAAAAATTCATTTGGATATGCAGCTGAGGGCCTGCGGTAAACCACGGCCAACACCAATGCAACCGTCTTACTCACCAAGTGTAGGATAAGGTATTCAGGAGAATTTGAAAAAACAGGGTCAGAGTGCGCGATGATGTTAACATTAAACTATTGACGCACTTAAGCTGCCACACCACCTGCCTCTTTACCCACACGATCTAATCAGTGTAAAACAGAAAGATAATCTAAGGACGTCAGAGGAATCGTGTTAGGTGAGGAAGGTTTCCGTGATAGCGATAACATGGAAGGATCTCGGGTGAACTAATGCTTCGATAGATGAAAAATGAGTCTTTACACGATGTGTTGACATGGAAGATGGAGAATGATTTGGATGTTTAGTGATTTGGACCCAACCAGACTTGCCTCATTCGGTATGAGGGGAAAGAGGGGGTATTAAGAAGGTCAACGTCCGAAGACACGCGCATTAATGGTCCACTCCTCTTCTTGCGTGTATAAACATTTACATTTAAGACTAGGGACCTCGCATAGCCCAGTTCGTTAAACTTATGAACCATTACCGACCAGAGATCTAAAAGAGTCTTCGGCCAAAGCGATCTAAGAAGCAGGGAGTTATATCTCCTCCCTTCCTTAAGATAGCGCGCGTTTTACGTTTTTTCAGATTGTGGGCCTATTCCATCACCGTATCCGTAAAGGGATTGGTCGCAGTGTTTACGGGCGGATGTTTATACTCCGTTTAGTCATTATCGGTAATTTAACCAAATCAAATTTTTCTGCAATCAACGGCGGTAGAGCAACAGCGATCATAATGTCGGAGGAGTAATCGTGCGCAGCCTGAGTGGACACAGTGGGGGCAGCGCCGCGAGGTTGATTAGCAATCTGCGACGTTGACAGCCACGGAGACAAGGCAACACGCTTCGCGCAGGAGGTGGAAGGAGTAGGCGGTCGCGATGGTCTGGTGTGGCAACCCAGGTGGCGCCCTTGTACTATTACTATTTATAAAGATAGGTACCGCAGACAGTAAAAGTCCTCGGCAGATTCTGAAAAAAATTCAAGGTGCGGAGTGAGTATCTATACGTTGGCAAAACTCGCAGCTATACAACAGTACAGTATGCATTCACAGCCGTCGAAAGAGAGAGAGAGAGAGAGAGAGAGAGAGAATAAACATTATAAATATAATGCATTTCTAATTAATTTTCGGCGCATATTATTTCACTTAAAAATAGATAACAAAAAACATAAAAGATCCAGCTTATTGGAAGATGCAACAAAATAAAAATAATATAACATAAATAGAAATGAAATAAAATAAATAAAGAGTAATAAATAAAACCATATCAACTTTAAGGCGCCGCAAAACGCCTAGAGGCGTAAAAAATTTTACTCATTATTTTTCATCAAAATTGAGTGAAAATTCACGTTTTGAAAAGAACTTAAATTTCGGTTGATGACGCCCTACATAATGTTTTCCAAGCAATAATAATGCAAAGTGACTTTATTAGGCCAGATAAAACATAAATAATGCTAAAAACAAAAACAATAGTGCAATCGAATGTTTTTTGAAATTTTGAAAATTTTAACATTAGCTACACCGTACTCGGCCGGGATACGCCTCTAGGCGTAAGGGGTCTGACTCGCCAACATCTTTACTTAGTTTGGCTCTAACTTAGGAACCTTAGACCACATTTCTACAGAAAAATGCGATTTGTAAATTTTTCAAAACACCGGCGCTCTAAGGGTTAAAGGAAAAGCAATTAGTTTGTGATTAAAAATGAGATTTCACAACCTTAAGCGCACAACCATGAATAAAATACAATCGCAACACGTAATTAGATAAACAAATATATAAATACATAAATAAATAGTTACGTAAACTGAAAGCTAGCAGATCTGACTATTCAAAGTCTGAATCAATCGATTTCAAGCACATGGTAAGGGGTAGACAGCACAAAAATACCTTCGATCTGCACACTTGCAGATCAGACTGCTTAGTCGAGTCCAAACAGTTGGTCGAATAGGGAGTTTTTAAATTATTCTAGAGAGGAGTGATTAAATGAGGTGATAGGTAATTGATTGATGATACGAGATGACGTGATAATAAATGTCCTATTTAATGCTTCTTGTGCCAGGGATATCAAGTGTTATGAAGTGGTTTGAAAGATTGTAACGTGGTCCTCACTTACGTGGTCCGTAAACCACGCTACTCGACTCCTCTATAATTAGTTTTATTAATAATATATATATATATATGGGTGGTTCTCTGTGACATCGAAGATGAAAAAAATAAATATTGCTATAACTGTGGGAATATGTTTTAGAGGTATCCAGTAGTTCTCCTGAATTTTTTCAGATTTTTTCTGGGCCATTATTTTAAGTTACAGAGAGTCAAAGTTGACATTTTAGCACTTTTTTGCATTATATGCCCATTTTCATGAATTTTTAGCTCCCAGGGGATGCATTTTTCACTAAAAACATATGTATGACTTTTTTTGTAAAATTTTCCGAACTTTTCATTAAAAATACTTTTAAAGACATAAATGTATGCTGTCACACTCTTGTAAGTCATTTAAACCTTAAATAGTGAAAATCAGCAATTCTGCTCCGGACTTTGGTAACCTAATACTGTCTAAAAGATGTTTTTTTATAGTCAAAAACTGCCTAAAAATTTCCAGAGTGGGTCTAAATCATTAAGATCACTTATGGTCAAAATATCCGGGAAAAGTGCCCGAAATATTAATAGAAATGTATATTTGTTGCCTTATAACGATGAATCTAGTAGCATGATCATTGCAAAAAAATTTATGCACTTACCTTGGAATGGTAGAAAAGTATCTCCACTTGTTTCAGTATGCATCTAATCCTCTGTAAGCTGCTAAAAATACAAATATTATTATAAAATTATAAAAAATTATTTTTTAAACATTTATAATGCTGGATTTTTAGTTTTACATCCCTTACAAGAATTATAATACTAATCTGAAGGATTACTATAAAAGTAGCAACATTATTATTATTATTATTCAGCAATACATTGTTTAGATTTCACAAACTTGTCACTGTCACGTTATCATATTATTCATTATAATTATATATCCGATTTATTTATATATCTTTTGTATTAAATACGTATATTCAGTTATTGTAATAATGATGTTTATATATTTATAGTAATCCTTCAGATTAGTATTATAATTCTTGTAAGGGATGTAAAACTAAAAATTCAGCATTATAAATGTTTAAAAATTAATTTTTTAAATTTGTATAATAATATTTGTATTTTTAGCAGCTTACAGGGGATTAGATGGATACTGAAACAAGTGAAGATACTTTTCTACCACTCCAAGGTAAGTGCACAAATATTTTTGCAATAATCATGCTAATAGATTCATCGTTATAAGGCAACAAATATACATTTCTATTAATATTTCGGGCACTTTTCCCGGATATTTTGACCATAAGTGATCTTAATGATTTAGACCCACTCTGGAAATTTTTAGGCAGTTTCTGACTATAAAAAGACATCTTTTAGACAGTATTAGGTTACCAGAGTCCGGAGCAGAATTGCTGATTTTCACTATTTAAGGTTTAAATGGCTTACAAGAGTGTGACAGCATACATTTATGTCTTTAAAAGTATTTTTAATGAAAAGTTCGGAAAATTTTACAAAAAAAGTCATACTTATGTTTTTAGTGAAAAATGCATCCCCTGGGAACTAAAAATTCATGAAAATGGGCATATAATGCAAAAAAGTGCTAAAATGTCAACTTTGACTCTCTGTAACTTAAAATAATGGCCCAGAAAAAATCTGAAAAAATTCAGGAGAACTACTGGATACCTCTAAAACATATTCCCACAGTTATAGCAATATTTATTTTTTTCATCTTCGATGTCACAGAGAACCACCCATATATATATATAGCCCGTCAAATTCGGTAAAGACCGGATTTATAATTTCCTGGGCGCCAGGTCTTATCTAATAATAAATATTTTTCCCGGTTCAACTAGACGATCCGGCTACGAATGACGATCGGGACTCGTAGCATCCCGCTCGTCCTCGTAGTTCGTCGTAGCGCGGCGCTAATTGTCGTCTGCTTCCTTGTTTGTCTACCAATAATATTCTTTGGATTAATTAGGTAGATAACTATTACCGCCGTCTGCGCCATCTATTCCAGTACCAATCTCCATTTCCTCAGTGACGGGATAGCGAAATAACCCGTATTCCGCTGAAGAACCGACTTGCGCCTCCACCAATGCAACAGGTGTGTCTTCTTTCTCTCTCGTACACACACGTTGTATGCGGCTATTTCCCGCTCATTCCATTGTTCCTCTCCTTGATGCGCCGCCATGCGCCGCGGCGTGCATACGTGAGAGCAGCGAGCGCCGCCCCCCCCCCTCTCTGCCGCGCTGACCCTAGAATACTAACAGACGGCCGAGTATATTGCACGCGTGTCGGGCGACGTTTGTTTACTTGGTCGCGAACGGATTTTTCTTTTGTGTGTGTGGTAAGTGCACCGGTTCCTGAGTCATCGTCTTCGTGGCCGCTTTCGTTCCTCATCACCAGGTCGTCGGGAGATGTGTTGGATCCACGTGAGAAACATGGTTGGACAACGGTAGTGGTATGGCGGTACCGTTCCTTCTTCTTTGCTTTACTCCTTCCATTTTCCAATCCTCCAATTTCCTCAACAAATTAACAAAAACCCCATTAGTTCCTTTCCTTTACGTGTTCAAATATCGGTGACGAGAATGGCTCGGGCCAGAATTCGTAGCCGGTGTTTACCCCTTTCCTAACCTCTATTTCTTTATCCTATATACATGACTATCCTATTATTACTATATCTTATCCCTCTATTAACCATCCTATCCTTACCTTGTATATTCTAGATTTACTTATTATTATTCTTTCAGGTAACCAACGCTATCAAGGAGCGGACCCAAGACCAACAAGGATCACCAAGGACTCATCGCCTCGAAGAGGAATGGGACATCAATGGGCAGTACCGAGTATCACCCAGGACTCATCGCCTCCAAGGACAGGACTCGCAGGGATAGCATCGTTGGATCACCCAGGACTCATTGCCTCAAAGGTATGGTATTCTATTACTAATATTATCTTACGTATATGTTTTCTCTACGCTAGCATCATAAACTATTCAGTAATATTAAAATATCTCTTTCTTTCTTTTCAGGTCTATCTCCTCTACTAAGGATTCCCTCCAACATATACATATAATTATAAATTATAAATTAATACCGATGTGAGGTTTACCTCACAAGATATAATGGGAAATTATGTTTAATGATATTCCATGCTAAGGAGCCGATAAGGAAGGAGCATCAGGACTCGACCGGCAACCATTTCAAGCTTAAACTGTACGGGATAACATGATCATGCCATGTCATATCACTCTATACGAATCTAACACACGCGTTTAACAACTTCTGAAGTTCAGGTTTCTGATCTGAATGACATCATTGTACACCGCACACACGTAATCGAAATGGGAAAATTGAACGCTAAAACCAAGTTTTTTCTAAGTTTCCTTGATAAAGTTTTACTATAGTATCGCAGTGAGTGAAAGACCCCATGTACACGCTTGAAGATTGATGACACTTGTCTCGACCAGTCAGGAGTAGCAGAGATTACAATTCCGAGTGAATCGTTACATAGTCTAACTCCTGGGGCAGTGTTCAGGTCGATACGTGAGACAAAGGCCTGACTGCCCAGGATCATAATTTTCGTCTTTTCCACATTTAACTTAAGCCCATTCTTTCCGGCCCATGCAGCGATGGTATTTGCATTCTAAGATACGTGCTGTACTCCCATTTCAAAGTCCGCCGACAAAAACAAGTAATATTGGGCATCGTCGACAAATAACATATAGTTACTAAATTGTAGTACCCTAGACAAAACATTTATAAAAATCGAGAACAGAATCGGACCAAGAACACTGCCCTGAGATACTCCCGCATTTACCCCGATCCAATCCGACAGTTCCCCAATATCATTCGTAACAGTTTGTGTGTGGCCCACAAGATATCGATAAAACCAATTCAGTAGAGTATCCGAGCAACTGATACCACTCAGTTTATAATTTAATTGATCGTGCGGCACGGTATCGAAAGCCTTGGAGAAGTCGAACAGGACAAGAATCGTGTACAGTGTCCTTTCCGGAACCCCGCCTGTCCATCAGTTAGAATATGGTTGTTTTCCAGATCATTAGAGAGCTGATCATGCATTAACCGTTACAGTATCTCAGAAAGCTTACAGAGTTTGGCAATCGGTCTCATTTCAGAGCATGTCTCCATTCTGCTCGACTTCGCCTGCAGTGGAATTAAAACTACCCTCTTTCAGCAGTCAGGAAATTAATTAATAGAAAGCATGCTGTTAAATAAGTCTAGAAGAGGAGGGGTTAATTAAGGTTCAAGTAATTTCAGTATTTTTATCGAAATACCATCACTACTTACTGTTGATATTGAATTTATCACTCGGCGGTTTTTCAATATTATGTAGTTGATTTTATCGATCTTCCCGAGTCACAGGTATAGGTGAGAAAGAAAATTTAATACATTTTTTCTTTGTGACGTTTCGGTAGTCAATGCCACCCTCTTCAGACTATAAAATTTTATTAACAATTGTTTACATATACATCTCAGTATGTAATTGAAAAAATGAGTATAATATAAAAACAGTAAGAAAATATATACCTTCTAATGTTTAAATATACTCCGCATACAGTAATATTTTCGTCGTAAGTCGATTTACAATTTTCGCTTCGTTTTCCTCATTGTAAGTAAGGAAATGTCAAAATAAATGTACACGCGACGAAATTTTCTCAAGTGCCCAACTTGCAAAAATTTCTTTAAACAGCATTTCTGACCTTAATATTTATGCTTGTTTCCTATGAAACCCATGGTTTTTGTATATCCTTGTAGGTAATAAGTTTTAATGGAGCCAAAGTATCAAAAGTAGAGACAAAGGATTTATTGATATTTGATAGTGAAGAAAAAATGGCGTCGAATGAGGTATGAGATGTATAATTTAATGAAGACGAGCGACATGATAAGCAGTAGTCGAGGGAATATGCAGAGACAGGTTGGTCAGGCCAAATTATCGTTGACTGAGTGAGAGTGGGAATTTATTTTACGCAACACCCTTACACATTTTATTTAAATTATTTCGACATAACTTTTTAATTGAAATTTTTCTTTTACGGATAATAAACGTAGGCCTCTTTCAATGTTCCACACTAATTTAGAACTAATTATTAATTGTATTTAAAAATTTTTCCATTACACTTTTAAATATACGATCATAAAGATATTATTTTATACAATCAATTTTAAGAAGTAACTAACATGAAAAGTAACTGACCTAAAAACAAAATAATATTTACACCACTGTTGTTCAAGAGTCTCCCTAGTAAAAATATTATGTGAAAACTCATTCCAAAACCTCATGTAACTTTTAATTGGAACGCTACTTAAACCCTAACTAGTTCGAAATGATATTGTCAGTATAGTGAGTCACTTTTTAAGTAATAACACCCCCTCCTCTACCCGGTAAAATCGATAATAAAGGTTTCAAAGCGTTAAAAAGTAACTCACCAAACTGACAAATTCATTACTTATTATTTGGGATTTTTAAGCACCGTTCCAATTAAAAAATCACAGAGATATTGGTACGTTTTAACTGCAAAATCACGTTTCAATATTAAACACCATAACAATATAAGGCCTGATGATAATCATTAAAAATCATTTCAATTCGAATTATGACCAATTATTCAAAAATGAACGCGTGATACAAGTATAATTTGATTTCAAAGCAATAAAAAAATAGAAAAATTCCTGTTTTATTAGATTTGGAGAAATTAATTTTGCATAAATGAATATTATAAATATTATTGTTTAGCAGGGCTAAAAATTATAAAATGAATTTTGTGTAGTAGTTTTTTTCAAAAAATCTATTATTTTTCAACAGAAATACTTGTTGATTCTTTTTTTCAGTACTTACAATTTACAAAAACTTTTCACAATCAAAAAATTTTAAGTTATTCTTTTAAGTATTCAAAGAGTTGTGCATTAAAATTAGATATTTAACTATTAGATAATAATTATAAAAGTGTGAATAGAATAACACCATACTTGCAAATTCGTACACCGACATAGAGGGTGTTTCTTGATATTTAACGAACCTTGTTGAAAAAAAACATGTGATATATTTACGTGAAAAATACACGTATAATATTACATGTAATTCGGTTCCAAATATGTACATGAAAAGTACACGTGAAAAATACACGTGAAAAATATACATGAAATATATACATAACAAATATACTTGAAAAATACATGTGAAATAAGTACGTGGAAAATACACAAAAAAACCAAGTGAATTGTTCGTAAATCTGCATACCTGAGTGTTGATATCCTGTAAAAGTATCTTCTTAAGTCTTTCTTTAAATATCGTTAATCTTCTTCTTCTACATTATATTAAAGTTATCTTTTTGAGCGATTTTGTAAAAACTCCCCTATTCTTGCGAAAAATACTTAAAACATATATATTTTATGATAAATATGTGTAACATAAGTTAATGCATCATATACTGACAAAAAAATTATTATTATAATTACTAAGTCATATAAAAAAAAAAACCGATAAATTATAATGTCCGTCCGTCCGTCCGACAAACATTATCTTGGCGTGAGAGACACAGTGAGAGGAAGAGAAAGAGATAGGGAGACAGACAGAGAGAGAGAGAGATATTCTCTCTCTCTCTTATTCTCTCTCTCTTTCTCTCTATATTTCATTTTCTCTCTCTTATACTCTTTCTCTTCTTCTCTCTCTTATTCTCTTTCTCTTTCTCTCTATCTTTCATTCTCTCTTTCTCTCTATCTCTCTCCCTCTCTCTCTCCCTCTCTCTATCTCTCATTCTCTCTCTCTCTCTCTCTCTATCTCTTTATCTCTCATTCTCTCTCTTTATCTTACTCGCTCCCACTCTCCCACTCTATCACTATCTCTCTCATTCTCGCTCTCGCTCTCTATCTCCCTTTATCTATCTCATTCTCTCTCTCCATCTCTTTATCTCTAATTCTCTCTCTCTATCTATCTCATTCTCTCTCTATCTATCTCTTTATCTCTCATTCTCACTCTTTATCTATCTCATTCTCTCTCTCTCTCTCTTTATCTTACTCGCTCCCACTCTCGCACTCTATCACTCTCTCTCTCATTCTCGCTCCCGCTCTCTATCTCCCATTCACTCTTTCTTATTCTCTCTCTCTCTCTCTCTCTATCTTTCATTCACTCTCTCTTATTCTCTCTCTTTCTCTCTATCTTTCTTGCTCTCTCTCTTATTCTTTTTCTTTTTCTCTCTATCTTTCATTCTCTCTCTCTTTTTCTCTCTCTCTTTTTCTCTCTCTCTTTCTCTCTCTATCTTTCACTCCCTCTCTCATATTATCTCTCTCTTTCTCTCTATCTTTCGTTCTTTCGCTCTCTATCTCTCTCCCTCTCTCTCTATCTCTTTATCTCTCATTCTCTCTCTTTATCTATTTCATTCTCTCTATCTCTCTATCTCTTTATCTCCCTCTCTCTATCTCTTTATCTCCCTCTCTCTATCTCTTTATCTCCCTCTCTCTATCTCTTTATCTCCCTCTCTCTATCTCTTTATCTATCTCATTCTATCCCTCTCAATCTCTTACCCATTCTCTATCTCTCTCCCTTTCTCTCCCTCACACTCCCTCATTCTTACTCACTCTCACTCACGCTCTCCCTCAATCTTACTCGCTCCCACTCTCGCACTATATCACTCTCTTACGCCTTATTGCCATAAGCTAGGCTGGCTTCCCGTCGAAAAAGGCAGAGAGTACTTACTCATCTGCCTGGCTTACAAATCTTTAACTTTTAACACCCCAGTGTATCTTTGCGAGAAATTTATACTCGCCACTCAAAATGTCACCCAACGCCGATCAGCGCGCCTTACACCTCAGTTACTCTTGTATAAGGTTCCCCGAACCGAGTACCTCAATAAGTCCTTCACAATTATAAGCTCTAAACTAATAAATGAATTTTCAACACTTTTTGCGTCACTCACGTTCGACCCCGACGAACTCTTCTCCTTTAAAAATGTAGTTTACAAAGAACTTATTCATCGGGATAAGACGGAGGGTGAATATAGAGTTTTATCCGAGGGTATCTCTGTGTCGTTATAGCGATATTAGTATTTGTTTATATTAACGGACAGTAAATTAAATGTAACAATGATTTCAAGATAATCTTATTATAGCGAAGGTACTGTTGTATTATTTCTACTATAGATTGTATTGTAATGCATCATATCACAATTTTTAATTATAGTCTCTACGACAACATAACACAACATAACATAACTCAACATAACACAGCATAATATAATATAATATAGTTTAATATAGTATAGTTTAACCTACTATAATATAATACAATAATATCGTTCCGGAAATTGCGTTACTATTTCGTTACTATTTCATTCATTTTATTAGTCTAAGCGCAGTAGACCGAACAAATTATATTTAATCTACAAACTGATTATAGTTTATGAAGTATAGTATATAAGTTAACGTTATAATGTCTGCAATATTATCACAATGTATTATAAAAATTGTATGAAAATTTTTGTACCTCTAAATGTATACTCTAAAAGAGCCATATAGGGTTATACCCCAAGGCTTAAATAAATTAATTCATCATGATCATCATCTCTCTCTCTCATTCTCGCTCTCGCTCTCTATCTACCATTCACTCTTTCTTATTCTCTCTCTTTTTCCCTATCTTTTATTCTTTCTCTTATTCTCTCTCTTTCTCTCTATCTTTCATTCTCTCTCTCTCTCTCTATCTCTCATTCTCTCCCTCTATCCCTCTCTCTCTCTCTCTCTCCATCTATTATTCTCCCTCAATCTCTCCTTCCATCTATCATTCTCTCTCTCAATCTCTCTATCTCTCTATCTTATTCTCTCTCTCTCTCTCTCTCTCTCGCTCTCTTTATCTCTCATTCTCTCCCTTTATCTATCTCGTTCTCTCTCTCTCTCTCTCTCTCTCTCTCTCTCACGCTCACTTTAACACTCATTCTCTCTCTTTATCTATCTCATTCTCTCTCTATCTATCTCTTGATCTCTCATTCTCTCTCTCTAGCTCTTTATCTCTCATTCTCTTTCTTTATTTATCTCATTCTCTCCCTCTCAAACTCTTACCCATTCTCTATCTCTCTCCCTCACTCACTCACTCTGTCTCCCTAACTCTCCCTCTCTCTTCCTCAGACTCCCTCATTCTTACTCACTGTCTCTCTCTCACAGTCCCTCATTATTACTCACTCTCACTCTAGCACTCCCTTGCTCTCCCTCAATCTTACTCGCTCCCACTCTCGCACTCTATCACTCTCTCTCTCATTCTCGCTCTCGCTCTCTATCTCCCATTCACTCTTTCTTATTCTCACTATCTTTGAATTCACTCTCTCTTATTCTCTCTCTTTCTCTCTATCATTCATTCACTCTCTCTTATTCTCTCTCTTTCTCTCTATCTTTCATTCTCTCTCTTATTCTCTCTCTCTCTCTTTCACTCTATCTTTCAATATCTATCTTTCATTCTCTCTTTCTTATTCTCTCTCTCTTTCTCTCTATCACATATTCTATCTCTCCCCCTCTCTCTGTCACTCATTCTCTCTCTCCCCCTCTCTCTATCACTCATTCTCTCTCTCCCCCTCTCTCTCTCACGCATTCTCTCTCTCTCTCCATCTATCATTCTCTCTATATCTCTCCTTCCATCTATCATTCTCTCTCTCTCTCTTTATCAATCTGATTCTCTCTCTCTTTCTATCACTTTATCTCTCATTCTCTCTCTTTATCTATCTCATTCTCTCCCTCTCAATCTCTTAACCATTCTCTCTCTGTCTCCCTAACACTCCTTCTCTCTCCCTCACTCTCCCTCTCTCTCCCTCACACTCCCTCATTCTTACTCACTCTCTCCCTCTCACACTCCCTCATTATTACTCGCTCCCACTCTCGCACCCTATCACTCTCTCTCTCATTCTCGCTCTCACTCTCTATCTCCCATTCACTCTTTCTCTCTATCTTTTATTCACTCTCTCATATTCTCTCTCTTTCTGTTTATCTATCATTCTCTCTCTATCTTTCTCGCTATCTTTCATTCGATCTCTCTTATTCTCTCACTTTTTCTCTCTATCTTTCATTCTCTCTCTCTCTCTCATTCTCTCCCGCAATTTATCTTTCATTCACTCTTATTTTCTCTCTCTCTCTATCTTTCATTCTCTCTCTTTCTCTCTCCCTCTCGATATCTCTCATTCTCTCTCTCTCTCTCTCTATCCGTCTCTCTATCTCTTCCTCTCACTGTCGCTCTCGCTCTGTCTCATTCTCTTATTCTCCGTCCGTCCGTTCGTCCGACAAACATCATCTTGGCGTCAGAGAGAATGAGTCAGAGCGAGAGAGACAGTGAGAGGAAGAGATAGGAAAATAAATAGAGAGAGAGAGAGAGAGAGAATGAGAGATATAGAGGGGGAGAGAGAGAGAATAAGAGAGAGAGAATGAAATGAAGATAGAGATTGAAAGATAGAGAGAAAGAGAGAGAGAGAGAGAGAATAAGAGAGAGTGAATGAAAGATAGAGAGGACGAAAGAGAGAAGAAGAAAGAGTGAATGGGGATAGAGAGCGAGAGCGAGAATGAGAGAGAGAGAGAGAGAGTGAGTGATAGAGTGCGAGATTGAGAGTGAGTAATAATGAGGGACTGTGAGAGGGAGAGAGTAAGGAAGAATGAGGGAGTGTGAGGGAGAGAGAGGGAGAGTGAGGGAGAGAGAGGGAGAGTTAGGGAGTCAGAGAGAGAGTGAGGGAGAGAGATAGAGAATGTGTAAGAGATGGAGATGGAGAGAATGATATAGATAAAGAGAGAGAATGAGACATAGAGAGAAAGAGAGAGAATGAGAGATGGAGATAGAGAGAGAGAGAGAGGGAGAGAATGAGAGATAGAGAGAGAGAATGAGAGATAGAGAGGAGAGATAGAGTGAGAGAGAGAATGAGAGATAGAGAGGAGAGATAGAGTGAGAGAGAGAAAGAGAGAAAGAGAGATAGAGAAAGGGAGATAATGAGAGAGTGAGAATGAGAGATAGAGTGGGAGAGAGAAAGAGAGAAAGAGAGAAAGAGAGATAGAGAAAGAGAGATAGAGAAAGAGAGAAAGAGAGATAGAGAAAGAGAGAAAGAGAGATAGAGAAAGAGAAAGAGAGAGAGCGAAAGGGAGAGAGAAAGAGAGAGAGAGAAATAGTGAAAGACAGAATGAGAGAGAGAATGAGAGATAGAGTGAGAGAGAGAAAGAAAGAGAGAAAGAGAGAAAGAGAAATAGAGAGAGACAGAATGAGAGAGAGACAGAAATAGAGAGAGAGAGAGAGAGTGAGAGGTAGAGAGTGAGAGAGAATGAGAGGTAGAGAGTGAGAGAGAATGAGAGAGAGTGAGGGAGTGCGAGAGTGACAGTGAGTAAGAATGAGGGACTATGAGAGGGAAAGAGTGATATAGCGCGAGAGTGAGATCGAGTAAGAATGAGGGAGAGTGAGGGAGTGCGAGAGTAAGAGTGAGTAAGAATGAGGGACTGTAAGAGGAAGAGAGTGAATATGAATGAGGGTTTGTGAGGGAGCGTGAGGGAGAGGTTGAGAGAGTGAGAGAATGAGAGAGAGAATGAGAAATAGAGAGAGAGAGAGATTGATTGATTGATGTATTTATTCGGCCAATTATGGGGTAGAAACCCCATAGGCACTAAAGCGAACTGATACATAGAGTAAAACTTTTTTAAAACTAGATAAAAATATTAAATTGCATAGCAAAAATATAAAATAAAGACCATGACAGAGTAAAGAATTAAAATAACAAAATAAAATATATGTACAATTGATTAATAGATTAATAAATTAAAACTTAAAAATAAATAACAAATTAGTTAAATAACAAAATAGTTAGCGTTCGCATATCAACCGCAATATAAAATAAAAAAGAATATATATAATGAATACAATGAATAAATAAATAAATAGTAACAAAAATGACGTATAATGACGCAATGAAATACAGAAGAAATGACAGATGAAATAACACAGCAATGCTGACTAAACTTAAACTTATATATCCAGGTGATAGAGAGAGAGAGAGAGAGAGAGAGAGAGAGAGAGAGAGAGAGAGAGAGAGAGAATGAGAGATCGATTGATAACTATATTTATTTGCGCCAAAGTTGATACAACCGGATGGCTCTAATCATATAAAATAGAACATATAAAATAAATTAGACAACTAAAGAAGAATTAATATAACCGATAATACATATGTAAAATAATAATTCACGCTAAATTAAAATTAAAATAATCTACGTCGCAAGCATTGGGCATAAAATCGGATAAGTCGCTATCCATCCTCATGGAGAAATTTTTATAATACATTTTAAAAATATTTACATTAGAGCACTCTCTTATTCTAGATATGATATTATCCCACGTTTCCATTGCTAAATAAATAAACGAAGATTTACACGCAAGATTCTTAACATTAGGTAGGTTAAAAACAGTATTTACTCGTTTGGATCTACGCAATTCAATGCCAACAAAAGCCAGCTTATCGAATAAATCTTGAGGTGTTTGGGTAGCCAACAATTTATACATAAAAGACCAAGGAAATATTTCCGTCGAACATTTAATGGTAGCCAGTTTAGCTGATCATAGAAAGGCTGCAATGCTACCTCACGTTTTAGATGAAAAATAAATCTAACAACGGTATTACACATGCGTTGAACTTTAATATTAGGATAAGATGGAAGATCTAAAAATACGAGACAAGCATAGTCAAAGTGAGGAATAATTAAAGCATTAGTTAGCAAAATTCGAGCACGCACAAGGAGACAACTGCCTTTGTAACGTAAAGAGAGAGAGAGAGAGAGTGAGAGAATGAGAGAAAGTATGAGAGATAGAATCAGAGAACGAGAGGTACAGAGCGAGAGAGAGTATGAGGGAGAGAGAATGAGAGAGAGAATGAGAGAGAGAATCAAAGATAGAGAGAATGAGAGATAGAGAGAATGAGAGATAGAGAGAATGAGAGATAGAGAGAATGAGAGATAGAGAGAATGAGATAGAGAGAATGAGAGATAGAGAGAAAACGAAAGTTAGAGTAATAGAGTGCGAGAGTAAGAGCTAGGTCCCGGTTCAAATCCGGGCGGAAGCTGTTTTCATTGAAATTTCGAAAATGTCTGAAGAGTTGAATTTTATTTTTCATACAAGAAATTATAAGAATATTGCATTTTTCAAGGTTTTCTCGGTGACATGTTGTTATAGTAACTTGAAGTTTTGTAAAATGATAGATAATTACATAACGGAGGGCAACTAACTCCTGTTTTTGCGTAAATTTGTTTTTATTAATTGTTATAAGTAAATTAGTTGTTTTTTCGTCTGCTATTTTCTGGTGCGAAATTTGTATTTGTAATTGAGTATGATACCCACTTAAACAAGTTATCAATCGACATAAGAAGGTTTAAAACGTGTAATGAACGAAAAATTGCTGAAATGAGTTTTTGGTATGACATCTTACCTGGGATATGATGTGAGATCTCCAGTGAGATTTTTTAATGGGGATATATATATATCTCTCTATAATATATAAATATTTCGCCGCCGCCGCCGCCGCCGTGTCTAAGAATTCAGAATTCAACATATATATATATGTTTTATATATATATGTCATATATATGTTATATATATATGTTATATATATGTCATATATATATGTTATATATATATGTTATATATATGTCATATATATGTTATATATATATATATGTCATATATATGTCATATATATATGTTATATATATATGTCATATATATATGTTATATATATATGTCATATATATATGTTATATATATGTCATATATATATGTCATGTATATGATATATATATATGTCATATATATAAGTGTGTGTGTGTGTGTGTGTGTGTGTGTGTGTGTGTGTGTGTGTGTGTGTGTGTGAGTGTGTGTGTGTGTGTGTGTGTGTGTGTGTGTGAACATACACTTTTCCAAATATCCATATGTGATATATACAATGGGTTAAAAATTAAATACATTAATTATTACATTTTTAAGATAATTCTATTATAAACAGTAGTGGCAAAAGAAAATTCAAATTTTAACAGTGGCAATATAAAATACGAATTACATTTCAAAAGTTTTTCGAAAATTATTATTTTAGTAGTTTTTAATTTAAATATTATTCAAATCAAATTTAAAAATTGTTTGGAGATTACGTATATTTATATAAAACAATATTTTAAATAAACAAGTATGTATTATTAGATACAAAAGGTTATTTAAGAAATGCCTTTGTTTATAATAATTAAAATAAATATATGGGCTCTGTAACTAAAGGGAAAAATAAATTGGATATAATTATGGATTAAAACGCAAATTTTGAAAGAGGGTGCAAATTACGAATTACGGGAGAAATGGAAGAAACAGGTTTTTATTTATATACCGCTAAAATGTTATAAATAATTCTTTAAAGCTAATACAAAAATTAATTTAATTAAGAAGAAAGTTTAATTACTCTAAAAGTACAAAATATTAATGACATATAGAACTCTTGGCGATGACTTAAATAAATTAATTTTAGGAGGTAAAGTTCTGTTTAGATCCGTTTAAAACAATCTAAAATTTTAATAGGTTTTTACTAAATACTACAATTAAGTATATGCACTTTACTATTTTTGGTAAGTTAATTGTTCATTACCACATATATATATATTATATATATTACACCTTTGGTGTAAGCTATGTCCTAAAATACGTGAAAATTAGTGATTTTATGAGGTTTATGAGGCATAACTTACAACAGCGGTCTTGGCCGATAAGCTAACCCAAGCCATTCGAAAGCTCGCGAAAAATGTGAACTTTTGAGAGGTGTTAGATTAAAATCGAATATGGTGTGGTAGCCTTTTTTTGATATTCAATATGTCTGGGTGTTCTATCTCTTCGAGATTTCAAAATTAAGAAATGTAACCAGGGTAGATAAGTTCTAAAGATTAATTTAAACAAAAGTTGTTTGTAATGTTTTTTCAAAAAAATCAACATATTTTGAGATAAATGGCTTTAAAAATAGAAGTTTTTCTAAAAAATTGAAAAATTTCCACTTTTAATGGTCGAATAACTCTTAAGCAAATTATTTTTAACACTTAAATTTTTTTTGTATGTTCTGGAAGATGTTTCCAGCCTGTTCTCGATTTTGGAGTGATTTAAAATTTTCATCGTACCACTTGACGTGAAATAGCCCATATATGTATATATATGTATGTATGTATGTGGGTGTGTGTGCGTGCGGCGGAATATTTATATAATATATATATATATTTTAAAATTGTTTTTTCAAGAATACATAATATATGTATTTTTTCCGTGCGCAAAAAAAAGTTGTGAACATAACTTGAAAGAATGTGTATTTGTTTACTCATTCTTGATAAAACTCATAAAATTTTTAAACGTATACTCAATAATAATAACGGATCTAAAATTGAATGTAATGCTTTAAATACAAATGCAAAATTGTTTGAAGATGAAATAAATATTAATCAAGTATAACATACACTTTTCCAAATATCCATATGATATATACAATGGGTTAAAAATTAAATATATTAATTCTTGCATTTTTAAGATAATTCTATTATAAACAGTATAGGCAAAAGAAAATTCAAATTTTAACAGTGGCAATATAAAATACGAATTACATTTGAATAGATTTTCAAAAACTATTAATTTAGGAGCATTTAATTTAAATATTTTTTAAATTAATATTTCAAAATTGTATGGATATATAAGTGTGTAGATAATTTATATCTATATAACACAATACTTAAATAAACAAGTATGTATTTATTAGAAACAGAAGGATATTTAAGAAATGAATTTGTTTATAATAATCAAAATAAATATTTGGGCTCTGCATAGTAAAAATAAATTGGATATAATTATGGATTAAAACGCAAATTTTGAAAGAGGGTGCAAATTACGAATCACGAGAGAAATGGAAGAAACAGGTTTTTATTTATATAGCGCTAAAATTTTATAAATAATTCTTTAAAACTAATACAAAAATTAATTTAATTAAGAAGAAAGTTTTATTACTCTAAAAGTACAAAATATTAATGACATAGAACTTTTAGCGATGATCGTTCGTCATTAAATAAATTAATTTTAGGAGGTGAAGTTCTATTTATAACCGTTTCAAATAATCCAAAATTTTAATAAGTTGTTAACTAAAATACTACAATTTAGTAAGTATATGTACTTTACTATTTTTGGTAAGTTAATTTTTCATTAACATTTATAATTATTAAAATATAAATTTAAGCTTTATAAGAATTCATATAGTTTAAAATTTACAGTTAACATTTAATATGTCTCTATTTTTTTTATTATTTTTATTCTGATTTTATTACTCTAAATTTTGGTAAACTTTTATTTATAAATTATAATAACTATAGCAATACCTTCAAGGTGTTGTGTGAATCTGTTTAATTTTTAAGGTGTCCATGGTAGTAAAAAAATAATACAATTTAAAACATTATTTTAAATAAATTAATTACGAAAAACCTTTTTCGAATTAAAAATAGGGGGTTGGCGCGCGAAGCGCGCAGGGGGGGCGAAGCCCCCCTAGTATATATATATATATATTATAACAGGGTTATTCTCGTACGTCAGGAGGGTTTTAATTGTCCTGTGCATATCCTCAATGCACAGGAAATATTCTCCGTGTACCGATCAGCTGTTTTACCAGACAGCTAACCGATCGTCAGGACCGTCCTTGAAGTGGTGCGAGCTAGCCTCAAGCTCCGCACGACGACGTCTTCCCTGTGTACAATGTGTGCACTTACCTAGTGTACACTTATCCTCCGTCGATGCTCGTACTCGGCTACTCAGTTATGTGTCGTGCGCAGTACAATGCACGACACCCGCGGGGCATGGCGGTATTCGCCTTCGGGGACAGGGAGTAATCGCCGGTTAATTAAGATAACTCGGAATTAGAAGTGATTAATTAATTTATTAATAGAAAATAAAATAAGAGAAATATTACAATAAGGTGAGCCAAGGCAAGGTCGAACCTTGGCTCAAAACAAATAAGGCTATTCGCGTAACCTATAAAAGATACAAAATACACGATGACGTGTGTGTGTGTGCGCCCGCCGCAATATACGCGTCGAGATTCGCGGTCTCGATCTGCTTGGGGAGGGGGTTATATTCACCAGGTATCGGTTACCTGGCTCCACAATGTTTATCGCTGGGTTGCGATCGCGCCGGAGTGTGTAGCACTCCGGTTTGCCGTAATCGGGATTCACGGGGCGAGAGAGAGTGTCGCGACGAGAGCGGCTAACCTCTCGTATACGTCTGCGTCGGGATACCGCGCGTATCCCGTCGCCGGTTTCGCTCGCGGTACGGTGGTAATAAACCGGATATAGCCTGGCCAGGACTTACGTTTCAGGAGATGATCTCGGGTGGACAGTACGTGTCTCGTTCTCTTCGGTCCCGTACTCTCTTCCTCTCTCTCTTCCTTCTCTCTAACGTCCTCGTCCTATTACACGCTTCACTCGCGGGACACGCCTAATTCTTCCTTTCGAACGATTTCCGATCCCGCGTTGTTCGAGGTTCAAACGATACTGCCGGTGTGTCGTGCACACCGGCTCTCCGACGCGCTCGCGCATGCGCCTTACGCGTCTTCAACGGTAGACTCACGCGATCGGTACGATTTTCGACTCGCGTGAACCGTTTACCGTTACAATATATATGGGCTGTTTCACGTCAAGTGGTACGATGAAAATTTTAAATCACTCCAGATTTTGTGAACAGTCTGGAAATATCTTCCAGAAGATAGAAAAAAAATTTTAGGTGTTAAAATTAATTTGCTTAGAGTGATACCACCATGAAAAATGGAAATTTTTCAATTTTTTAGAAAAATTACTATTTATAAAGCCATTTATCTCAAAATGTATTGATTTTTTTGAAAAAACATTATTAACAACTTTTGTTTAAAACAATCTTTAAAACTTATCTACTTGGGTTACAATTCTTAATTTTAAAATCTCGAAGAGATAGAACGCCCGGAAATATTGAATATCAAAAAAAGGCGACCACGCCACAATCGATTTTAATCTAACACCGCTCAAAAGATCACATTTTTTTAGAGCTTTCGAATGGCGGTGGTTAGATTATTGGCCAAGACCGCTGGTGTAAGTTATGTCCTAAAATACATGAAAATTAGTGATTTTATGAGGTTTATGGGGTATAACTTACACCAGCGGTCTTGGCCAATAATCTAACCACCGCCATTCGAAAGCTCTCAAAAAATGTGATCTTTTGAGCGATATTAGATCAAAATCGATTGTGGCGTGGTCGCCTTTTTTTGATATTCAATATTTTCGAGTGCTCTATCTCTTCGAGTATTTAAAATTAAGAATTGTAACCCAGGTAGATGAGTTCTAAAGATTATTTTGAACAAAAGTTGTTTGTAATGTTTTTTCAAAAAAATCAATAGATTTTGAGATAAATGGCTTTAAAAATAGCCATTTTTCTAAAAAATTGAAAAATTTCCATTTTTCATGGTGGAATAACTCTTAGGCAAATTATTTTTAACACCTAAAATTTTTTTTCTATCTTCTGGAAGATATTTCCAGTCTGTTCAGAAAATTTGGAGTGACTTAAAATTTTCATCGTACCACTTGACGTGAAATAGCCCATATATATTGTAACAGGGTTATTCTCGTACGTCAGGAGGGTCTTACTTGTCCTGTGCATATCCTCAATGCACAGGAAATATTCTCCGTGTACCGATCAGCTGTTTTACCAGACAGCTAACCGATCGTCAGAACCGTCCTTGAAGTGGTGCGAGCTAGCCTCAAGCTCCGCACGACAACGTCTTACCTGTGTACAATGTGTGCACTTACCTAGTGCACACTTATCCTCCGTCGATGCTCGTACTCGGCTACTCAGTTATGTGTCGTGCGCAGTACAATGCACGACACCCGCGGGGCATGGCGGTATTCGCCTTCGGGATAAGGTGCGTTGGAATATTAATAAAATACTATGTCGGGTATACTATTAAGAAACAAATTTATTACGATCACGAGAAATAAACGGTGCTATGACAAATTAGGAAAAGTACAAGGTCGGGCCAAGGCGATGCTATTCCTTGGCTCAAAAGTAAACAACTATCCTGCTGTTAACAGGTTAAAAATACGTGTGTGTGCGCCCGCCGCTATTCGCGTTGAGATTCGACGGGTTGACCGATCTCGAGGACGAGGACGATTCGCCAGGTACGAGTTACCTGGCTGTAAAATGTGTTGACGCGGTTAGGGTCGTGCCGGAGTGTTAAGCACTCCGGTTTGCCGTATACGCGCCTAAGTTGCAGAGAGAGAGAGACGCGATGAGAGCGGTTATCCTCCCGCTTGACTCGCCGTCGGGATACCGCGCGTATCCCGTCGTTACCCGCGCTTACGCTATTCGCGATCACTCGCGCACGCCTGGCCAGGACTTACTTGAAATCCGCAACGATCCAGTTGGCTACTTCCTGGTGTTTGGTCTCTCCTTCCCCTCCTTCTAATTGTCTCTCCGTCAGCTCTTTCTCCCGTATGATGCTCGACTCTCTCTCTCTCTTCCTCTTGGCACTCGCGGTACCGCGTTCGTTCGAGACTCGAACGATACTGCCGGTGTATCGTGCACACCGGCTCTCCGACGCGCTCGTGCATGCGCCTTACGCGTCTTCAACGGTAGACTCACGCGATCGGTACGATTTTCGTCTCGCGTGAACCGTTTACCGTTACAATATATATATATATATATATATTGTAACGAATCAATGTAATATTTGATTATATTACATTGCTCGTTACATTCTCTCTCTCTGTCTGGCCTGTGTATTAATCTTTACAGATGTTACAGGTCGACGTTCGACGATTTTCGGCGATTTTCGCGGACCTTCGTAAAGGTAAAAGTAGGGAAAGAGAGAGAGAGTTTTCGTTTCGTAAGTGCGAGAGCACTTAGACTAATCTCAACCGCCGAGAGATTAAAATTCAACCGTGCGAATAATTTCAACTGTCGTGAGAAACCTTGTGATTTGTTCTCTCCATATTTTGATCGGCCCGTGCTTGTGATCCTGGTGCTGTGCTGGTGACCCAGTAGAGCTGTATTAGTTTGTTTGGCGACGACGCAGCCCAGGAAGCTAAAGAGTAGCGACTACGCAGACTTCACCTGGTTGTTTAATCATCGATCGCGGCTCACGCACTGTAAGTGCCAGTCTTGTAGTCTCTCTCTCTCTTTCTCTCTCTATTTATCTCGCGTATATATCGACCTGCGTTTCGCCGCTGCGACGCGCCTGTATTACTTTTTTTCTGAATACATTTATTTTAATTATTAATTAAATATTGCATTGTTGCTTATTTAGTTGTTTACTCCTTTTTCTCGCGTTTCGCTAAGTGAAGATTACCGCCGCCTCCGCCTACACGGCTTATTATAGTCGTATTAATATTGAGCGGCCGATCGTGTAAATGAGACTATTATTTTAACGGTAGTTAATTGTTATTATTAACTTTATATTATAATATTTTATTTATTGTTATTGAATAATAGCAAAACCGTTACATGGCGCCCAACGTGCATGGTGATTAGCGATACGCATATTATTGATAATTAATAGTTTCAAAAATTAAATTTCTAATATTTAAAAATTTTTAATTGAGTCGATATACGTGTTAAATTAAGAGATCTTATTTCGAGCATTTCGAGAGCGAGCGAGCGCAGTGTTTACGTTTCGCGGTGATTCGCGGTGTTTACGCTTCAAATAATATTCGAAGTGTGTAACTTTATCGTTTTCGAAAATATTCTTTCGTATCTTAATATTCTTAATCTTAATAATTTCGAAAATATTCTTTCGTATCGTGCTTCTTTTATTATTTAATTGTTTATTTAAATAATTATTAGCGACACCGCGGAAAGTAAAATTATTGTTTTTTTAATAATTTGTCGTAAACTGTATAATCGCAAGTTAGGTTGATTTAGTCTATTTCGCGTGCGTGCGTGTAAGTGTGTGTGTGATATACGCGGTAAATATAAGTATTGTAGCGTATCGCGGTACATGTATGTATGTTTATGTAAGCGTGTGCGCAAATATAGAAAATTAATTTATTAATTAATCAATTTAATTTTTTTTTATTGCTATTATAAATTATTAAAATAATTTTTATAGCGTTTCTTCGCAATTTAAAATTTTGTCTTTTTTTAAATAATTATTATATTTAAACAATTTATTTTAAATTCTTCGAATTTCTTTGTATATTAAATTCGCTAATTCAATTTAATTCTATTTTTCTTTTGTAAACAATTAAAAAAGAATTTATTTTAACAAGTTGCAGATTTGTAATATTTTGTTTTTTTCACACAAATTAGTTGTTTTTTTATTAAATTTAAGCGAATTTGCGCATGATTTAATAGCGATTTGCAATTATTTTGTAATTTGTTCAATAAGTTTTTTTTTAATTGTGAGAATTTATTTTGCCAATAAGGCCTAAAATTTAAATTTTATTTAATTTTTATAATTCAAAATGGCGTGTATGAACGAGTGATTTCGATCAAACGTACGGAGTCGAAATCCAAGGATGGATTTTGAATCTATCAAGCGATCAATTCGATTCTATACTTGATCAGCTAGAATTGACGCGCGACGGTACGCCCTTTGTACGTGTAGATAGGTTATATAGGCGTTTACGCGGCGATTATACAGCCGCGGATTTCGTCCAGTCAACTAGTGACGATGATTTAGTTTCGCGGACTCGTCGTGAACAAAGACTCTGCACCGTTTTGAAACATGCGAAATTAAGCGAAGAAGCGCAAGTACAGATTGCGCACAGACAATTTGAAAATCTTAATCGAGCTGATGAGAGCGGATTCTCTCCGCTTGCCAATAGCTCGAAGTCAAATGACGATCAATTTGCCGATTCCGATGCGGAATCGCAGCATAGCGAGGTTAATGCGGGGAACCTTGCGGAAAACGCGGCGGAAAACACCGCCGAAAATAATTTTAAATCAAATTTTGAATTGACTTCGATAAAAACGCTTAACACAACTATACCGGTAAGACCAATTCCTACCATTTCGACCGCGATGATAACGACCGCTACTACAACTACGTACTTGACGACGCAAGCAGCGAGTACGCATTTACAATCAAGAGGTGCGATACCAAAAACGGTATTTTCTTCAAAAGAAAATAATAAAATAGATAATGATATCGTTTTATGTGCATTAGCTAATGGCGTAGTCTACAACGCTCCAAGGGGTTTAGCCCTGGAGTTGAGTAGAACGCAATCGCTTGCCTTTCAACAAGAGAAGTAGTTGAATTATCTAAGGCAGCAATTAGCGGATTTTGCGACGAGTACGCAGCTTCCGACGCAAACGTCAATTGCGGCGGAAAAGCAGCGGAAAAATCGCAAAACTGTAAATTTTCAAGATACTTTTAATTTAAATTATTTTGAAACGAATAAGCATCCTGAAGCACCTCAAGCGGTATTACACACGCAAACGGAAAAGTCGCTTGGATCGCGTTTAAACGCAAACGCGTTAAATTTTCCGACTCCTACGTCAAATTTCTCGACTCTGCCAGCTCCTGCAGATTGGCAAGAGTCTGGAAGGGGGGAAAATGTGCCTGTAGTTACAAGCGATCAACTTACGCAAATCTTGTCGAATATGTCGACTAGAGCGCCTATACAGTCACATGACGTAGGTCCCACAGTTCGCCAGTGGAATATTAAGTTTTCCGGCGAAAAACGCGAAAGCATCGAGGAATTTATTCAGCGCATAGAAAAATGTCGCAAGTTAGCGCATATTTCCGACGCGGATTTACTGAATGCTTTCTCGGAGTTGTTAACTGGCGTAGCGCTACATTGGTGTCGCCAATCGCGGAAAGATTGGAATACTTGGGCTGATTTTTGCAATGCTGCTCGACGATGTTATGGCGTTGAGCAGAACTTTCAGCAGCGCTTAATGGCGGAAGCGCAAGCACGCAAGCAGGGTAGAGAAGAGCCTGCTCGTGATTACATTTTCTGCTTACTAACCATATTTAGCAGAATGGATGCGCCTCCAAGTACGCAGTTTCAGCTAGACATGTTGTATGCTAACATGTTGCCGTCTGTTCGGAAGTTAGTTCCGAAAGAAAAAGTTACAAGCGTCGATAGGCTTGTGCAGCTAGCTCGTCAGGCGTAAGAGCTTATCGAGGAAGAGCGGAATTTTCCCGCGCCTCCGCCGCCAGAAAAGAGCGTTCTGCCTTCTGTGGCTTATAAGCAGCCAGATGCCAGAAGTAAGAAGGGCGGAAAAGCTGCTAGCGATGATGATACGGTAAAAGTAGCGAGTATCGCAGAACCTACAATGGAAAATTTGGCCAAACTCTTAGAGAATATGCTAGATGAGAGATTTAGCAAATATGCGAATTCTTTTGCGAATTCCGCTAATAAGAAAGGTCAAAACACGCGTAATTTCCATAAACCAGGTACGCCAAAAGGAGCAAAGAATGTTTCTGGTAAGCCATATGGCGTAACTAGTACCGAGAGGAAGGATGACGGTAAAAATAAATCATCCAATACTAATGGAAAATCCGCGCGTACTCGCAACCGCGATAAGAAAGCAGGTCCCAAGGAGCGTGTGTACTGCTATCGCTGCGGTTGGCCCGGGTATATCAAGACGGATTGTCCTGAGTGCTCGGGAAACGAGAAAAGGGGCGAATAGATAAGGTCCCTATCGCCCCAATTATTAGTGATACCTCTGATGTGGATGAAATTCCATCAGTAATTGCGCAAAAGGAGAAAATGCCCTCGCTTTTGCCTGTCGGAATTGACAGACAATCAGCGGAAAAAGGTGTTTGCGATTCTCGCGCTGGAACGCCAGTTGAGGAAGGAACTCTACAGTCTACTCGCTGGTGGCTGCAGATCGGAATCGGTGGATTCCGCGTACGCGCTTTGTACGATTCAGGGGCGGCTCGCACGGTTATTAATTCCTTAGGCTTGCAAATAGCATCAGCCATAGGAAAACCGTTAACACCTTACATTGGACCAGGTGCACGACTCGCTAACGGCCAACGCGCTCCAATACTTGGACGTTTAGAGCTGCCGTTTGATTTAGCGAATGAACGCCATTACTTAGATGTTTTAGTAATGAGCGATCTCGATGCCGATTTTATACGTGCGTTCAACGCTGTTTTGTTGCCGCGTGAAAATCAGTTGCTGATTGAAAACGTGGCTGACGCAATTCAGCTGGAAGTATCTGCTGTCGGCATTGGTGAGGCCTGCTCGCTAGCTGCCGTTGGCTTAGCAGATATTGACGAAGCGCAACGCAAACAACTCGATGAGTTGTTGGAAAAGCGTTTGACTGCTCCGAATGCAAAGCTAGGCTGTACTAACTTAGTTGAGCATGAAATTGATGTGGGCGGTTAGCGTCCCATCAAACAGCGCTATTATCCGGTGTCTCAGAAGATCGAGCAAGAGATGCACGCTCAAGTACAACAGATGCTTGACGCGGGGATAATTCGCCCGTCGACGAGCGAGTGGTCGAGTCCAGTAGTCATGGTGCGTAAATCTAATGGATCCTACAGGTTTTGCATCGACTACCGAAAGCTCAATTCCGTCTCGAAGACCTGCGCTTATCCGCTTCCCTATATGGAGATTATTTTGCGCAAACTCCAAAGGGCACGCTACATAAGCACGCTGGATTTAAGCAGCGCATACCATCAGATTCCGATGAAAAAGGGATCGGAACATCTGACGGCTTTCACGGTGCCTGGCTTAGGCTTATATGAGTTTATTCGGATGCCGTACGGTGTGGCGGGGGGGCCCGCTACGTTTTAACAGCTGATAGATAGGGTGATAGGTCCTGATCTTGAACCGTACGCGTTTTCGTATCTCGATGACGTCATTATAGTGACCGAGACGTTCGAAGAGCATCTCAAATGGCTTGAGCATGTCCTAAAGCGGATCTCCGCCGCGGGACTTACGATAAACCGTGAGAAAAGCGAATTTTGCCGCAGCGAGGTTAAGTATCTTGGCGTGTTGGTGAATCGCGATGGATTTCGCCCTGATCCGGACAAGATAGCGCCGATCGTGGATTATCCCGCGCCAACTAACCTCAAAAAGCTACGCTCTTACCTCGGCATGGCGTCATGGTATAGAAAATTTCTAGAGGATTTCGCTACACTTGCGGAACCGCTTACCAAGTTAACAAAGAAAAATGTTAAATTTGAGTGGGGCGAGGAACAACAGTTCGCTTTTGAACAAATCAAAGCGTTGATAGCATCTGCGCCTATCCTCCATCGGCCATCTTTCGAGCATCAGTTCGTTATTCAGACTGACGCTAGCGACACTGGCTTAGGAGCGGTTTTAACGCAAACTATCGACGGAGAAGAGCGAGTACATAGTTTCGCCAGTCGTACGTTAAACGCGGCGGAACGTAACTACTTGGTTACCGAACGAGAGTGCTTAGCTGTATTATGGGCCGTGGAAAAATTCCGCTCATATGTAGAAGGTTATCGCTTTAAGGTTATAACAGATCATAGCAGTTTAAAATGGCTGTGCAACTTGCGTAACCCTACTGGACGCTTAGCGCGTTGGGCACTTAAGCTCCAAAGCTACGATTATGAGATCGAGCACCGCAAAGGATCTCTTAACGTTGTGCCTGATGCCCTCTCTCGTGCATTCGAAGATGACTTGGATAGCGATATCGCTGTCGTAAATTTGCCGTACAATACACAAGATGAGTTGTATACGCAAAAACTTGCAAATGTCAGCGGAAATCCGGAAAAATACCAAGACTGGAAGGTGCTTGGAGGCAGACTGTATCATTATAAGCCTGACCCTTCCATAGATGACTATTTTGAAGACGAAGACGCTTGGAAACTGGCGGTACCGCAGGAGAAACGTCAACAAGTTCTCTGCGACAATCATGATGAGCCAACTGCTGGACATCTTGGCCGAAACAAAACGTATCAGCGGATAGCGCGATACTATTATTGGCCTGCGATGCTTAAAGATATCGCCGAATTTGTGCGGAATTGCCCGATTTGCCAGCAATGTAAAGTGCCACAGCAGGCTCCTGCAGGTTTCATGGGAAAACGTGTTATTTCGCGTCCATGGGAAATTGTTGCAGGTAATATCATGGGACCGTTTCCGCGTTCTTCGCATGGATTTGAATATCTTTTAATATTCATGGACTTATTCACTCGTTGGATAGAGTGTATCCCTATACGGAAAGCGAACTCGCATACCATTCGGCGCGAGCTGAATGAGCGCGTTTTCTTGCGTTTCGGCGTGCTTGATGTTTTTCATTCCGACAATGGTACGGAGTTTAAGAATGCTGCTATGGAGCAATTCTTAGCTGAACACGGCGTGGTTCATACTACGATTCCGCCTTACCATGCACAGACGAATCCTGTAGAATGCGTTAATCGCACGATAAAAACGATGATTACTTCGTTTATCGAGGCGAATCATAAAACATGGGACGCTCACATCTCTGAGCTCATGTTTGCGTACAATACCGCCGTGCAAGATTCTACCGGCGCAAGTCCTGCTTTCCTAAATATGGGAAGAAACCCTGTTCCGCCGAAAAGCTTGCGGAAAATAGAAGATCAAGCCGTCGCCGACAGCGAAGCCGCAGCAGCTGTTCAAAATTGGCAACAGCGTATGCAAACGTTGCCAGAGCTGCAAGCTCAAGGTGCTGAACGAGCGACATGCGCACAAGCCCGTCAGGCCGAATATTATAATTCAAACCGCCGCGATGTACAATTTGCCGTGGGACAAAAGGTTTCTAAGCGGAATCGTGTACTTTCGTCCGCTGCCCAAGGCATAGCTGCTAAGCTAGCTCCAAAGTACATCAGCCCTTTTATCGTTTCGGCGTTACTCGGCTCAAACGTGGTAGAGCTCATCGACAATGATGGAAAAGAAGCAGGTAAATGCCACATAAGTGATATTAAGCCATTCTACGAAGACCAGACGGACGTATCTGTGGAGAGTAGATTAAATCGAGAGGATGCGACGAGGGACAGTGAGGGATTAAGCGCAGAGCGAAGAGCTAGCGACGAGTCCAACGATAATGATCCTGTAAGCGCGAACGCACTGCGTAAGCGAGGTAGGCCGCGCAAAACTCGGGTAATTGTTAATCGTATGACTGCGGTAGATCGTGCCCCTTCTAACGAGCGATTATACGCGAATACTGTTGTATACGCGAATCCTCCGACGACGGAAATTAGGCGCGGAAGGCCGAAGGGTTCAAAGAACAAGCCCGTATTCCCGGTGAAAACGATCGAACAGCGCACTCGGTCGCAGAAACCGTAAATGTTCCTTTGAGCGATTGATGTATCTACGAGTGCCTTTTCTATAATAAAGAGAGAAGTCCTTTATATGTTGGCCTGCTTAACATTTTCTTTTGTCTGATGTTTTGCTTTCAAATCAATTTATTTTATTTATTTATAAAATATTACTTATGTTTAATTATCTTTTTCATTTTGTCTTCTGGCCTAGAGAGAGTAGAAATGCAGAGCTGGTACGTCTTCGGCTACCCAGCGTCTGGAAGGGGGGAGTGTAACGAATCAATGTAATATTTGATTATATTACATTGCTCGTTACATTCTCTCTCTCTGTCTAGCCTGTGTATTAATCTTTACAGATGTTACAGGTCGACGTTCGACGATTTTCGGCCATTTTCGCGGACCTTCGTAAAGGTAAAAGTAGGGAAAGAGAGAGAGAGTTTTCGTTTCGTAAGTGCGAGAGCACTTAGACTAATCTCAACCGCCGAGAGATTAAAATTCAACCGTGCGAATAATTTCAACTGTCGTGAGAAACCTTGTGATTTGTTCTCTCCATATTTTGATCGGCCCGTGCTTGTGATCCTGGTGCTGTGCTGGTGACCCAGTAGAGCTGTATTAGTTTGTTTGGCGACGACGCAGCCCAGGAAGCTAAAGAGTAGCGACTACGCAGACTTCACCTGGTTGTTTAATCATCGATCGCGGCTCACGCACTGTAAGTGCCAGTCTTGTAGTCTCTCTCTCTCTTTCTCTCTTTATTTATCTCGCGTATATATCGACCTGCGTTTCGCGCGCTGCGACGCGCCTGTATTACTTTTTTTCTGAATACATTTATTTTAATTATTAATTAAATATTGCATTGTTGCTTATTTAGTTGTTTACTCCTTTTTCTCGCGTTTCGCTAAGTGAAGATTACCGCCGCCTCCGCCTATACGGCTTATTATAGTCGTATTAATATTGAGCGGCCGATCGTGTAAATGAGACTATTATTTTAACGGTAGTTAATTGTTATTATTAACTTTATATTATAATATTTTATTTATTGTTATTGAATAATAGCAAAACCGTTACAATATATAAGTAAACAATATATCAAAAATTGTAAAAACAAATCGTTATTTCTATTTGAACTTCTAATATTTGTCATCCTAGTACATGTGATATTTTAAATTCTAATTGGAATGTTATAATTAATAATTTATTCATATGAATCGATCTATTATGAATTATATGAAGTTTATCAGGTATTAATGTAAATAATAATATTAGAATTAATTATTGGGAGTAACAAAAATTGTTAATGATATAAATAGTAAAAATGATCATTCTTCTATTAATTATTACGGATTTATCCCAACAAATTATATAATTGTAATATTTATTTAATTACTAGTACTATAAATTATTTTACTAAATAGTTTTTAAAAAGTAATTTTTTGAATATTACATTACATGTAATTTGATGGTAAAGAATTATTATGTTAACAATACTATTTAACTGCGAGCGAAGCATCTTGGCTATTTAAATTGAGATAAACATTTTTCTTACATGGATTAACGCTTAAATTATAAATATTTGCATTCCCATGAGCTTGACCAAAAATGGGTGATTGAAATGAACTAAAAAAAAAATATAAGAAAATACCATAATTTATTTAATAATGATACAAATTTGGTACAGCACATAAATACTCACAATCATCAGTTTTGACATTGACACATATTTTTAGTATCTTACTAATCGAAAGAGATACAATTCGAGATGGTATATTAACAATTTTTTTAATGTTAAAAGAATGAACTACATTTTCTACATATACAATCTTACATAATATATATTCTGTTAATGTGGGTCGATCAATTATAAAATCTCATATAACAACATATGTACCATCATCTAAGATAGCAAATGAATTGTTAGATCTTAACCTGCGTAGTTTGCAAGATGTATATAAACATTTATTTTTAATAATTTTTTTGTATGTTTTGTGATATCTATTTGCACTCCAATTATTAATGTACTTATATGAATAATAAGACGATCTTATGGAGGCGAGGAAAGGAGGAAGAAAACACAATTCTTTCCTTTATTTATTGCACAACGTTTCGTTGGCTTGGCCTGCCAAAATCTTCAGGTGCCTATATTCAAACACAACAATTATTTAAAAAGTTTTCAAAAAATAAATACATAAATTACAAACACGATATACGCTATATTAAATATACCTTTTAAATTCGAGTTAACGGTGAGTTAAAGAGTCGAATGAACAGTGTCAAACATTGAAAGATATAACGTAAATATATATAAACACGAATACTACCATAATACGTACATAATAAAACGTCATATGTATCAGCACTTAAATTTCTAAGAATAGGAAAGTAAGTACTATTCAAAAACTTTCTGTCATCTTTTGCATTAATATTATTACTGTGACATTTTATATGAATCATTTCAGAAATTATTGTTTTATTGTAATTCACTACTAATAATAATTTTAAATTAACAAAAACTCTTCTTCACGATAATCCAGATATATTTTTTACAACTTCTGATAACGGCAATAAAACAGTTTGCATGTTCAAATCTGACTATAATTTAAAAATGGATTTATTATTTTCTGACACTTCAACTTATTTAGTTGTTACGAAAAATCTATTAAAAACTTTTCAAAATGATAGTGCGAAAATTCTAAGATATTTAAATGATAATGAGTTCCATAATAAAAAATACCATACTAACGCTCTTACTTGTTCGAATACTAATCTTGCTAAAGCGTATGGTTTACCCAAAATACATAAAATATATGCACCGTTAAGACCTATTATTTCTCTTGTTTACAGCCCAATTCATTTTTTAGCCAAAATATTATATTCTGAAATAAAACCATTATTAAAAAATCCAAATTCTCACATCAACAATAGCTTTCTCTACTGAAAATGTTTGCGCAATTAATAGCGCAATTAATAGCGCAACTTTTGACGCAACTTTTTGCGCTACTTTTTACGTGTCTTTATCGAGCCAAAAGTTGCGCCATAAATTGCGATACTATATTGAAAATTTGAAAATATATATATACATATTTATATAATTTTATAATAGAAAATGTCTTAACATCTTTTTTATGTGATTTTCAATTGCAATTTTCAACATGAATTCAACTTTAAAAAATTTCTAATATTTTGATGAATGCAATCAAATAAAAAAAATGCATATTAATAAAGTTATATTTATTTATTTAACTAAAAGCTCGAAATTTTAAAAGACAAGATTTTTTGTTTTAAATTCTTACCTCGAGGTTTTTCCAAATTCAAGATGGCAGCATCCAAGATGGTAATATATAGGAGAAAATTTTTTGATATTTCGATATTATTCCATAAACAATGTTTTATGATGAATGTTTATCAACATTGGACATACGGCGTACTTTTTACCATTTAAGATGGCGGACCCAATATAGCGGCAAGAAATTTGACAAATTCTTCGATTTTTATGAAATTCGATTTACAGGGATTTCTTGGATCGCTGATTACGAAATCGTTATCAGTTTTTACAAATTCAAGATGGCGGACCCAATATAGCGGCAAAAAATTTTGCAAATTGTTGAATTTCTATAAAATTTGATTTACAGGGGTTTCTTGGGACGCTGATTACAAATACGTTATCACTTTCAACAAATTCAAGATGGCGGACCCAATATAGCGGCAAGAAATCCCGCCACTGATTCCGATCGGGTGCAAGCCCCGGTGGTCAGTGCTGGTCCCACGGATAATGGGGGGGACCAAACTCACACCGTTAAAATGGTAAGTGCTGTGGAGGTTGGTCACTCGGCCTCTGTAGCATCAAATGCTACGTGTGACATGCCCTCGACTGGGATGTCGAATGACGCTGACAGAGCTTTCCTCCGTCTGCGTGAGAAAATAGACACCCTGGTGGAGTTTGTTCTGAACAAGAACAACATCCACAAAGAGCTGAAGAGTATGGCGAGAGCAACAAGCAGGGCTCTTAATGAATACGCGCGGGTGAGCAGTGTTGTGTGCTCGACAGCGCCGAGAATTAAAATGGCAGATGCGCGTAAGGATGGAATGTGTCAAACGTCGCCCATCTTCCGCGCTGAAGAGCGTCAAAGGAGGCCGGTGGAGAGGGAAAGGCCCTCACCACCTCAGCATCCTCCGGAGAAAAAGGAAGGGGTCGAAGCAGCCCACTAGCAGGAATGGGCCAGCAGATGCTTCGACATCCGTTCCTAAAACCGGTGGGAACCAGTCAAAGGTCCCTGACTGGGCTACTGTAGTGCGCAAGGGCAAAAAGAAAGAGGCTCAGCAAAATATGCAGCTGAAGAAAGCCAAGGATGTCGGAGGACCGCCAAAGGTGTCCAAAAAAGCCTAAAGGGGTCGTAAAACCAGTTCGTCCCGACGCCATTAAGATTGAAGTGTCAGGAGGGCGAGTCTATGCCGACATCCTTCGTCAAATACGGGCCGCCCCAAACCTCAAGCCGCTGGGAGAAAGAGTCTCCCGTATCCGGCGTACCAGAGGAGAAGATCTGCTGATTGAGCTTGGAAGACCTGGCGTAGGAACTCAAGACCTCGAGGCAGCGGTCTCGTCCATATTATGAGGGTTAGCAGAGGTCCAGATGCTGACCCACAAAGAGTCTATTCTATTAAGGACATGGACGAGGCCACGACGGCGGAGGAAGTGGCAGAGGCAATCTCTGCGGTGATCGGGCCAAATATGGTACCTTCTGGAAATATATAGCTTAGGTCATATGGAGGCACTCAGATGACCAGTGTCCTTCTTCCCGCATCGGCAGCAAAAAAGCTGCTACAGAATGGGAAGCTTCGGATAGGCTGGGTCAACTGCAGGGTTCGGCTCAGCGAGCCGATCACGCGTAGTTACCGATGCCACGAGGTCGGTCACTTCGCAAAGGCTTGCAAAAGCGCAGTCGACCGATCATCGCAGTGTTTCCGGTGCGGCCAAGAGGGCCACAAAGCAGTGGATTGCGCGGGGGATAAGAACATAGCCGCACCTAGGGTTGAAGCATCTGACAGAAATGGTTAGAGTGCTACAAATCAACCTAAACCACTGTGCTGTGGCCCAGGATCTGCTGCCACAGTTGGTCAGAGAAGAGCAGGCCGACATTGTTATCGTCAGCGAGGAGTACAGGGATCTCAGTGAATCGAAATGGGTGAGTGATCCCACTGGCAGAGCGGCCATCTGGGTATGTGGAAACATGCATATATCCAGCAAAATGGCCGCTCCCTTCCACAATTTTACGTGGGTGGAGGTGGCGGGTATGCGAATATACAGTTGCTACCTCCCACCAGGCGGGGAGGTCGTCTATAGTAGACCTAACCTTCATCGATCCCAGATTAATGAAGAGAGGGTTTACCTGGAAAGTTAGTGATCGCTACACGGGGAGCGACCATCAAGTACTCGTGTACCAACTCCAATCGATGATTAACATGGGACAATATTATGTTGTCCTTGGAACAATTAAAGGTGCCGCTCTACCTACGCACAGTCATCTCTACCTACCTCACAGAACGGATCCTCCTCTATGACACCGAGGATGGCGCGCACTCCTATAACATCACCGGAGGCGTGCCGCAGGGTTCGATCTAGGGACCTCTTCTTTGGAACGTCATTTACGACGGACTGCTTAGGCAGCAGCTTCCACAGGGAGTGTTGATGGTGGCTTTGTTCGTCGTCGCAAGGAGCATCGATGAGATAGAATATCTCGGAGACGTCTCTATCGCGGTAGTGGCTGAATGGTTGAGCACCCATGGGCTGAGTCTGACGGCCGAAAAGACCGAGACGGTACTTATCTCCAGAACGAAGCAAAGGAGGTACGCCACGTTTACTGTAAATGGTAAACGTGTAAGATCGGCAGACACGGTGAAATATCTAGGAGTCATCTTGGATGCGCGGCTAACACATAAGGAACACCTACTGAGTGCAGAGTCGAAAGCCGCAGGAGTGGCTAGAGCTTTGTCGGACATAATGCCCAATATCGGAGGGCCAAAGCAGCCACGTCGAGCCCTCTTAGCGACAGTGGTAAGCCCGGTAATTTTATATGGAGCCTCGATTTGGGCGGATGCCCTAAGAAGTAACCTAAGCTACGGTGCATCCTGTCGGCGAGCCTGCAGAATAGCCGCGCCACAAAGGGAGGCTCATGCTTATAGAACCGTGTCAGATATAGCCCTCTCGGTGATCGCGGGAATTCCTCCCATCGATGTTTTGGCGATAGAGAGTACCTTAGAAAACAGCAGCGAAGCAGCACGTGGTAGTAGCAGTTGGTGATCAAACAGGACTATCGAACTGTGGCAGCAGGGATGGGATTCGGCAAGCGAAGCTCGCTGGACCCACCGCGTCATCCCAGATATTGACAAGTGGACGAGTAGGAAAGGGTGAGTAGGGCTCACAAAAGTCCTGGAAGAAACCCTTAGGATCATGCGAACGAGTAGCTAGACAGCTGGGGTTAAGGTGGATAAAGATACGCTACCTAGGAAGAAAACCCTCAAGTCTCCTCCTCGATTTAGAAGAAGGTGGAAGGAGACACGTAAAGGTTCCGATCGACGGTCATCGAGTGGTTCATCCTCGAAGCTTGGGGAATCGTCGAGAAGAAGGAAGATTTCCCCAAGCCGATCAAGTGCCACACTTGTGGTAAGTTGGGGTACACCGTTATGACGTACCCTGACTGCGCAAAAAACGCGCGGGGAAGCGGTTAGAGGGGACAACCGCATACTCCAAAGTACAGGGAGTCGCCAAGGAAGACAAAGGTCTGACTCCCGATTACTGAGATAGTCCAGCTGCAGTTAAGCAGAAAAGGAAAGGACTGATTCTAGACGGATCCCAGAAAGTCGGAATGGATCCGGAGACCTGCGATGTCTTAAAGTTAGTGACATCGAGCACTAGCCGAAGGAGTTATCGTCCCGAGGACGAGACGCACTGGTGGTGTCAGGTTGACGTAGCTGGATTCCGGATCCGTGCGTTGTTCGATCCAGGTGCATCGACAATCGTAATGGGTCCGATCGGTTTGCAGTTAGCAACCGCTCTAGGTAGGTCGCTTCTCGAATCGCGAGCTGGCAATGCCAAGCTCGCTGATGGTAGTACTCATCTGTTGTGTGGTCACGTGATGCTACCCTTTACCATCGGTAAATAGACTCGAGAAATACGTGTTGCAATCATGCCGAACCTGGATGCTGAATGCTACATCGGAGTAAATTTTATCCGAGCATTTCGAGCCGTCCTAGACCCAGATTCCGACCGTTTATTTCTAAAGGGAATGGATCAAGTCCTACAGCTGGAAGTGGCAAGTATGGAAAGTGGCAATGCTTCATTATCGTCAGCAGGTGTCGCTGACGTAACAGAAGTAGAGCGCACACAATTGCGCGAACTTCTAGACCGAGTGTTGTCCACAACCTTGCCGAAGATCGGCCGTTCTTACGATGTCGAACATAAATTCGACGTCGGATCAGCCAGGCCGATCAAACAGGCGTACTACCCCGTCTCTAATAAGATTCGAGAGGAAATGCAACGTCAAGTTCGCGAGATGCTCGAGACTGGCGTTATTGAACCCTCGAAAAGCGGTTGGTCCAGCCCCGTGGTGATGGCGAAGAAGGGTGAGAATGCTAGGCGTTTTTGAATCAATTTTAGGAAAGTCAACGCTTTGACGAAACCTGATGTATATCCTTTGCCATATATGCAGGATATCCTACGCAATCTCAAGAAAGCCCGATACATCTCCACGATCGACATGAACTGTGCTTACCACCAGATACCTCTACAGGTGGAGTCGCGCCCGATAACGGCTTTTACGGTACCTGGAATGGGTTTGTTCCAGTTAACTCGCTTTGCAGAAGCCGGTTTATCTGTTAACCGGAAGAAGTGTGTTTTCTGCCAGCCCGAAGTGAGATATTTGGGTGTGCGAGTTAACCGAGACGGGATACGACCTGACCCAGCTAAAACGGAGCCGATTAAAGAATATCCGGCTCCCAAGAATTTGAAGCAGTTAAGACGGTTTCTCGGTATGGCATCTTGGTACAGACGCTTCATGCACGACTATGCTACCATAGCTGAGCCGCTAACGCGTCTGACCAAGAAAGACCATAAGTATCTTTGGCTGGAAGAACAAGAGAGCGCATTCCAGCAGCTTGAAGCTCGGTTGATGACAGCACCCGTTCTGCAAACTCGCGATGAGAATGGTGAGTATGTGGTCCAAACTGACGCTAGTTACACTGGTATCAGTGCAGTGTTTCTACAGATTGTCAACGGAGTAGAGAGGGTCCTGAAGTTCGCCAGTAGAATTCTCTCGCCCGCCGAATGCAATTACAGCATCACAGAACGGGAATGCTTGGCCGTAGTATGGGCGATTAAGAAGTTTAGACCATACATCGAAGGTTACCAGTTTAAAGTTATCACTGAACATAGCAGTCTTCGTTGGTTATGCAATATACGCAATCCAACGAGCCGGCTCGCCAGACGGGCGTACTACCCCGTCTCTAATAAGATTCGAGAGGAAATGCAACGTCAAGTTCGCGAGATGCTCGAGACTGGCGTTATTGAACCCTCGAAAAGCGGTTGGTCCAGCCCCGTGGTGATGGCGAAGAAGGGTGAGAATGCTAGGCGTTTTTGAATCAATTTTAGGAAAGTCAACGCTTTGACGAAACCTGATGTATATCCTTTGCCATATATGCAGGATATCCTACGCAATCTCAAGAAGGTGGAGTCGCTCCCGATAACGGCTTTACGGATACCTGGAATGGGTTTGTTCCAGTTAACAGTCGCTTTGCAGAAGCCGGTTTATAATTCTGTAAGCCGGAAGAAGTGTGTTTTCTTGCCAGCCCGAAGTGAGATATTTGGGTGTGCGAGTTAACCGAGACGGGATACGACCTGACCCAGCTAAAAACGGAGCCGATTAAAGAATATCCGGCTCCCAAGAATTTGAAGCAGTTAAGACGGTTTCTCGGTATGGCATCTGGTACAGACGCTTCATGCACGACTATCTACCATAGCTGAGCCGCTAACGCGTCTGACCAAGAAAGACCATAAGTATCTTTGGCTGGAAGAACAAGAGAGCGCATTCCAGCAGCTTGAAGCTCGGTTGATGACAGCACCCGTTCTGCAAACTCGCGATGAGAATGGTGAGTATGTGGTCCAAACTGACGCTAGTTACACTGGTATCAGTGCAGTGTTTCTACAGATTGTCAACGGAGTAGAGAGGGTCCTGAAGTTCGCCAGTAGAATTCTCTCGCCCGCCGAATGCAATTACAGCATCACAGAACGGGAATGCTTGGCCGTAGTATGGGCGATTAAGAAGTTTAGACCATACATCGAAGGTTACCAGTTTAAAGTTATCACTGAACATAGCAGTCTTCGTTGGTTATGCAATATACGCAATCCAACGAGCCGGCTCGCCAGACGGGCGTTAGAACTCCAGTCTCATAACTTTACTATTGAGCACAGGAAAGGAGCTCTAAACTACGTTCCTGATGCACTTTCTCATATGTATGAAGAAGACGCGCCGGCCTTATCCTCCGTCTCTTGGAGCCAGTCTACTAAAGACCCCTGGTACCTTTCGTAGACCAAAGACGTAAGTGAGCGGCCGAGAGAATTTCCTGATTGGAAGATCCAAGGTGGAAACCTGTATTCTTATCGGGTGGATACCGAATTGGATGACGCCATGGAAGATCAAGACGCTTGGAAGTTGGTCGTACCCGGGAAGCATAGATAGACCATCCTCCGAGAATGTCATGATGATCCGGCAGCTGGCCACTTAAGAAGAGAAAAGACATTCGCTCGAGTGGCAAAGTTATATTATTGGCCACGTTACTATGCCGAAGTTGGCGAGTATGTACGCAAATGTCAGGTGTGCCAGCAATGCAAGGTGGAGCAACGCCCTCCCGTGGATTTGATGATGGGTAGGCGGGTGGTTGGAAAACCATGGCAAGTGGTAGCAGGAGATGTTACTGGACCACTTCCCCGCTCCACACACGGATTTGAATATATTTTGGTCTTCCAAGACTTATTCACGCGCTGGATTAAAGCATGCCGATCCGGAAAGCTAACGCTAAGACGATCGTGAAAGAGTTACACGAACGAGTCGTCATGCGTTTTGGCACGCCGGAAGTATTTTTATCTGATAACGGCACTGAGTTCAAGAACAAGCTCGTAGATGATTATCTCGTGGAACGAAGAATATTCCATACAACTATTCCTCCGTATCACGCTCAGGCCAATCCCGTCGAACACAACACTTGGGACGAGAAGTTACCAGAACTTGTGTTTGCTTTTAATACGGCGGTACAGAGTACGATACGATGGAGCCCGACCATGTTAAATTACGGCCGGCAGCCTGAGCCACCCGGCACTGCTTGTCGAGTTCAAGACGAGCTGACTCAGCAACGTTTGGAATACCAGCATTTGATTGAGTAGAGTGATCGGCTATCACGATTATCTGATCTTCACAAGAAAGCTTCAGCTAGAGCTAATAAAGCTCAGGATAGGTAAGCTGGTTATTACAATGCCGGGTGACCAGCTGCTTCTTTTGAAGTCGGGGACTTGGTATGGAAGAAGAACCGAGTCCTCTCATCCAGCGCACAAGGCGTCTCGGCCAAGTTAGCTCCAAAATACGTCGGTCCTTATTTGATCGTCCACAGCTACGGCCCAAATACTGTTAAGATCCAGGATGCTCAGGGATATGAGGAGAAATACCATGTCCAGTACCTCAAACCGTACTTATCGGATAACCATGGCGATGAGTACGGCCAAGAAGACGACATCGAGAGCGATCTACCACGAGGCAAGAGGAACCCGAACGCGACACGGTCCGAAGCGAGACGCAAGCAGGCGCCGTTCCACGCGAGGAACAAGATAACGCAAATGTCGTGCCCCCCGTTAAACGAAGTAGAGGTAGGCCGCATAAAAACGCGATGGTCGTCGCCAGGCCGCGGGATCGCTCGACAGGTAATTCCGACCACTAGCCACCGAGGGCTAGTCGAACGAGGTAGAGGCAGACCACGACGGAACTGCAGTTAATGTCCAGATTTTTGAGCCAGTTTTTTGTACCTGTGTAGCCACTCTTCATGCCTGCAGCCACACAACCTCGGTGCACGGGCGAACGGACAATCCGTCCTACACCGCAGCGAGAGTTACAGAGAGAGAGAGAGAGAGAGACTGATTGAAAAAGTATTTATTAATGCCTAGGAAATTAATTACCCTTAAGGCAAGGAAAAAACAATTTTACAATATTTTATAAATAAAAATAATAACAACAATTCGCTATTTAAAAATAATAACAAATAAAAACATAAGTATAAAATATGAACAAGTGTTCAGAATTACTAATGTAAAAAATAAAAACAAAAAATTTATCGTAATTAAGCTACGTATGTATCACAATTCAATCTTAATTTCTAATATCTATTTGCGCCATCATCATTGCTGAGATAATCATATAGACGTCTCTTAAAAATCAGAATGGTCGAGCTAAGTCTTATCACAGATGGTAATGATTCCCAAAAGTCCATCGCTTGAATGGTAAAAGACCTCTGATATGTACTAGTATGGGCCTGAGGACGCTGAAACCACGAGTATTGCAGTCGGTTCGAACGTCTGACATCGCAACTGGGAGGTGGAAGTAACTCAAACAAATAATCTGGTCTTCTATTAGTTAAGATCTGGTACGTTAACAGACCTAAAAAATATTTACGTCTTCTATCAACAGATAACCAACTTAATTTACTATAAAGCGCATCGAGTTTGGTATCCTTCTTCAAACGATAAATAAAACGCACACATACATTCACAAGACGTTGCAATTTTACATTTAAATAATCAGGCAGGTCATTAAATACTAAACTAATATAATCAAAGTGCGGTATAATTAACATTTCAACTAATTTTTTGCGCATAGATAGTGATAAAAAGTTTCCTTTGTTACGTAGTTTATGAAGGACACCATGTACCGATGAGGATATCTTATTTATATGTGCATTCCAATGAAGATTCTCAGTGATAATGAGACCCAAATTGCGTACAGAACTTACTATTTCAATTTCATGGCCATCAATAATGATCGGAGAAAATAGTTCCTTATTTATGAACCTATGCTGTTGAGCAGAACCTATAATAAGAGCCTGCGTCTTATTAAAATTAACATCAAGTCCATGCAAACGTGCCCAATCTAACACCATGGAGCCATCACTAATCAACCTTGAAATCGATTCATTGCACTCCGAAGGCTTGCAATGAATATATAGTTGTAAATCGTCTGCAAACAACATTCCCCTAGAGTTCTCTAGCACATTCATGATTGAGTTTATACACATTAAGAAAAGAACTGGGCCTGGTGTCAAGCCCTGGGGACACTCGAAGATGTGTTGACAAACATAGACAATTCACCATTTAGATCAACAACAGATTGAGCATGTCTAACCAGATAAGAAAAAACCAGTCTATAACACTATTATCAAAATTAAAATGTTTAAGAGTTTTAAGAAATTCTGTATGACTAATTGTGTCAAAAGCCTTTTTAAAATCAAATAGGATTAGGACCGTCACCATGCCCCTCTCCATCGCATACCGGATATCTTCAGTGATTTTTATTAACCAGACTGATACGGAGATAAGAGACTATTACTCTCAAGATATTCAATCACTTGCAGAGTAATTAATCTATCAAGAACTTTGGCAAAATGGGGAAGGTTGGCGATTGGTTTTGTATTAGATGGTGACTGTGGTTTATTTACTTTACTTAGTGGAATAATTGAAGCACATTTCCAAATAGTTGGGTATTGCTTCGTAGTTATTGATAAATTAAACAAGTCAATAAAACAGGGAACGATTATTGAAAAGATATCTTTAAAATAGACTAGGGAAAGACCATCTGAGCTACGACATTTTGCTTTTGGGAGACAGTGGGTCAAAGCACGAGAAACTTGATCCTGAGTAACAGGCTGGAATGAAAAAACTGGATGCTCTAGATTAGATGGCAAATTATGGATCTCAATCAACTGTTCTGGGGTACAAGATGGGTGTCGACTGGTTACTAGAGTATAGTGCTGAAGTAGATCATCTGATGAAAAGTGTTTTAATGGGGAATTAAATGATTCCCTGACAATTCCCAGTCTACGTAAAAATCTCCAGCTTTGGGCTTGATCAGAAACCACTGACAATGCTTCACTAAAAAATTTTTCGCGAGCTGCCTTTATTTGCCGTTTCACATCCCGTCGCATCGATTTATAGTCTGCCAACAACACAGAACTTCCACGTCTCTTAGCTAATTTATATAAACTATTTCTAACCTTACACATATTCCTGAGCTCTTTAGACATCCATGGAGCAGAGCGTGGACGAATACGGCGAGTAACAAACGGAGCTGTTACATTCAGAGTTGATATCAAGAGTGTACGCAAAGAATCTATATAAGAATCAACAGTCCATGATTCTGTTGGTAAATTGCGCATAGAGAACAATTTAACGGAAATATATTCGGTAAAAATCGCAGGAGAGAAGTTACTGAAATCACGATACGTGCAGATCTTAGCGTTTTAAACTTATAATCTAATATATAATCAATTAAAATATAGTCATGCCCGTTTATAATCGGGCTTAGCGACTGTTTAATTGAACGAACCTTATGTGCAGAGTCTGTTAGTATAACATCCAACCAAGTATCTGAGCTGTCTCTATGATGAGTTGCATGAAAGGGAACCAAATAAAACCCATTATCATTTATTAACTCTTTTAAATGCACACTGTAATAATCGTCAGACAATAAATTCGAATTTAAATCTCCAGCAATAATAACATTTTTATAAATATGCAAACGATTCTGTATACAACTAGTGGCAACATAAATGTATAGCATATTGCTGATCGAGTTACAAGAAAATGATCGGTATATTCTAATTTTATGCAATCTCATTAATTAATTTATAAACAAATATGATTTAATATAAAAAATTTATGCGCGCGTGTGTGTGTGAGCAATAAAAAATCTATAATTTCAAGACTTACTAGGAGAAGCTAAGGTATTCGGATCACGAATCAAACAAGATTTAAAAAATGTGTTTTATAAAATAAAAATATAAAGATATTTACATTTTTGAACCCTAACGGTAAAATTTATTAATATTATACGCTAATAAAAAATTTTTCCAAAATTTACTTTGAATTTAATCGTTTATGATTAAAAAATACACAAACATAAATTTTCAAACTATAAACAACAAAAAAGATAAGACCACATAGATACAATTTATTTCGTCACAATATTTGGGTCAACGGTGGATTAGTAAACGGTTCTTTAGGAACAGTAACTGCGATTTTATATGATGCAATGATTTCCCCGCCTGACCTACCACGCTATATTATAGTTGCATTTGATTCTTTCAAGGGACCATTTATTTATAATAAAGAATTTCCTATTACACCTATTATTAGAACATGGGATTATAAAGGCACAATGTGTACTAGAAAACAATTCCCATTATCGCTGGCATATGCAGTAACAATCCATAAATCACAAGGATTAACATTACCAATGGCTGTTATAGATATCGGAGTAAAAAAATTTTCATCAGGACTAAGTTACGTTGCATTATCTAGAGTAAAAAAATTGATTATTTAATGTTTTCAAATTTTTATGATAAAAGCAGATTTGACAAAATTATGAATTCACAAACTACATTTTTAAAAATTAAATTTCTAGAAAGTTTAAGAAAAAAAATGTAACATCCAATTATACATGTATAATAGTTTACGAATAAAAACCTTGATTATATTTTATCTTTATTTTCATTATTCTTCTATTTATTTACATTTTTGTACGTGTTACCGTATATAAATAATAATATGTACGTAGAATATGTATATGTGTGCATGTCTGCATGTGTGTGTGTGTGTGTGTGTGCCTGTGTGTGTGCGCGCGCCTGTGTCTTTGTGTGTCTCTGTGCGTGTGTGTGTTAGTGTGTCAGTGTGCGTATGCTTGTTCGTGTGCATGTGTGTGTCTCTGTGTGTATTAGTGTGTGTGTGTGCCTGTGTGTGTGCGCGCGCGTCTGTGTGTGAGCGTGTGTCTGTGTGTCTCTGTGTGCGTGTGTCTGTGTACGTGTGTTAGTGTGTCTCTGCGTGTGTGTGTGTGTGTGTATCTGTGGGCGTGTGCCTGTGCGTGTCTGTGTACGTGTATGCGTTATCATTGGTGTGTGTGTGTGTGTCTGTGTGTATCTGTGGGCGTGTGCCTGTGCGTGTCTTTGTGTGTCTGTGTACGTGTATGCGTTATCATGGGTGTGTGCGCGTGTATGTGTGTGTGCGTATGTCTGTGTGCGTGTGTGTGCATGCGTGTGCGTGTGTGTTCGTGTATGCGTTATCATGGGTGTGTGCGCGTGTATGTGTGTGTGCGTATGTCTGTGTGCGTGTGTGTGCATGCGTGTGCGTGTGTGTTCGTGTGTCTGTGCGAGTATGTGTGTGTGTGTGCGTGTATGTATATGTGTATGTGTGTGTCTGTGTGTTTGTGTGTGTGTACAATAATGATAATTTTTTAAGTTTATCGAATATCAATAAAGAAACATGCAAATATCGTCATTTGGCTTCTAAAATTTATACAGCACATCCTTGTAGTATTAAGAAGAGGCCTTTAAATTTTTAGCATGAAAAGTAAAAAGGTTTTCCAGTTCTCGAAGTTAGACCGGAAGCATGAAAATCAGCGCAGTTGATCCATAGAACGACTTCGCTTCGCTCAGCAATAATTATTGCTCTATACCAGTCCCGTTGCCTGGGTATATTATTTTAGTTCGCGATATTTTTCCCCCCCTCTCTCTTCAAGTTAGCCGTTTACCGACTTGTAATAAAAGCGTAGACCTCGGCGACGATTAGAGATTTTGTTTGTTATTTATTCTTTATATTTATTTCAATAAATTCAATTTATCATTACATTTCAATTCGGTATTCGAGTAATTGAATTTTAACCCACGTACGACTCCTTCCGTAATCCTAAGAGCTCGTATATTTCAGGTTGACAAGTGCTCGACGCAATATCCCTGTTTCGTGGTCAATTTCAGATTTGATTTTTACCTGGTTGTTATCTGAAACCCGACTTCGGTTTCAGACTAACCAGATTTGGTAGACCGGACAGGTAACCGCCGCCGCAACGCGGGAAAAATACGTTTATTTAAATACGGTAAGTTTAACCGTACCGCTGAGCAGCCGCGATATTAAAATAAACATCCGTGTGGAAACCAAACTGTTACAATATATAATATATATAACTACCCTAGCGGAAAAAATAAACGGAAAAAAGAAACTGAAAAAAAATGAAAATAACTGTTAAAAAATGTTGACACTGAGACGAAAAACTAGTTTTTATTATGATATTTTTAGTTCCTTTAAGTTTTTATCATTTATACTCAATTTTGAATTTTCTAATTTGGGATAAGGTTTTTTGCATAAATGTCACCAACCAAAGTTTCGTTTATTGAAACTATTGTTAAAAACTATTCCTATTAGATTTTTTCAGTTTCTTTCATTTTAAAAATTCTAAAAAGATCTGATAATAACTGTAAGTAAATGTAAATTATGCCTCGTGTCCCGTTCTCCGATCACTTGGTAGTACCGCTAGTGTACGTAGGTGTCGCCACAATCTTCAGCTTCTATTGTTTTGCCTACTCTTTGCCGATCTGCCGTCTCCCGCTCGACCTCAGGCTCGTCATAACGCTTTTTGTGCGCGAAGCGTGAGCCACAATTCAGCACGTGGGGAGTTTTTTGAGGTTAAGTATGGATAAGGTAGAAGGAAAAAGAGATCGTTCACCTTCGTTGGAGGAGTTGCAGGCTAAGATGGAAGACCTTCGAGGACATATCAATAAAAAGCTAAAGAAGGACGATACTCGATCCGAGGAACGGAACGTTAATGAAAATGATTCATCCGACGGGGCCGACGGTTCGAGCGATTTAGGTAAGTCAGATTTTGTTTTTATTCTGCTTTGGCGACGAGCTCACACGGGAGGTGAGACAGGTCGTACATTAGACGACGAGCTCACACGAGAGGTGAGACATGTCGTACACTTGACTGGGATTATGCGAAAGTTACCTTAAGGGACAAAACATAACCTAGATCATTTGCTCTTTTAGAACAGTCAATAGGAGCTGAGGAGGATGAGCTTGACTCGCCAGGATACAACGACAAAGAAAATGAAGCCAAAAATAACCAGCATAACCTAAAAGTTCTAGGAGAGACAGAGAACGAAAATTCGGCAAATTTCGTTGAACTGGATAAGGAAACTCTGCAAATTCTAAGTGATGATGAGGAATCCGACAATGCCAACAAATTTTCGTTGCATCCGAAATTAACGAGCACATGGCAAAAGATTTTATCTGATGGATTAAAAAAGGATAAAAAGGCTGCGCTGTTGGATAAATATCCGAGAACAGGAAATTACTTTTTGCAGACGCCAAAACTCAATTTGGAAATTGAAGCGAGCATCAATGAGACTAGCAAAAAAAGAGATAAGTTTTTCGTCGCCGATTTGGATTTGTGCGGATCTAGTCTAACGGCTTTGGGACTAGGAATATCCATGATTTTCAATAGTTCAGTCGAGGAAATTAATACCAAAGATTTATTAACAAAATTGGTAGAGTCAGGTAAACTGTTGTGCGAATTGCATAATCAATTAATAAAAGCAAGGAAGGCATTTCTTTATCCCAGTGTCGATAAAAAAGCTCGACTTATTTTGGAAAAGACGGTGACTGGAGAATTTTTATTTGGACCGGATTTATCACAAAAGATAAAATCAGCCAAAGCGGTGGAGAAGTTGGGCTTAGCCATAATGCCACCAACGACAAGTAAGAAGCCAGTCTTCCAGGCTTCAACATCTTTAAACTGGCGAGGCCCGTCTGTAAGAGGTCGAGGTCAGGCGGGTCGCAGGCACAACAGTTACCAGAGAAACTCCGGCCAGTACGGGAGTCAGATTCAAGGAAGGAACCGCCAAGCGAATCGCTTAAACGGCAATCATTCCTCACAGAATGTAACCAACTCAACCAACCCCAAGAAGTAGAATCGGTAAGTCGGATAGCGGGGCGTTTGAAACATTTTGTAAGTGCCTGGTCGGACATAACAAACGATCCCTTTATTTTGAGTGTTTTAAAAGGATATAAAATAGAATTTAGTTCAAAACCAGTTCAGGAAAAAAGACCAAAGCGAAACTGCTTAAATATAAACAATGATCAGCTGATTAGAAACGAAATAGAGAATTTATTGAAATTGGGGGCTATAAAAAAAGTACAAAAATCAAGCAAACAATTTGTATCTCCGTATTTTTTAGTGCCTAAATCTAACGATAAAATGAGATTTGTATTAAATTTAAAAAAATTAAATAATTATATTCCTACAATTCATTTTAAAATGGAAGATTTTAGAACGGCAACAAAACTAGTCTCAAACGAATGTTTTATGGGGTCTATTGATTTGAAGGACGCGTATTTTTTAATACCCTTGCATAAGGCGAGCCAGAAATATGTATGTTTCGATTGGAGGAATAATAGATACCAATGGAATTGCATTCCTTTCGGTCTTAACGTAGCACCGTGGTTATATACCAAGATTATGAAACCCGTGATTAATTTTCTAAGATATAAAAATTTAATTTCAGTTGTTTATCTAGACGACTGGTTATGCTTTGTCAATACATACAACGATTGTCTTCAGAATTTGAGAATAACAATGTAGACATTAGAGTCGCTAGGTTTCATTATTAATAAACAAAAAAGTAGTTTGATCCCTCGAAACAGCTGTAAATTTCTGGGGTTAATTTTGAATTCGGTACGTATGTCAATTGAACTGCCACAGATAAAAAGAATGCAAATTAGCAACTTAATAAAAGAAGTGAGAAGTAAAGGCAATTGTAGTATTAGAGAGTTCGCGAGCCTCGTAGGGTGCATAGTTGCAGCATGCCCAGCTATACAGTACGGTTGGTTGTATTCCAAAAGTCTGGAAAGAATAAAGTATCTTAATTTATTAAGGAGTAACGCGAACTATTCGGCCAGGATGGTCATACCTCAATCTTTGTCAGCTGATTTGGATTGGTGGGAAATAAATATTTCATCAAGTAAAAATCAGATCCATCAATTTACTTTCGAATTAGAAATATTTTCAGATGCTTCTAGTTCGGGCTGGGGTATTGCTTGCAATGGTGAAGTAATTTTCGGGTCATGGAGCGAAAGCGAACGTAGCGAGCACATTAATTACCTCGAATTAACAGCGGCATTTTATGGTCTAAAAACCTTCGAAAAAAACAAGCGGGATTGCGAATTACTGCTTCGAATCGATAATACGACAGCAGTGTCGTACATAAATAGAATGGGAGGCATTCAGTATCCGAAATTAAATCAAATAGCTAGGCAGATTTGGCAGTTTTGCGAAAGTCGTAGCTTGTGGGTCTTTGCGTCTTACATTGCGTCGAAAAAGAATATCGAAGCGGACGCAGCATCGCGTTCGAATAATGTAGATACTGAATGGGAACTGGCCTATTGGGCATTTAAGACGGTCATCGAGAGGTTCGGCCATATAGACATAGACTTATTCGCTTCCAGCTCAAATACAAAATGCAATAGGTATTGCTCGTGGCATCCAGATCCTAACGCATTCTGCATAGATGCATTCACGATATCCTGGACCGGATATAGATTTTTCGCGTTCCCTCCGATATCATTAATTTTAAGAACAATACAGAAAATAAAAAATGACCAGGCGCGCGGTATTCTAATAGTGCCTTTCTGGCCTTCACAACCCTGGTTTCCATTATGGAATACCATGTTAGTAGAGAAGCCCATAATATTTTCGCCAAATAAGAACTTATTATTATCTCCATGTAGGACGATCCAGCATCCACTGGCCTCCAAGATGCAACTGATGGCAGGAGTATTATCTGGAGAGCTTATCAAAGACGAGGATTTGGAGATCGAGCAATTATCTTGATGATCCAATCGATTTCAGAAGCAACACTGAAACAGTATTCTAAACCACTGATGGAATGGGCAGTATTTTGCAAGAATTTTAACTGTGATTTATATAATCCAAAACTTGAACTGTAGCTACCTGGTTATGTAACAAGTATTCGAACGGAGCGACATTTAGTACGCTCAATACATGTAGAGCAGCTTTATCTTTGATAATAGGTGATAAGGTAAGCAAAGATCCAGCGATTAGTAGGTTATTAAAAGGTGTTTATAATAATAAACCGACTAAGCCAAAATATGATAGAATATATGATCTAGATCCTGTACTGTTAAGAATAGAAAAATTATATCCTCTTGAGATTCTGAGTTTATCGGAGTTGACTGATAAGTTAGTCATAATGTTTGCTCTAGTAACTGCTCATAGAAAGCAGACCATCTCTTTGATTAAGACTAGTAATATTATAAAAAAGACCACAGGTTATGAAATAGAGATACCTCATAAAATAAAAAATTCAAGAGCAGGGACATTTCAACCATTGTTACAGTTACCTAAATTTACAGAAAAACCCGAAATGTGCATCGTAACTACACTGGATAGGTATTTAGAAGTAACGAAAAGTTTACGCAAGGATTGTGATAGTTTATTTATAACCACAAGAAAGCCTTTTAAAAAAGCATCAACAGATTCGATTAGCAGATGGTTGAGAACCTTTTTAGTAAAATGTGGAATAGGTAAGGAGTTTGCTCCACATAGTATTCGCCATGCTGCTACGTCAGCAGCCTTAAAAAAGGGAGTTGAGTTATCTGTAATTAAGAGCTTAGCAGGTTGGTCGGAGAGGTCGAATGTCTTTAACCGATTTTATAACAGACCTATTATTAGTAACAAGAGTAAATTTGCGGAAGCTGTGTTGCTCCGAAAAGAATCCGAAAACACTTTGTAATTGCGTTTAAAATAAGTTCATGTATGTATTCATGTAAATTGTATTTATATTTTCGTAAATAAAAATTATGAAAAATTATTTGTATGGTATGTAACTCTGAACATCTACCAAGTGATCGGAGAACGGGACACGAGGCATAATGGACGGATCAAGCGAGCCCGCCGAAGGCGGGCTCGCTTGATCACTATTATGCTGAGGGTCCCGTTCGAAAGATCACTCCCATCCCTCATATGCAAAAATGCATATATCAAAGAATAATATCTCAAAATATATTTTCCCCACCCTCTATATATAAAGAAAAAAGAAACAACTCTAAACGTATGACGAGCCTGAGGTCGAGCGGGAGACGGCAGATCGGCAAAGAGTAGGAAAAACAATAGAAGCTGAAGATTGTGGCGACACCTACGTACACTAGCGGTACTACCAAGTGATCTTTCGAACGGGACCCTCAGCATAATAGTGATCAAGCTTCGCCCGCCTTCGGCGGGCTCGCTTGATCCGTCCATAATTGTGTACATTAGTTTAAATTTTAAACAAAATTTTCGCTCTATATAAAAAAATTTTAAATATAAATTTATAAAAAACATGAATGAAAATAATTGAATATATCTGAAAGAATCTGAAAATAACCGACAGTCTCAAAATTACAAAAAAAAAAAATTATTTATTTTTGTCTCAATTTCGACATTTTTTTTATTTAACTTCAGTTATTATCATTTTTTTTTGTTTTTTTTTCAGTTTTATTCAGTTTCTTTCAGATTCTATCATTTATTTTTTCCTTTAGGATACTTAGTTGCAAATATGATCATGATCTTCATTATATAGCAAATATTATAAGAGGTCTGACACATTTATTACACTTGGATTATACTAATTCGTAGCAGATTAATACAATCGATTCATAATCTATTATGAACGACACGTACATATACATTTACTTGTTGTATTATATAATATTGGTTATATTCTATTTGTCAAATCCGTTTATTGATAATATATCATGACATTTTAAGAACAGGTATCAATTTATTTACTATTTATTCATTATTAACATATGTCAAAGATGATTGTAAATTTATGTAAAAACTTTTATTACTTAATAAAGGAATGCACCTGAAGAGGGGAAACAAAAATGTTTCCGAAACATTGTGTGTAAATAATTATATTTTGATTCGTTAAATCAATCGCGAATATCAAGAAAATTATGAAATATTGAATCTACTATAATGGTTCTACTAGCTATCTTAAAAGATAAAATAATTCTCACTAAATGAGTATATAACTAATATGTTTACGCATTTGTACATTTTCATTCGTAAATCAGTTTAAATTTGAACAATCACAGTGAATCTACTGTAACAGTACTAGAACTTCACACAATACCATGATTTGGTAATAAGCTATTAAACAATCCATAATATATTATAACTAAAATTTTAACATCCATAAATTTCTTTTATTTGGCAAATATATAAATTAATAAATATCTGGTTCTATTAGCAACAATTTGAATTTGCAACGATAATTTCATGTTCATATCCAATATTATTCCTAGATATTTACAATTCTGTACCCTGGTTAATATTTTATCCTTTATTTTTATTTCTACATGATTTGGTAATTTATCAGTATAGTTAACGAAAGTTATATAAACTGTTTTATCCAGGTTCAATGAAAGTTTATTATATAAGCAACCAATCAGCTATTTCATTTAAGAAGGAATTCGTTGTATTATAATTATATTATAATTTAATCACTGTAATATTTATGTATTTATGTATTTATATATTTATATTGAAACTGTTACAAAAATAAGTTTGAAATATGTACTTATATTGATAGATTACTTACTGTAATTATTTTTGCAAGAAAAGATAAAAATAATTTAAATAATTATATAAATTAAGAGAACATTAAAGAAATTAATTAAATATAGGTATACATAAGCAAATGTAAAAAGAAATGTAAAAGTAAAGTGTTTATTTTTTTACACTTTAAACAAAAAAATATTTTAAATTAACCAAAAATGCAGTTAAGTAAACTACACATAAAAAATGATTAAACATTAAAAATTAGCTAGTTTCTTACAATTTCTATTTTTCTATTATAATTACTTGCTTTTTAAATATTGGTTCAAGGTATCTTTATTTATTTGAAACAAATTAGTCATTTCTGATTTCGGGTGGTCAGATCGTCAAACAACACACAGTCGGTATAGGTATATACCTATATTGGTTAAGTATGTTTAAATTAAACCGTGAGAGGTCATTAGTTTCGCAAGCTGTTGAGACGGACAGTCCAAGTGCGTCGCCAGTAGATACTATATACTCGAGTGCCGATGGACGTACATACATTTACTGTCATACCGTCTGTGTTTATCTCCTATTCCCTTGTTACCCGTTCTCTTTCTCTTTTTCTCTGTGTTACGCGCGCGAGCACACACACACAGTTCTTGCAATACATATATCCGATCCTCTCTTTCTCTTGAATACAAAGGCAGGAGTGCGCGCATCCGCATGCGTATGCGTATTCTGTGTAGTATGTACTTGTCGATCAGTCTTTTCCTTTACTTACCTTCTTCCTTCCTCTCTTTGTACCCTCTCTTCGAATTTTATCTTCATCTACCTTAATCTTGTTGGACACATTGTTACATTTTCAACATCGACTCGATTGTTTAATATATCTTACGAACGGGTGATTAAGCTTATTCTGTGTTTCAAAAACTTTCAAGATCTTATAGTACTATAGGATAGTTAACTTTAAATTAACAACCGTTAAGCAGGAATCAACGTTTTAACAGATAGAAACTACTCGACTCGCGGGACTTTCAGTGCAAACTAGGTGTAATTAAAGATAACTAAAGCCGCTAAAAACAATGTGCAAAGACGGCTGATGGCTGAATATTATAGTTACCAATAGTACAGCAACTTTATTTCTCAGTGTAACAGTTATTTATTTGATTATTGCTATCGCGAACGGACCGTTGATATAAGACATACGAGAGAGAGAGGGAGAGAGAGAGAGAGAGAGAGCGAGCAGTAGAAAACCCTCCCAAATCGGAAACCTGACAGAAATGGCGGCGCTGGTGGCAGGTGTCCAGTATGGTCTCTCGTCACACAGCAATTTTCACGAGAACAAGTCTCTTATTTTTGTTAAACTTACGGATTCAGCACAGCGTGCCATTGAGGATTATTTGCGGAATCGGGTGTGTATACATTCTTTTAAACACACTACTACACAATCCTTTCAGATTTTATTTTGTTTCTTTCTCCGTTTATATATTTTTTTCTTGCAATCGCGCCACCTACGCGATTATTTTCATTTACACAGCTGACCCTTTCATTCGATTGACAAATGATTTTAATTACGACATACTTACTATTCGATATCGTTTACATCGCTTTTTTTAGTATATAGAAAATTAGTAATCAGAAAGTGAAAGTTTTGGAGATAAAAATGAAACGAAATGGATACGAAAAAAGAAAATATGGTACTACTCGGAGGGAAAGAGAGAGAGAGAGAGAGAGAGAGAGAGAGAGAGAGAGAGAGAGTAGAAGGAAGTTATTAGACTCCGTTTGCATTAACATATTTTCATTTCTCAGAACTAAAATTATTATCTGGGAGATAATTTTTTAATTACATTTAATTGAGATCGTTATCTTAATATCTTAATAACTTAATTTAAAAAAATACAATAAAGTTTGTTTTGGAATTGGAGTAAATATTAAGATGTTATATAAATTAGGATGTTCTTATATTTTATTATTAATATTTTATATTTAAATTACTTGCTTCGCTATGCACTTTATTTTCTCAGCCTTTTACAATACATATAAAAATAAAACATGTGACTTGGAAACTCAAAAATTATAGATTCTGAGTAAAAACTAAAAATATTAATAATTCACATAGTAATTAATTAAAATAAAATGTTAATAATAATGTATTCATAAATTTATTGCACACATATTCAAAAATAGCTTTTTTATATTTAAACATTTACTGATTAGTCACTACATATTTACTACATTAAATAAATGTGTATAAATATGGATGCATATAACATATGAGTATAAAAAATATTTATCATAGTGTGTAAAAACTATATTATTTAACATAGCTTATAATAAAAATGTTATATGCAAATTTAATATCTACATAAAATGAATATACATTATTATTTCATTTTGATTGTATTATATATTTATATATTCTATTGTGCATAAAAAAGCTTTAATGTAAAAATTTAATGTTTTGAATTGTTATATACACATTTTCTCAAACCGAAAAATATTTTTTTACTTATTTACTTCATGTAGAATATAACCAATATGAAGTTTGTTAAAATATGAATTAAATACTGTATTGTATAAACTGAGTTTATAAGTTACAAAATTAAGAATCCATTGTATGTAATATGATAAAATACAATGAACAGTAATTAAAATATGTTTAAATCTTATGTGCATAAACTTTTATGAAAAATAGTAAAGATTCAATAAATATACATTTAAATTTCAATAAAACATTATTCTGATTTACTTTTTACCCTTGACAATCATTTATTTATAGAATTTTTGATTACAATTTAATATATAAAGAAAATTTATTATACTAATATTTAAATTTTAAAAAAAAGTAATAAATTAAATTTTCTTTATAAGGTGATGCCCATAATGAAAAATTAATTTTTATTATTTAAAATGTATAATATATTTTAATATCATCACATTTTATTATTATAAGTCAAATCTACTACAGATTTATTCACAGGTCACTCCTGTACTTAAACTAACATATGGTACATTTTAACCTAAGCTGTAATCTTTACAAATTAGTCTAAATTATATAAAGTATGGTAGTTTATTAAAGATTTCCAAAAGTATTAGTACTTTAATATAATAAAATGATTGCAATGATTATTTTTATAAAAATCTAAATGAGTGTACTTTATTTATACATATTAAAGTACACAAGGAAAATAAACATATAAACATTCACTACATAGGAGGTTATTTTCATATTGATTTTTAAAAAATAATAATCTAAATTTGGAATATTTAAAAACCATTTTCAGGAAATGGATATTCTTCATTGTTGTCAGGTATAAGTAAACCCCAAGATAATTTAAAAACAGGTTCATGCATTATAGTTTATGATAATTCTTATAAAACCTTGCAATTAATCACAAACCACTCATTTATTAATTGTTGGACTTAATATTTGTCATTTTGAAAAGAATAATGTGGCCATCATTTAACTAAAATATAAATGTGTCAAAACTTAGCAACATATAATGCTAAGTTTCATAAAAAAACGGAAGAAAGAAAAGGATTATCAAAGCTGTAATTATATCTTACAAAAACAAACAAATAAACATTTAGTGTAAAAGAAATATCCTCTTAATAAAAGTCTATAAAGAAAATGAATATAAGAGTAATTTAAAGAGACTTGATAGTATAATAAAAAAAGTAAAACTAAAATTTGGAGGATGAATAAATGAATGAATATATCTGTAATGTTGGTTATAAACTACGTAAGAAAATAAAGGGTACCAACAGTTGCAAGTAACTACATGGATTGTAGTGAAAGAATCAATATTCTTAGTACTAACAAACACATAAGTTATAAAGTCAATTATTAGAAATGTGAAAAGTAAATCAAGAGATGTGGATGGAATTGACATGAAGTTAATATTAGCTATTTCTGAGTTTATTGTAGACCAGTTAGAATACATCTTGAATAATTGTATAGAAAAAAGCTATTTGTTTTGAAGCACTGAAATGAAGAAGTTCTGATACTACAGGCGGGAGTAATAACTTAGCAATTAATACCAATAAATAACTTTGTTTTTTAATATAGTTAAAATTTTTTAGAATATAATTTATAATAGATTTTACAACTTTGCAAATAAGAATAATGTATTAAATTCTAAATAATTTGATTTTATTAAAGATGCAGAAAAAAAAGGTGTTTTCAACAATATATCTAATGTAATATATGAGAATCTTGATAAAATTAGATTTTACTTGCCACATTTTTGATTTGGTAAAGGCATTTGTCACAGTAGACCATAAACTTTTGAAAAGTTTACATGCTTTTAAATAATTATTTAGTTGATAAAGAACAAAAATTAAAATTTCTAAATGTACTTAGTGATCTCTGTAAAATAAAAATATGAGTTGCACAAAATACAATTTTTTGGAATCACTGCTTTTCGTATTGTACGTTAATAAAAATCTTAGACAATATGCAATCAGTCAATACTATCCTATGCTGACAATACAATCATTCTATAAGATAGTGATATGTGATTATTAGCATGAAAAAAATGAATGCTTCATTAAACAAGACAACAAACTGGCTTTCTGTACATTACTATATTACTACATTTATAACATTTAGAAATTATCATGATAGTGCTCCAGGAATTATTAATGTCAAAGTTGATAATAAAAGTTTAAAAAGAGTGGAAAATAGTATATATCTTGGCATTATTTTTGACTAAAATATGAAGTTAAAGCAATTGAGAGCATTCCATATTGCATATAGAACTCATATAGACCCACTTCAGAGAATCCAAAATAAAGATAATAAACAAAAAAAAATTTATAGGCAAATATCCTTTAAATGTGTATAAAACTTTTGAATTAACACATTACTCTATCACTATCCAGAATTAAAAAGTAAGTTTGTATATTTATTGATGCAAAAAATAGAAATAAAACCATTACAGTTATCTCTAAGAAAGAAAATGGTTAGCAATAAAACTAATTATATTCTATCAATAAAATTATTTAATCACAAGTAAATTTTTTAGAAATATTTTACAGGTAATTTATTTGATTTAATTGATATAATAATTAATAAACTGATTTTATTTGATTTATAGAAATGATCATTGTAAAATTGTAAATTATAAATTCAGAATTTAAAACATGCACTTGGAAGAATATTTTTGAAGAATATATTTTAATTATTATTTTTAGTTTTATCAACATTATATATGAAATAGAGGTACACATGGAAAAATCAAGAGGGTAAGGAGTAATAATTTAAAAAAAAAAAAATTCGTACTGTGGTTGCACTGATATCGCTACCATATGAAAAGTTCATGACAAAGTACTGAAATCATTTTTGTTTCTTAAGGGTAGAGTATGGTTAGAAAAATATTTTTGTAATTTTTATAAAATATGTGAAATGTCATCTTTATCAAATATATTATAAAAAAAATTCTTTATTGTTGATTACTAACACCCAAATTATGTAAAATATTAAAATATTTAACGAAATAGGTTTAAAACAGTTACAAATTCAAAAAACTCCTTGCAGGATAAAAGTTATCAAAGGACTTCGATGAAACAGTTTCGAACTTATACATATAAGAGCTTTAACTTTACACAGCGAATAAGATCTTTCTGGCTCGATAAACCTAATTAGTTCAAATAATTGCTTAAAAAATGTCAGATTTTTCATTAAAAAAATAGTAATAAAAATGTTACATTTAATTTTAAACAAAAAAGGCTGTGTAACTTTATAATTCATACATACCTCAAGATGTGTGCAAAATTTCAGGAGCCTACAATAAAAAGTATCCTGCAAAGAATGTTTTAAAGGTATAAAAAATAGTTTTTGAATTATTTAGCTATAAAGTTTAAGATACATGACTTAGTGCATTAACTGAAGATTATCTAATGCTGAAATTAGGTAGACACATAAGTTTTATAATATTAAACATAATTTACGCACATGCTACATAACATTTACAACTTGTTTATAAAATAAAATAAATTGATTTTTTTTTAAATTTTCAACTATACTCTACCCTTAACCAAATCAAATATATTTGGGCTCATTTTCTTCCTTAATAAATTTCAAGGTTAGTTGCCGATACAACCTGATATCTGATTCTTCAATAATACTAAAATATACTATTTAATGTTAGTTACTGATACTTTTCAATCTCTAAGCTGCTTACAAACACAAAGCAATAGGTATAAGCAGTTATACCTGTTATATAATTGGATTTATTGGAATTTTAATAAGTTTCAGGTATTTATTCTATTATATAACAGGTATAACTGCTTATACCTATTGCTTTGTGTTTGTAAGCAGCTTAGAGATTGAAAAGTATCAGTAACTAACATTAAATAGTATATTTTAGTATTATTGAAGAATAATAGTGCCATGTTGTTTGAATGCAAGTATACGGTTACTCTGTTTTTTTCATAAAATGCATTCGCTCTCTTTTTTTAAGAAATTTGCCTAAAAACACCATAACTTTGTCTGAAATGCTCTGCGGCACTCAAACTTTGCACCATTTTGAAGGTAATTAATCATCGATGAATTAGATTCTTGGATGGATAAAATATTTTTGATCGTACAAACCTTTTTTTTACTATAAAGGTTTTTATTGATTATAACTATATTCAAAGTTTTAAAATAATATAAATGAAATATTTCAATTGATTCTTCTTGAAATTAATAAACTTTTTCAAATTTAATGTATATAAGAAAAAATTGTTAGATTTTGAGTTATTAAGTGATAAACATGGCCAAAAAGTCAATTTTTTCAAAAAATTCGATTTTTTGATTGGTTACAGCTCTGGTTCTAATTGAAATTTAGGTCTAAAAATGTAGCTACACTCCATTCAAGTAGTTTTTTACTGATTCCATACATTAAAACAAAATTCAATTTTTTAACTGGATCACTTCACATGGAATCTCCCATATATATAAAAAACACATTCTCCTGTTCAGCAAGCATCTAAAGTTAAGGGTATGCCAGACCTAAATTAAATTCTACTATGCTGACACCTGAATGTAACATGCATTCTTTCTTATATTACAATTATTTCCCTGTTGAAAATATCCATGCAGATTCCATACTAATTCTATACTGAAATCAGTTTGGAATCAGTATGATATTACAGAATTAGAATAGAATCAGTACTAAAACATTACTAACTTTGTTCCAAAATACATTACTGAATTTTTATGAATTATTTATGAAATCAATGATAAATCCGCACCAATACGAAATCAGAAATGAATTACCACTGAATCATTAAAGAATCATTACTAAAATCGAAAAAAATTGATACTGTATCTGTATTGAGGGGACAAGCCAATGTTTCCCTAAAATTTTTGAAAATTAAATTTAAAACTACTAATTTAAAACTTAATTTAAAACTAGAAATTTATAATACACAGAATTTTTAGTTTACTTCCTATAATTTTTTTACTATTTATGTATTCCAATACTAATATAATGCAATTAGTGCTTTTAATATCAAAAATTTGTAATTAATTTCAATTCTCTTCTTACCAAATAAAAAAATATATTTTTAATGTATAATCTACTTTAGTGAAACAGATTACTAAAAAAAATTATATAATTATAAATAAAAAATTAATGTATTCAACTCATTAAAATATGTACTCACTTAATAAATATTCTAATCCACTTAAATGGATCCAAATATATTCATTTAGTTATGTTAAAAATTTTAGACTCATAGTTTAAAAACTTTTCTTAATATTCTGTGGTAAAGGAATTTTAAACCTGACAAACAAAATATTGAAACAATTAACTTTGAATTATGTCAGTTAGGTGTTAATATACCTTTATTTAAATATTTCAAATACATTTGATTATCAGAAGTAGTCAAGATTAAATAATACTGAACGGTCGCTATCACAGACGATTGACATTTGAAAACAATCACGTCTCACACGCAGTATGCTTTCAGTTGCTGACTACGCTCATAGTCTATGACTATGGAGCCTAGAGTGACACCACTCGATGGCACTATTAACTAATTAACATTGTAATTTGTATTTTGTATTTCTATTGGTACGAAATATATCATTAGGAAGTAAGAATAATCAAATTTGAAAAGGCTCCTAACTTAAAGATTAACAAAACGTAAATGTATCATAAATATTATATACTCAAATTGTAATTTTATGTATATATAATAAAGGGTTAATTGTTAAATCGTGTACGTTGTACCATTTCACGCGATTCACCCAGATTTGCAAAGCAAAGTTCATAACTTTAACTTTATTTTAAAATCTCTTAACGTAATTGAACTAAAAATTTTATAAATTAATTAGCTCGTAAATAAAAATATTGTATACAGTATTCAAAATTAATAGTTTATTATACATGTATAATAAAAGTATTTAAAATTGTATTAAAACAAAAAATTCACTGTGTGAATATCAGCAGAAACTATAGGAATACAATTTAAAAATATTATTAATAAAATATTTAACAATTATAATTAAATGTAAATGTAGTAGAGGATTAATCGTTAAATCAACCGTTGTACCTATTAGTATGAAAATTAGCGTTATTTCATGCGATTAGTCGAGATTCGCAAAGTGTAATTTTAAACTATATTTTAGAACCTACATTGTAATATTGAACTAAAAATTGTAAAAAGTAATTGACTCGTAAACAAGACTTTTGTCACAATAAACTGTTTAATATTCAAACAATTTTAAAGTTTAAACAATCCAATTAATATAAACACATATAATGCAAATATGTACAAAATTACAAATATTTACAATTTATAGATTATAAATATTATTATAGCACCGGGTTAAATATTAATAACATTCAATAACTTTAACATTTTCTCTGTCGGTACAAAATGTCGAAAAATTGAAGATGGCGGATCCAACATCGCGGACATTTTTTTCAAAAGTCAACCAATTTTGGCCAAATTTGATATACGGGGGTTTTCAGGGTCGCTGATTACGAATCTAAAATCAGATTTGAAAAAATCAATATGGCGAATTCAAAATGGCCGAAATTTTTTTCAAACATCAACCGAATTGGATTCAATTTTGAATATTGACTTTTGAAATAATGGTGGAAGAAATTATTCATTTTTTTCAATGTGGTAAGGGTTAAAACAATTTGAACATATATACTTTTCACATTTATTACAATAAATATTTGTCCGTTTTCATGCTACACTTTATACATACTCTTTTGCGATCAGGTATTGCAAGTTTCAAATGCTTTGATAACCTAAAGATGATTCTAAATTAAAACTCACAACACTTTCTGCGAAATTTTTACTGGGCATTTTCTTCTCATTCATCATATTGTACAAAATCAAAGCATTCGTCAATGAAGATTGAATCAACGTGTACAAAATTACCCATGTCCATTTCTTTGAACCAATATTTGTTCTCATGTCAGCGACCCTGAAAACTCCCGTATATCAAATTTGGCCAAAATTGGTTGACTTTTGAAAAAAATGTCCGCCATGTTGGATCCGCCATCTTTAATTTTTCAATTTTGATCACAGATTCGTTATCAGCGACCTCAAGAACCTACGTATTCAAAATTTGGTATAAATTAGAAATTTTTTTAAAAACTAAGAAGTTTCTGATTATTTCATGATGTCACAGACGCCATCTTGAAAAAATTTTCGGAAAAATTCGCAAACATCAAATGTTTTAATAATAATATCATTTGCAACATGAATCCGTCTCACGATCTTCGTTAAACCCATTTATTCTAAACAATCATGTCAAAATGTTAAAAAATGTATTTCTGATTTTTCACCAAATTCAAACCGCCATTTTTAAATTTTTCAATGGAAATTTTCAAATTCCGACTTCATAATCGGAAAGTGCGGAAAATTTTAGTTCAGAAAAATGTTTTTTGGTTATTGTTTTTTTTTTCTATAATTTTCTAGGCAAAAAACCAATCGACTATAAAATGTCCGCTTAGGAAGAAATGGGTAAGCAAAGCATTAATCGTCTCGAGACACAATTTATTACGTATAGCGGTTTTTTCTAGCTTCATTTTGTTGCATACTCTTTCTGGCTCTACATTACTGTGAGGCATAATCAAAATATGCAAGAAAAATTCCGACAAATCGCGAAATTGGAACTCTACGGCATCATTTAAATGAAAATATAATCCAAACCAAAAATCAGCAATTTCGATGTTTGGATTAAAAAGATTGCGGCTAACAATTATAAAAAATTAATTGATTCCATTCGGTTACAATCAAATTAAAAGTAGGGTCGTTATTAATGAGACCTCTGAATTGATTAATAACGTTGTGTAAATTATCATTATTGTTTCGATGAAAGTCCGGCGATAAAGCGTTTACAGGCGCTAAGCAATCCAAATTGTCAAAAAAATTATCCTGCAAATTATTAAATTTTTGCCGTAAATTAATGCATAATCTTTGCAAACACTGTCGACAAATTAATTTAAGATTTAATTTATCTTCATCAGTAAAATTTGGAGTATCTGGATTTTTGAAATATACATTAGCCTCATGACCTAAATTAATTAAATTAATGTTTAAAAAATTAGCTTTATTTAAAGGATCGATATTATTCGGATTATTTTCTAAAACGTAATTATGCTGTAAAAATAGTCCAGATGTTTGTTTGTACAAAGAATGCAAAACTTTTTTAATTTTGTGTAATATTATGTCTTTTTGTTGAAAGAATTTATTTACTGTATTTACTTGAGGTAAAATGAAATTAAAAAAAAGCATGTAAGCTATAGTTGAATTTGAACTCAAAAAATCAAGCATGGAGCAGTATTTGCAATATTATCCACTACTACAGCATGCGTAAAGTATAATTTTAGTGTTTCCCATTGCTCAATGATTCTAGAAATGCATACCTCTAATGACAGCCATCGTGTACTTGATGGTTGCAAAATTGTGTGAATTGCTGCATCTAAGAATACCTGGAATTCAATTAGCGTATGCTGTTTTCTTGGTGATCTACTGAAGTGGCTATAAATCAATGAGCATTGTTTAATAATATCAGCAGATAATGCTTTCATAGTATTCTCTGCACATAAGTGTAAAGAATGACTAGGGCATTTTATAATAATGTTTGGATTTAATTCTCTAAAACGTTGGGATATTGAATTGTTAACGCCTATCATAGTGCTACACCCATCAACCGAAAGCTATGTATCTGAAGTTTTCATCGTTAGAATCCAACAAAATTCCAATATATTAAATTTCCAACTAAAAGCCATTAGAATGCATTAAAAATCGTATAGAATGATAAAAGTAAAAGTAATACACCGAAAAATCCCAAATCCAACACCAGGGGGTGGCTTTAAGGGGTACACGGCATATACCACATTAGCGATACACACGTTAGGTAAGGTAATCCCATGTACTTCAATAAAATATCCTCTACAACACCTCACATTGCACAAATAAACATACACGAGTAAGGAAAGCTAGTATAGACATTATCAATGCCCGGAAGTGGAGGTTGACTAGGTGTAAGGGTAGTTATCCCCCCCTAGAGCAAAAAACATTGTTTCATCGGTTTTCTCAAAATTTCAAACTGTTTTCATCCATTAATTTTTTTTAAATTAACAAGTTTAGCTTGTCTTAGTATTAGAAAGATGAGGAAAAAGTTTGATCGTTCGGAAAAAGATAGAAGGGTAGTTTAAAAGGGATGAAACGTGTCAATTTTGCCGTAAATCTGCTTTTACCATCGGTTTTTTCGAAATTTCAAACTGTTTTCATCCTTTAATTTTCTTTAAATTAACAAGTTAAACTTGTTTTAGTATTAGAAATATTTGAGCTTCTTTTTTTTAAACTATATGTGCTTGACCTCAACTGTTTAATGGATTTAAGTTTGAGCAACTACGTCCATTTCTTTCCGAGTTATTGGCGATTAAGCTTAAACATATTTATTTCACAATTTTTCGTTAACTGCATATAACTTTCGTCGAACAGCCTATGAGATTGAATTTCATATGAATTCTTTCATATTTGGGTACCAGAAAATAGCTCTCAAAGTTGCAACGAAATCCGTTTCCCGGAAAGTTGGACCCCTCTTTGTTAGTTTCAAAAAATAGTATAGATGCTCGTGTGCTCAGGCGATTCACGCACGAGTCGCATTTGCCGCCCGAGCGAATATGAGAATATGAGCTCATATAATAACCGTCTGTCATGTTTTCATTTGTTTTTACCTGACTACTTTTGCTTTTTCTTTGTGTTAACTACGTTGTGTTTTGTTCCAATTATTTATTTATTTATTTATTTATTTATTATTTATTTATTTATTGTTTATTTATTTATTTTATTTTATTGTTTTCTATTTTTATAATAATGTGTAAATCACATAAAGGAGAGGTAAATGTTCGCTATATAACCTTAACTTCTGTGTAATACTTATCTTCGAGAATATGTATTTATGATACTTTGTCTTTAATTCATAGTGCAACGATTCAGAGATACTACGAAAGAATTTTTATAATTTTTCATGAATATTGACGTGTAGTAAGTTACCAATGTAATAATTATAATATGTATATTCAATCTTGTTATTATAATCTAATGTAGAATATGTGTAATAAAGGTAATGCCTGAAGAGGATGGAGAATTTCCATCGAAACGTTGCAATGTAATGTAAACAATACAGTGTGTTCATCAATGATCGATATAATACCTAATCTACAAGGAAGTAACTTACATTGAAGCCAAAATCTTAAAATCACAGTATTTTAGTAAACAATTTTTAAACAAATATTTTATAAGAAAATATGTTCAATTTTGTACTTATAGTATGTACTTATTTATAAAATGTTATATTTTTAAATATAAGATTATTTACGTGCGATTTTAATTTACAATTTTTACAATATTACTAATTACCCCCTTACGAATGTTATATAATTTAGCATTATTTAATGATTACAGTACACACACTGAGAAAAAAAATATTAATATTAATAGAAAATTTGTAACCGTTATTTAAAGTTTTTCTATTAAATTCAATATAACGCAAACCATTTGATTGCGATTAGATGTCACATTTAGTACTGTAATTAATAAAAGTTGAGTAATCTTACTAAACATTTATTACTCAGTACTAAATGCGACATATAATCATTAAATTTGTTGCGCGATTGATTAACCTTAAAAGACAGTGTATTAATAGTTAATAATTTTTTTCTGTATATAATAATGAACGAAGGGAATTTCTATAACTTTCATTATTTAAAATTTACACTATCATGCCGAAAAAAATATTTGAAGTTAAAAGACGCGAAATTTCATCTTTCTTGTTATTCTCTTAATGTTGTAAAGTAGAAACCTCACAGGGGATAATAAAAATTCAATTAAATTTAAAGCTCAAAGCTTATTAATTCAAAAGGGGAAGTTTATCTTTCTTCTTGTTTGTCCTTGGACCTGAAAAAGGAATATTAAAGATTAATATGTGTTTATAGAGCGGATGGCCAATAATCTTAACTATCCTCATACTAAAACTGGAACCGGTTACGTGGGCACAAACAAGACCTTTTGTCTTGTTTGTGCGTTGTAGATTCTGGAAGGTTTTGCAAGACTCGCTGTGATGAGATACGGTGTGGAAGTCCCTTGTCAACCTGGGGCGAACTCCATCCTAGTTACCTCCTCACTATGGTTGCTCGTTTAGTACCTGTAAAAGAAAAAAAATATTGTTTATATTGAAGTATGCGGTTAATAAAATGGTAATTAATATATGGATTAAATTGTATAAAGGTAAAGGTAGGAATTGGAGGATAGGAAGGAAGAAAAACATATGTATATCATAAGTATAATTAGGAGTAACAGGAGTTTAATAGCTCGATCCGGGTTACCCTCGTTACGAGTGCTAAAAGATTTGGTTTTCTTACCTATCTACGTGTTGTTATTAAAACCTCTGGTCTTTATTATGGTTTTAAAAGTTACTTACCTTATGGAAAAGAAGATTGTCGCCGTCCAATCTGTCGTCACGCGAACACTCGAAGGCGTCGTCGGTGATCCTGGGGAGGTCCAACGTCGGCCAGGAGTCCCTATATCCTCGGTGCTCTCTAATAAAAAGTGTCACTACGAATATTACCGTGCACTCCACGAATAATTACGCATAAACAATACGTTTCCCCCCTGCACGAGTACGGCAGACGTGTTGTCACTATGCAAGTCTTGGCCGACGCGGTGGGGGGCACTGATGTGCCCATGCGCGTACGCAGACGAGTTGGATGAGGGGCGTGCCAGCGGGGGGAACGAAAGAATGAAGGAATGACTCGCATATACGTACGCGCGTGAGTAAGAGAGAGAAAGGAGATAGAAGGACTGCATAGGAGGAGGCGCTTGACCATGCGGAATAGGAATTTGCAATTCTATCCCGTCGGACCCTCCTATATTCATCGACGAGGAGCGAAATAGGTTAACTGATTAAGAAACAGGGATAAATCGATTGGTTAAATAAACAAGGAAGAAGGACCTCAGTGACCCGGATCGGATTTTTCGAGAGATATTCGAGGACGAAGGAGAAAAAGGCGGTTATTCGGTGTTTGACTATAGCCAGCGAGACTGCTATAATTATTCATTATTATTACCCAAGGAGAAAATATGGAGAGTGTTTTTGGAATATAGTAAAATTTGAGATAGATAGAGAGAGAATAGTATACAGAGGTTCACCAAAGGATATTTCCTGACGGAATTGCGGTGAGTGGTCTGTCTGGTCATTTTGAGATTTCTGTTATTAATTCGCGAATTTTATGAACGGATTTTAAGAATTAAATAATAAACCTACTGTTAAACAATTTCATAAATATTTGTATTCTGTTTTCTTTGAATCTTATCGGTTCACTCCCCCATTTCAGAGTATTGGACTAACGTTGGTTATCGTCACTGTCCGTGGTGACGACGCAAGAATACCTTTACACCCTGGTAAGTCTCAAAGCCTTATCCGCGGTCTGACGCCCACCAAATAAAATCATTCGACCGTTGGAATTGCTAATATAAAATATAATTAATAACAAGTAGTAATCGATAGTATGTCATCAGTAATCGTTGTACACGGAATCCTCTCAAGGAAATACAACGTTACAATGTATTTACAAAATTTATAGTAAGTGTAATATAGTATAAGATATACCTTATTTAATTGCGCTAATTTTGAAGGAGAAGATACCGTATAAATGCAATTAAATAATAATTATCTTCTACACTGATTTTGCATAACTCGTCAGAATGATAAACAATACTGCAGTTAACTAGATTATTTTATACCTATATTTATTTATAAAGATAATTGTTTGAACACTGCGTGTTCTTTTGTTTACAATATTAAATGAGACATTATAAATTAAATATTAAATATAAATAATTGTACTAATAAAATCATGTACCGAATTTATTGAATGCAATATTATTACAATTATTATTTTTAAAATATATTTATTTACATAATTATACATTAACGAAAATTAACATTAATCTTATTATTTTTATGAAAATACTATTACATTTGTTTAAATAATACATACAATTTTTTCGTATACTTAAATTAATATACATATAAATTATATCAGTATTTAAATTATATGATCACGCCGCTGTTTATAGTGTCGTCGCGCGGTGTCGCTGTAGGCTCCATACTCATAGACTATAAGCGTAGTCGGCAACTGAAAGCAACACTGCTCACAGGTATAAGTATATCAAAAATTGATATAATTATACCCGTGTAATGGCGCGAATTTCAATTAAATAAAAATGTCTAATTTACTCATTGTAGAATATTATAATTATAATTCAATATTAATAAACTGTATTTTTACAATTAACTTTGTTGATTCTTGTTGGGGTTATTGTTGGAATAATTCATAAGCATCAACCATATGTCTTAATCGATTTCCACCATTTGTTTTGGCACAAGCCAGGGCCGACATATTATCACAATAGAGAATCATGGTATAAAGATCTTTCTTAAGAATAAATTTGATAGAGTTGTGTAGTGCCATTAATTCTTGGCACGTTTCACTCATTGCCACATATTCCGCCTGGCAAGTCGATAAAGCCACACTTTGTTGTACGTGTGTTGTTCAGGCTACCGTGTCACCAAATAATTTAACTACATATCCACAGGTTGTTTTCGAGTCTTTACAATCGGTCAAACTTGCATCGGAATACGTTTGGATATCACTTGTCAATGATTTATACGTAAGACTGTAGTACCTAGTCCCAGCTAAATATTGAAAGACTCTCTTAACCATGCCCCACTCTACTCTCGTAGGATTTACCTGATGTCTACTCAACACATTAACAGCGTAGGATATGTCTGGTCTAGTTGCATTAGCCAAATATAACAGTGATCCAACTGCCTCTCGATATTGTCGATTAGGAGTATCTAGTTTCAAGTTTACAGTACTTTCCTCTCTAATTATTGATGAAGACACTGGTTTTGTTTTCTCAAACCCGAATCTCTTGAGCATCTTTACTATAAACTTTTCTTGGCTCAATTGCATAGTCTGTTCTTGTATATGTCTTTTAATCGTAGAACCTAAGAACTCTTTTGGTTCACCTAAATCCTGTACTTTGAATTCTTTATTTAGATTATTGCTAATATTTTCTAAATCAATGTAATCGTTGCCACCCAATAAAATGTCGTCTACATATAATAGTACAATTATAATTTTGTTTAACTTAGTTTTGATAAATAAACATGGATCTAACTCATGACAATGAAATCCCATTTCGTTCATACTACGCGAAAATCTGTCGTTCCATTTTTTTGGACTAATTTTCAAACCGTACAGAGATTTCTTTAATTTCCAATCATGATTTTCTTTAAATTGTCGACTTATCATCACGCCTTGAGGGATTTCCATGTAAATTTCTTCATCTAATTCACCGTACAAAAATGCGGTTTCAATATCTAGCTGCTTCAATTTTAAGTTATATTTATTTGCACTTGACAGAAAGCTTCTCACTAAAGATAATCTAGAGACCGGAGCATACGTCTCTCTTAAATCGTAGATATTTTTGTCTTTGAACCCTCGAATCACTAATTTGCTTTTAAGTTTTTCTTTACCTGATTCATCAATTTTCCTTTTTAAAAACCCACCGAGAGTCTATTATGTTAGCTCTTTTTCCATTTTTATTATTTTCAGGTCGTTCGACTATTTCGTATACTTCTTTAGTTTCAAGAGCATTTAATTCAATCCGAATTGCCTCTATCCACTTTTCTCCCTCTGGCGAATTTATCGCCTCTCTATACGTTTGAGGATCACCCTGTATTTTAGCTAATAATGCATGATAAGCAACATCACTCTCCATTTCATTTATTTCCACATTTTCAATCTCATCTTTTAGTGAATACAGAACTTTAGGTTTGTTATCTATTCTGCGCGGCCTATCTTTTTTTCGTTTTGCAGCAGGTTCTAAAATATGTCCCTCTTTTTCTATTTCTTTATTCATATTTTCCATTTCCCTTTCATCAGATTTTCCAAAACTTTCAAATTCTAGTTTGTCATTGATTAAAGTCTTGTCTTTACCAAAGTAGTCTTTATATACAAATTTTTCTATTAACCTTACATGTCTAGATTCGTACAATTTATTTTGTTCAGGAACATAGATTATATACCCATCTAGAACGTATCCAACAAGAAAACCTCTTAAAGCCTGAGTGCCAAATTTAGGTCCAGTATTTCTGGGTATTTTAATATAACAAACGCAACCTCTATCGCATCTTAGAAAGCAAAGTTTTTCATCAAAACCTATTACGTTTCTCAAACTGTTAATACCCATTTCAATGTATCGCGGTACATCGCTTTTTGTTTTTATTGGATACGCTAGTGCAGTTCTCGAAAAATCATCAATTAATGTTAAAACAAACTTGTATCCTTTAGGATGTGAAGTTGGATTGATAGGTCCCATCGTATCTGAATGAATAATATGTAGAGGTTTTGTTGCCCTAGTTCTTTCCTTATAAAAAGGTAGTTTAGTTTTTGAACAAGTTTAACTTTATACGGCTGAATTTCCAAGTGTTTTGTTAATATTCTTTCTGTTGTACCATAGGATACGCTATGTTCTTGTTATATATTTCTGATACTGTTATGCGGAATCAACGATGCGCAAAATATTATTTTAAGTTGCGCAACGTGAAAATTTTACAATGCAAATTTTTTCAATTTTTATTCAATTTTTTATTTTTAAATACCAAAAATGTTTATTGGTCTGAAAATGTAATAACAATTAACTATTAATTTTTACTTTTAAAAAAATTTATCAATAATAAGTAAATTGTTTGAAGTATATGAATATTAATTAGAAGATGTTATATGTATAAAAAGATGTTTGTAAAAAAATGTTAATTGTTAAATGTTAACCTCAAAAAACCTTAAATTAGGGTCAAATTCAAGGTTCCCATTGGATAGCCAGGGGGAAATCATAAATCCCTATAATTTTTTTAATTCATTATCATGATGAGCTTTCAAACATCCGGAAAAGCGGGCCACAATGGTTCTTGATCTCCGAATGACCTCCGATTGACCTTTGACCCACATCATGATGCATACTGTCGTACGTGGAATTTTACGAGCTTTCAGGATTCATGATCAAAGGTGGAGCATTCTATTTGAAAAAATTGACTTGACCTTCTAATGACCTTCAGGATCAAGTTCGAGGTCAAGATCAAGTTCTTCGTCGAAATCCCTACAACTTTTGTAAAGATCATTTCCCCATGAAGTTCATAGTTTCAGTGATAAGGGTGGGTGGGGTACTCACAATGAGACATATGGATCACCCAGTATATATAATTATCCAGATACCTGAAGATAGATAATATATATTTATTTGATCATTATTATATTCATTGTATTGATTGTATTACATCTGTTGGTGATTCATTTCAATTACTAATATAATAAATGATATTATAGGGAGTGAGTTATGGCGCGTTACATTATTTATTTAAATTATTTATTTAATAATTGAAATAATCTTTTGCTCACGTACTTAGTGGTGATACGGGATCTATCCTTAGATCCCGTAATAAAATATTATCAACCAGTGTTTTCTCTTTATGGTGTTAATATTCGTTATAATGAGTGAATAGATATCCAGATCTATATTAATTAAACAGGACTTCCTCTGAGTGGGTCCATCGGGTTATTAAGGACGAATAAAATATTTATTATTTTACTGTTGATGTATGGGACCGGCAGAAATTTTATTTAATACTTTTTAAAATATAAATTTTAAACCAGCATCACAAATGATCTTGTGCTTCCTTTAAAGATAATCTGGAAATTTTTTAAATTTTTTTATTGATAAATCAGCGAGATTTTTGGACTTGTATATTACCAACCAAAAATAATTAATCATATATAGTTAATTTATAATTAATTCTTTCGTAAAAATTTCTGTCACGCTATTCTATTTGTTTTGAACAGTGTCTGTGATCTTTTCTCGATTTTTCTTATAATTAGGTTTTAAAATTTTTGGGATTCTCAAGGTAGGTTTTTGCAATTTGGGTATCACATCCGTATCAAAGCGATATATAATGGTATTTAATATTAAAAAATTTATTGATTTTTTATCTGAATGTTCAAGGAATTAATTGTCACTTGCACATTTAATAGCAATAATTTTCCGGTTTTTAAAAGCTCAAATTATTCTATATGATCTATTCAAATACTGATAGATGAGTTGCCAAATAATGTGTGGTTGATTGAATGCAGCCATAACGGCTGGTTTATAGTTTGATTAAATAATCCAAAAATGATTGTTCTTCTAAAGCATTTGTAAACGTAATGGATGAGTTAAATACTAATACTAAAAGTATCACTCGTAGAATAAATGTCAATGTGAATGTTAAAATACATCCCAGGTGCTGTTGTGTTGACGCAGTTGCAAGCGCCTCAATTCAAGTACACATTCAGTTTAATAGATCATATAGTTGCGAATAATGTTATCATTCTGATGCTAAGATTGAACATACGAAGAAAAGTTATAAAATATTCAAGAGCGTACTTTTACAAAGTTAACAGTTGCTAAACTACTATTTGGTATCAAAGAAATTTCGTTTTTGGTACACCTTTACTGCTTTGATGTAATAAACCGATTTGTTTTCGATGTTATGCAATGTATTATTTTAGGAATCTGCAGACTGTCCGCGCGTTGTCGGTTTGAAATTCAAGTTCTGCAACAGATTTCCCATCAATCTTGACCACTTAAAGTGAGAAAGTATTAGAATCCCAGAGAATGGAAAAACTAGCTACTTTATTACAGTTTGCCCATTTAGCCAATCTATGTCTATAAATGAATTACAGCGAAAAATTTATTAAAATAAGTTGTTAAAAAAATAGAAGAATTATATAATAAACATGCTATGACTCTTAATGTGCATTAACTGCAATATTAAAGTTAGAGTGTTGTCGATTGGGGACGCACACAACGGATACTCTTTTGAATCGGACCATGCAATGATAAAAGCGACAAAAGCATTATTACACCAAATTTGTAAACAGCTTGAGTATAAAAATAGCACATTATTAGACCATTTTTTGAAAAAATTATGACAATTCACCAGTAATTAATTTTATTTCTCAATTTGAAAAGACATATACAGGACAATCGATAAATATATTACATGTTTACTGATGATGAAGTGATTCCTTCATGTAATCTATTAAAAGATTATACAAATTCATATGATAGAATGACTATAAATGATTGTATATTTATATCAACAAACACCTTCTACGAAAGTGTAAAAATTCGCAAATATGGTGTAATTTCAATCACACTTTTGCAATTGCTATCTTATTTTATAAAAAGTTACTGTACTAGAATAAACTAAAATAAAAATGAAATCGGCAAATACTTCTTTTGAAATATAACACATTTTTTCAATAAAGTATATTACACAAACTCTATTTTATAATTTTTAGCCCTGCCATGTTTTACAACAATAAATAAACAATAATATTTATAATAATATTAATTTGTGCCAAGTCAATTTCTCTATATCTAATATAACAAGAATTTCACTTTTTTATTATTTTTAAATATTACTTACTTTTGAATAATATTTCATAACTCGAATCGGACAATGGCTTACAAATATTTTAATGTTGAAAACAATAGGTAAGCTATATAAATAATTTTTAATGTATAAGGCCTGTACATGATCAGTACAGTGGTTAATATTAAAACTAACACCGACAACTTCGCTCGCTGACGCTCGCTCAGTAGTATTTTAATTGTGACTGCATGAAATATATTTCTATAAAATATACAAACGTAGATTATATAATTATTAAAATTAAAAATTTTCATTAATCATAATGCAATACACATAAAAAAATTTTCTCGTAAATAATCTCACTTCATGGGATTTATCAGCGGTTTATCAACTTATTAATCAAATTGACCCTTTTCTTTGAAAATTTTTGTATGATTAGTTTATAACGAAGTAAATTAATGGATTTAGCAATTTCTATTAAACATAGAAAGGTTGGCTATGTGGTATTGTTAGTATATCAATGACGCTAGAGGTTACTGTCGAGTCGCTCTTTCGCTCGGAACTTAGTTTTTTTCATTTAATTTTAATAATAATTATTGATATAATTATTAGAAAATAATTTCGTGCCATCAGTAAAACTAATAATAGCTCTGAAATGACATTGAGGGAAGGTCAAAAAATAGTTGTAAAAGAACGTGGAACTCATGCTGGAGCAGCATCTATTGTAAACGATATACATATTTTTCAATTTAATATATTTGCCGGAAAATCCTCCATATGCAGATTAGTTAAAACAATTGGCTACTGGACTATCCGAAGATAAATGATGTATGAAGTTGAAAAAGAAGAGATAGAGCGATGTACTAAAAGTAGTTGCATACCGAAAACGATAAACATGTCTATAAAACAAAACGAAAAATTAGATAAAGATACATATAATGAAGCTACTTGCAATGAAGTAGCGATGGTATTTATAGGAAAAAATAGACGTCCTCCTGCATTCAAGATATGAGAACCCAATTAGCATTCCTTTATTAAGTAACACACTGATTCTATGACTAATTCACTTATTTATCCAAATGGAGGGTATGGATCGATGTCTAATATGAAATGCAAAAATAAAAATAATAAAATTTCAACTTCATAATTTTATAATTATAGATTTTCTGTAAGAAATGGTTTTAGTCCATATCTTAATTTGGGAAAAGTTTCTGAACAGACAGAAATTTATGCTTTTATAAAAGTTGATACCACAAGATTATATTTTACAAAAAAAGACAGAAACTGAAAATGTAAAAATCGGAAAAATATTTATTCTTCCATCAAATTTTATCGGCAATTCAAGATTCTTAAAACAAAATTATATTAATCTAATGAGTTTAGTAAATCGTTATGGAAAGCCTGACTTATTAAAGTATTTCAACAAAAAGTTAAAGAATTTGAAAAATTGGTAGTTAGAAGGTGTTTTAGGAAAATGTGTTGTTTATACTTATGTTATTGAGTTTCAAAAAAGAGGTCTGCCACACATACCATGCTGTTATTTTTAGATGAAAATGATAAAATTAATAATCTTGAAAAAGTGGATGAACTTATAAATGCAGAAATGCCAAATAAAGATATTTATCCTTGATTACATAATATTATAAAACAATTTATGATACACGGTCCTTGCGGAGTACAGAATACAAGTTCTCCCTGTATGAATGAAGACACAAAAAATGTATGAAAAATTTTCCGTAAAGTTTTAATAACCAAACAATTTTTAATTCATTTGGTTATCCATCTAATATACGAAGAAATGGTGGTAAGCAAATTAGTTATAAAGCTAAAATTTATAAAAGATTAGCAGATAATCGATTTGTTGTTCCATATAACCTTTACTTGCTACTAAAATTAAATGTCATATTAACATAGAAGTATGTGCTACTGTATAATGCATAAAATATTTATTTAAATATTATTATAAAGAACTTAACTGTGCATTTATTGAAATACGAGATGCTGATGTCAAAATTAACCTTTAGAGGACGGGAAAAATTTGGTTCAAATCAACCTTTTAATTTACCCGAAATGTATGTATTATTTTTTTTGGTATGCTGACTATAAAAAAATAAAGAAAAAAATTCTGAAGGTGTCCTTGACCTTGAAAATTGCAATTCCAAGGTCAAGTTTTTTTTGTTGCTATATTATCTTCTACTTTCGCTCTTAGCGTGACCCAGGAACAATGACGTGGACGTGAAAATAAGGTTGTAAAAAGTGAATTACAATATCGTCAGTAATGCCTAAATCAAACTTTTGTTAATCAGTATCTGCACCAGTATAAAAAATGAACCCAAATATGTATCCAGTCTTACAATCTACAATCATGAAAAGTTTGATGCTAAAACGATTTCAAAGGAATATATTGTTTGAATCGAAGCCTACCTTTCCATTGTAACAGACTTTCATCTATACATAAATTTCTCCTTGGAGCAATAGCTGCTGAAAATTTACTTTGCAGGAATCAATTACTGACCATTTTCGCTAAAGGGTGATTTACAATTTCTTCGTTATCGTAAAAATGTAAATTACGCAGAATCTGAAGATATCTATCGCGAGACATTATTTGAAAAAAAATGGAGTATGCAGTAAGGGATCTGTAGACCAATAATCTTTCAAATTACCTTTGCGTATATGACCCATTAGAATCGAAAGACCAAGAAATTTTTCAAGTTCATCTTCTGTAAGAGGATTCCGAGATTTTATAAGTATATATCGTTTTCCATTATCATGAGTTTCATAACGATTCGTCTCGTCCACAATTATTTGAAGTAATGATGAATCAAAAAAATAATTTAGATAATCGATTGGATTAGTTCCTGAGTCTTGGATTGATGGATAAAAATACGCGTTGTGAAAAATTTCACGTTCATTATAATTATCTTCAAAATTAATGTCACCAATTTCTTCATTTTCTACGTTTTTTTCCTTCTCTGATTCGGATTCGCCACTAATCTAACCATAAATTTCCATTTTATGAAAGATAAGATAATCTGATGAAGTATTTATATAATAACGTCAAAAAACTTATAATAATACAACAAATAAATGTGTACGTGTCTTATAAGAATTCTAATCGTAATAGATTATGAATCGATTGTATTGATCTGCTACGAATTTAGTACAATCCAATTATAATAAATGTTAGACCTCTAAAAAAAATACTTACTTTATTGTAAATACTTATTCTTATTTACATTGTGGACCTTGGATCTACATAGATAATAAAATGAATTTTCCGATACGCAGTATTACTTCGAACATACAATTAGCGCATCGAACAATGTGGACATAACCAACTTCAGGGACAAAATATCGAAAAAAAAATTTTGACTTCAGAGTAGCAATTTCCGAGGTCAAGAATCCTTTCGGGAATTTTTTTATTAGTTTTTTCAAACACAGCGCATCAAAATATATATATATATATATATATATATATATTTTGAAGCTTACATAGCAAAAAAAGATTTTACTTTGAGATGATGGTTTTTAAGGTCAAGGACACCTTTAAAACTTTTTTTTTATTATTTTTCTTTTATTAAGCACATCAATTTCACCTTTAAGGGGATGTCGGAGCTATAGCCTCCATCAAAAGCCGCTCGATCTCACGGCTTCGAATGGCGCTGTAGTCAGGTGTCGATTTCTACGATAAACGTACTTAAAACATAAATTATAAATATTACAGCTACATAGAGCTGTTGAAAGATACTTTCCCCCCTAGCTATGACTAAACTTAAGGTAATTATAATATTACTCTTGGCAGTAAATGTTTATTTTTTTAAAAAAATGTGAAATACGTCTCATATTTAATGAATCTATATCTGCCGTAATGCTACACGCAACGTATTTCACATTTTTTTAAAAAAATAAACATTTACTGCCAAGAGTAATATTATAATTACCTTAAGTTTAGTCATAGCTAGGGGGGAAAGTATCTTTCAACAGCTCTATGTAGCTGTAAAATTTATAATTTATGTTTTAAGTACGTTTATCGTAGAAATCGACACCTGACTACAGCGCCATTCGAAGCCGCGAGATCGAGCGGCTTCTGATGGAGGCTATAGCTCCGACATCCCCTTAAACTATTGAAATAAGGTTGATGAAAATTTTAACAATTCCGAAAATATTAAAAAAATGAATATGACTACGACGAGATTAAGGGGGTCCCAAAGTCAATTTTATGACTGTATTAACGACCTACCGTCGATATAGTAGGTTCCATTATCAGTATAATACGCCATCTAGCGTACAATTCAAATAATGTCGGTAGATTGCGTAGTTATACTAACATTGTGATTTAAATTTATGGAGATAATATAACATAAGCTGGAAGCAGTTTATTCTCTGTCGAGAGAGACAAATTTTTTTTCTGTAACTTTGAGAACGTCTTCTCAGCATGTAAGATCTCTATAAACAAAAAATGTGTACTTATAAACAGAAAACTTTTTTATGAATTCAGTTACCTACTGAAATATTTTTAATACCTTAATACGATAAATTCAGGATTGTTTACACGTTATAGAGTGGACAGTTGGGCAGACAGTACTTGTATAGTTAGTAGTCATTGATATTGGTACTTACTATGAAGTGATAACAATTTTAATAAATTGTTAAATTTTTTTAACAATACGAATCAGAAGCTATAATCTATATACCTGCTCTTTGAAAATGCATGCTATTAATAGAAATATGCATATCATGTATACTTTTAATCAATTTTTGTACATTCATATTTTGTAAAATTAAAATGTACATTTTCATTGCACATTCACTTAAAAAAGGAGTACAGCTACTATAAATTTCTTTTTTATTCAATTGTCTAATAAAAATTGCTTATAATTTTTAAACAGTCTGTGCAAAGGTGATCTGACACCTATCACAGAATTAGTTATATGCAATAGATAAAATAGTATAGCACAATCCACCCCCTTTCTAAAACCTACTTACCCGAGTACCGCACACACATATTACCCTATTTACATTTTAATTACGCAATGCTAACCTAATAATATTCCCATGAATTCAATCCCCAATTTTTGCTACAATCCATCAGCGAAGCATTCTCAATAAAGAGACAAGCAGCTATTATTGGTCTTGTTGACCAGGAACAAGCCCAAGGAATCAGGACAAACACCAGCATTAGCTCTCCAAAATCCCAGAAGTTGATCAAACAGAAGGCAGACAGGTCCTTCTCCAATCAGCAGGTGCATTAAAGGCTGTATATCCTCTACGAGATGAATCAAGGCCAAGTCTGAGGAACAGCAACACGTACTCTGAATGGCTCCGTTGATTGCTGATGGCTTGTGCAGGTTTTTTGTGAAAATATTAAAAAATGAGAAGGAACACACTACTGGGGAATGGGAGACTGGGAAACAGGAAGCAAAGACGTATAAAAACGAATACATCTGCCTGTTGATATGAACTGATAGGTTAGGGAAACTCGAACCTTTCCACCTGTAATATAACTATACAAATAACTGTAAGCTTTCACGGCTAACTAACTTACCTTTAAATGGCCCCCGGAACTCCACGTTAATCCTATTGCGAGCCAGCGTCGAAGAAGCAGCACTGCGTCATTAGCAACATAATAAAGAACCCGTTGACAGCTCGGCAAGAAGCGTGATCGGACACGTATACCGACAACCGAATGCACGGGCGAACACTCGCATCGCGCACGGACGAGACAAGCCTAGTCCCGACGGAGATGAGACCTCCATGGATTTCGTGTAGAAATGTTCGAATATTGTTAGTTAAAACTGAAATATTTGTCTATTTAATTCACTTCCTGATAATCGAAAGAGCAATTTTCTTTATTTTTTTTCAAAGCAGTGACGCTTTGTAATCGAGCAGCATAAGCGACTTGGTGGTGCGCGAATACTGGCGATCGACAGTACGTATGCTCCATAAACTCCCCATAATCGAATCTCTCATTCGAGATTGAGTATTCTGGTTATATTTGATGGCAGTGGCGTCAAAGCTATAATTTAAAGACAAGATATGTCTTTCATCCTTGTAAAACTAATTTTAACTATAAAATAAGTTGCAATTACGTACTGAAGGATCTTATACCAAGTTTGTATATTACGAAAATAAATATAGTTAAAAATTGATTTCAATTTATTTGATAACTAAAAATTTAAGTTTCAAAAGTTGTAAAGCCCAAAATATGTAATTTGTAATTTTCACCCTTCATTGTTGAATTAAGAAATGTTTGATTGTTAAGGGTCAATAATAAATAAATGCAATTTATTTATTTCAGTGTACAACGTTTCGTCTGCTAGGTTTGCAGACCTCTTCATGTACTGAATTTGTGGGACAAAATTATAAATATTTACATCAACTTTTATAATAATTGTGAATTAAGAATTAAATTTTATCTTAATATTGAGTATAATGTTACAGCCCAGTGAGCTTCGTCGAATAACATTCGACACGAAATCAACGAGTATTTATACAAAAACAAAGTAGGTGTGTGTTTACAAACTATATATAGTATAGTTTGTAAACACACTTCGGAAAAATTTTTATATTTTTCATTAGAAATGCTTCCTGATTCCATTTTCATTTTAGTCCTTACTAGTGCAGTAGCTTTTGATAAAGTTTCAGTAACATAAATTTTTAATGAAAATTATGTTTAAGATGTGGTACAAAATACTTTTTTTTTATTATAATTTTAACGTCTCTCTTTTAATGCTCCCAAATCTGTGCTAATCAGCGACGGAGGTCATACGATGTCTTTGTTAACCCATTAAGTCCCAACCGACCATTTCACAGTCGATTTGTTTTTCGCTTAGAAAAAATAGAGAATAGACTAGAATAAAAAAGGAAATGACAGTTTCTTATATAAAATTACCTGCTCTATCTGAATTCAGCATCAGATTTTTGATATTTTCCACGGAAAATTCAATATAGCCGCTCAAAGTAAAAAAAAATCCATTTTTTTGAAAATCGACTGTGGGCCTTTATTTTCTAATTTTGACGACAAAATCAAATGCACATAGTAAAACGACCATTTGAAGAAAATGAAAATCTGATGCTGAATTCAGATAGAGCAGGTAATTTTACATAAGAAACAGTCATGTCCTTTTTTTATTCTAGTCTATTCTCTATTTTTTCTAAGCGAAAAAGAAATCGACTGTGAAATGGTCGGTTGGGACTTAATGGGTTAAGAAAGCACTTGTTGAAAATACATTCCCCACTGGTGTTTGTATCAATCGGCCAGGGCTGGGAATCGAACCTGGGACCTCCAGATTACGAGCCCGACGCCCTAACCGACCGAGCCATCATGTATATTATGGTGACGTAGCCACTTCATAGGATCACACCAAGAACTATCCTACTATTTGTTGCTAATTTGTTGTTAATTTATTGCTACAAAATTTTACAAGATTTTGTTACTATAGCCGTTTCCGAGAAATGACGGGTACGCTGCCTTAATATTATGCTAGCGTAGCCAATACCTGTAACTCTCGACCTTATTAAGTTATGTAGATGAATTTAACGGCATATTTTGTTGCTAATTTGTTGCTTTGTAACCATCTTTTACGAAATAATAATATACCAAACCCCTAGCAAACATGCCGCACCCATAAAATGTTAAAAAAAAATGTTTCATATTAATTAATTTTTTATTTGATATAACAGTTTAATTTGTTATGATTTAGTTTTCTTCTATTTTCTGCAACAGAGAGATACAAAATTAACCTATATAATGATCAGAACACGTCTAGTGCTGAATGTACCCCTAAAATGGGTCTGAAGTTTGAATCGTTGTACCGCAACGAATTTTTCAAATTCTTCAAAATCAAATTTGTACGCTTTAAAACGCTAAAATATGGCTCAAAATATAAATCCTCGTTATAACTTTACATATTTTTGTGAAAAAAGTGGGGAGAAGTATTTCCAGGAAATTTTATCCAGAAATAGTGGAAATACCCATTTTTCGATTTTTTTTCTCAAATATTTTCAATCGGCATATTTTTAAATCCTTTAAAATGAAAAGTTTAGCTTATTACAAACCAAGAAGGGTGCATAATATAATTTGGAGATATTAATGCGATATGACTCGATTGATATAATTTGATTAAATGATTTAAAAATATGCCGGTTGGAGATATTTGGGAAAGATGGTGGAAAAACGGGAAATTTCTTTATTTTCGACCCGTTTAGCCCCCCCCCCCCCGCCCCGAAAAACTACCCTTCATATTTATTCGGGAAAGCAATAATGATTGGGCATCCTTTTTGGGTTATAAGAACTTTAACTTTCCATTTAAAGGATTTAAAAATATGTCGATTGGAGATATTTGAGAAGGAAGGTCGAAAAACGGGTAATTCCACAATTTCCGGGAAATACTTCTCCCCACCATTTTTTGCACAAAATTATGCAAAGTTACAACGAGGATTTGTATTTTGAGCTATATTTTAGCGTTTTAAAGCGTAAAATCTTATTTTGAAGAAATCAGTCTTTCTTCGTTTTTATGTTACGAAACATATCCTAGAGTTTCAATAAAATCCGTTACCCAAACATATGATGGTCTCCTTGTTAGTTTATTATTCATTAGTTATCATAATTAAGCGGTAGATTAAAACAAGGTTTTAGGTGGAGACTTTAGGTGGAGAAATTTAAACAATGAACAGCATGAGCATTAAGCTAGCATGGACTTAGTGTTTATTAAGGGGACATGGGGGATGAAAAATATCTTAGCTGGTAATAAATTATATTTTGACTTTGTTTATCATAATCAAGTGGTAAATACGACAATTTTCCGAAAATATCAATTTTATAGCAATTTTAGAGTTTTAGAGGAATGATAAGGGGTTAATTTTGAATAGGGGTGAAATCGGCGGTAGCCTATCTTAAAGTGCTCAACGGGCTAAAAATTTTGAGCCGTAACACGACTTTATAACTCAATTAGAACCAGAGTAATAAAAGAGTCAGGCCAGCTTAAGCATTAAGCTAGCTTGGACTTAGTGTTTATTAAGGGGACTTGGGGGATGAAAAATATCTTAGGTGGTAATAAATTATATTTTGACTTTGTTTATCATAATAAAGTGGTAAATGTGATAATTTTCTGAAAATATCAATTTTATAGCAATTTTAGAGTTTTGGAGGGACAATAAGGGGTTAATTTTGAATAGGGGTGAAATCGGCGATAGCCTATCTTAAAGTGCTCAGCGGGCTAAAAATTTTGAGCCGTAACACGACTTTATAACTCAATTAGAACCAGAGTAATAAAAGAGTCAGGCCAGCTTAAGCATTAAGCTAGCTTGGACTTAGTGTTTATTAAGGGGACTTGGGGGATGAAAAATATCTTAGGTGGTAATAAATTATATTTTGACTTTGTTTATCATAATAAAGTGGTAAATGTGATAATTTTCTGAAAATATCAATTTTATAGCAAATTTAGAGTTTTGGAGGGATGATAAGGGGTTAATTTTGAATAGGGGTGAAATCGGCGATAGTCTATCTTAAAGTGCTCAGCGGGCTAAAAATTTTGTTTTGAGCCGTAACACAATTTTATAACTCAATTAGAACCAGAGTTATAAAAGAGTCAGGCCAGCTTAAGCATTAAGCTAGCTTGGACTTAGTGTTTATTAAGGGGACTTGGGGGATGAAAAATATCTTAGGTGGTAATAAATTATATTTTGACTTTGTTTATCATAATAAAGTGGTAAATGTGATAATTTTCTGAAAATATCAATTTTATAGCAAATTTAGAGTTTTGGAGGGATGATAAGGGGTTAATTTTGAATAGGGGTGAAATCGGCGATAGTCTATCTTAAAGTGCTCAGCGGGCTAAAAATTTTGAGCCGTAACACAATTTTATAACTCAATTAGAACCAGAGTTATAAAAGAGTCAGGCCAGCTTAAACATTAACCTGGAGTTATTTGGTGTTAAAAAGTGTTGGGCAGTGGCTAAAAATTATTGCGTTTGGTAATATATTAGCTAAAAAGTAGCTAAAAATTCCTGGAGGTTTTTTTTTTTATTTCGCTCAAATGGCCTCGCCAGCGTAATGGACCCGTTTTCACCGTACCCGGGCTAGGACTCTGCATTCGTACAAATGCCGTGTAGTGTTGCCTGTGGGCTAGCTACGTTTCAAGAACTCTCGGACCGCCTCATCGAGCACGAGTTGGAACCATACGCTTTCTTATATTTAGACGATATCATCATCGCAACCGAGACCTTCGATGAACACTTAAGGTGGTTGGAGCACGTGCTGCTACGTATTAAGAGTGACGGCTTAACCATCAATCGTAAGAAAAGCGAGCTCCCTCAGCAGGAGGTAAAGTTACTCGGAGTCTTGGTCAATCGGGAAGGCTTCAGTCCCAACCCACACAAAATAGCTCCGATCGTGAAGTGCCCCGCGCCAAAGAATTTGAAACAACTACGCAGATTCCTGGGCATGGCGTCATGGTACCGCAAGTTTCTCCAGGACTTTGCTATGTTGACCGAGTCTTTAACCCGGCTTACTAGGAGCGAAGTCGCTTATGAGTGGAGACCAGAGCAACAGCATACTTTCGACCAGGTTAAAGCTCTGGTTGTTTCTGCACCCGTTCTTCAGAGACCCTTCTTTATCGACAATTCACGATTCGAACTGATTTGAGTGACACTGGGCTAGGAGCAGTTCTCACTCAAGAAATTGATGGAGAGGAGCGAGTGCTTTGCTTCGCGAGTCGCATGATGACGACGGCCGAGCGGAATTACTCTGTTACCGAGCGAAAGTGCCTAGCTATTATTTGGGATATTCGAAAATTTCAACCGTATGTAGAAGGGTACCATTTCAAGGTCGTTACGGACCACAACTGCCTTAAATGGATATGCAATTTGCGTAGCCCTACGGGTCGTCTCGCTCGGTGGGCCCTTGAAATGCAGGCATACGACTACGAGGTCGAACACAGTAAGGACTCGCTCAACCACGTGCCAGATACGCTATCTCGCATGTACGAAGAAGACGGTGTTGAGATAACTATTTTGGATTTTCACTCAGAACGTCTGATCCCTGATACCTGCAAAAGTTTAGCGCTGTGCAAAAAATACCTCATGATTACCCATGGTGGAAAAAAACGGCAAACTTTATTGTTACTGTCCGCACCCTCGGTACGAAGAAAATATGGGAGATCAAGACGCGTGGAAGTTAGTCCTTCCTAGCGAGCTTCGCACTAAGGCACTTGCGAAGTGTTACTCATAACTAGTTGCTGGACACTTCGGTCGGGAGAAGACGCAGGCGAGAGTGGCCCTTTATTATCATTGGCCAACCTTAAAGAAAGACACTGCAAAGTTTGTTCCGGAGTGCTTTACATGACAACAATGTAAGGTGCAACAACTCGCTTTGGCAGGGCTCATGGGACGCTGACTGCATCACGACCATGGGAGATTGTAGTAGGAGACACCATGGGGCCTGTCCCTCGTTTCAAACACGGACACGAATACCTGTTGGTGTTCCTAGATCTCTTTACCAAGTGGGTTGAAAGCATCCTCATTCGGAAAGCCAACGCGTTTACTGTCCAGAAGCACTTACAGGAAAAAATTCTTTTACGCTTCGGAGTTCCGGAGACGTTCCATTTGGACAACGGGACAGAGTTTCGAAACAGAGCGATGTCCAAATTCCTAAACTCATACCGCGTGCAACAAACCACGATCCCACCGTATCATCCGCAGGTGAACACCGTCGAGCGGATGAATAGATCGATCAATACGATGATGACCTCGTTTATTGAAGGGAAACACAACACGTGGGACGAGCACATTCCTGAATTCCAATAACACGGCGGTGCATGCAAAATTACGATAATGGGTATTAATTTTATGGAAAATTGTATTCGATTATGTGATCTAATAGAGTATGATAAGTAGTAATTACATTTTTAAAAATAGTCTCTCCATGACCGTAGGAGCGTTAGCGATACTTCTTTAAAATACTTCTTACAAAACCCACTAGATGACCTTTTAACCAAAGTATTTATAAGAACCTTACAAAAACTGCAATTCACAAGAAAATTAATGCTAATGCTATATACGAAATCCACCTTGTAGGGGTGGCGGTCGAAGAGACACTAAATGATAGTCTATTATACAAATAAAGAAAGAACAATAACCCAAATTCTGTAAATTGATACTTGATAATTTGAGATGTTGAAGATATTTTCCTTAGTTATTTATTACATAACATTAATTACTGTTTTTCTTTTAATTCATTTGTAGATGTTTTTTAAGAATAGAAATATTTTCTGAAAAAATATCGAATTAACATGCGCTTGGGAAATTATAATTTGATACGGATTAACAACTAAAAATTAATTATGAATTAATTATTATTGTTTTTGTAAACACATTTTTTTGTTTTACACTTCTACGACCCCAGAAACCTTCCCTTTTTTAAATTAGATAATTATACCTTTGAAAATGGTATTTATAATACTTTTTACTAATTTTAAATGTACTTTAACAAAAGACCATATAAACAAAAGATCATCTAACAGCAATAAAAAAGCAATAAATTATGGTGTTGGATAAATCTAAAAATGCTAATTAGGAGCAAAGCTAAAGAGTAGGCTGTGTCAGCTTAAGACTTAAGCTAGCACATCCACCGTTTCTCAGAAACGGCTGCAGTAATAAAATCGCTTTTGGCGCAAAAAATTACCAATAAAATAGTAATAAATTAAGGAATAGTTTTAACAGGGACCTTATGTTATTGCTGTTACAGTTTAATAGACATATCTTATGCATATAATTAAACGCAACCTATGGTCTAATTTGTCGCTAATTTATTAATAATAATTATGTATTTTCATTTTCAAGTATTTTGAAAAAGCTATAAAAATACATTACAGCTTTTATTGACTAATACGATTTCTCTAAACTGAACTATGATCTGCTGCTCGAAATTGTGCATAAAATAGAATTATTTTTAACGAGAGAAATTGTGGGATATGTATATACAAAAATATATATTTTGAGCTATTTTTCTTATGTACGATGACTGAAATGTAAAGCAGTTTTGTTACTCAAATATAATTTGCTAAATATATAAAATAGATTTATTTTTTGTCAACCTAGGCAACCTTCTGCGCAATAACATTGCGTAGCTAAGTAAATTAACGTTAAAAAATAAATGTAAACTTATTTTCTAAACATGTTGTAAATTTTGAGTAGACAATGATTTTGTTGCTGGCCAGAATCAAGTAAGTAAATAAGAAAACGTGATCTTTTATATAAACAACACATCTAGAATTCACTGATATTTTGTTGCTAACCAAAATCAAGTAAATAAATATCTTGAAATGACTTTTTGATGTATAGCATGTCTCTAGAAGTTGCTGCGATTTTGTTTCTATGATAAACATCGTTAAATATATAAAATTAACAAAAAACAAAATTGTTACGTATCCCACAATTTGTCTCGTTGAAAATAAGTCTATTTTATGTACATGTTCGAGCAGCAGATGATAGTTCAGTTTAGAGAAATCGTATTAGTCAATAAAAGCTGTAATATATTTTTATAGCTTTTTGTCTAGCGACAAAATACTTGAAAATGAAAATACATGATTATTATTAATAAATTAGCGACAAATTAGACCACAGGTTTCGTTCAATTATATGCATAAGGTCAAAGTTAACGCTCTGATCGATTTTAGATGCTTAGATCTTTAAACATAGCGTGTGAAAGGGGCAATGTTGACTATCATTACATTCCACAGTTTGAAAACACTATGAGACGATGCGCGCGCGGAATCTACGTATTCGAACGAATACTCGGTGCCATGTACCGCGCCTAGACACGGTTCGTAGATTCCGTAATTGCACTTAATAAAATAAAGTAACACTTACAAGTACAGAAATTTTTAAAAGAATGAAATTTTATTGCGTATTCAAATTGACACGAAGCGTGAATTTTTTCAAGTTTTTTTCAACACCAGCTGGGTTTACCGCTACTTAACTCAAAATCTATTAACTTTTACTATAAAACATAATATGTAACATTCATTGATAATTATGTCTAGAATTTATCCTTTTGGGATAGAATTTCTAATCTCAAGGTAAATGTTACATAAACTACATGTCAATATTCAACTTAAAAAAGTGTAAGTACGCCCCAATTGTTTTTTTATCCAAAAGTCTAAAAAAAGCTTGAAGCAATACCTTTTAAATGGTCTGTAGAATTTTTCTGGCCTTCTATTCCGTAAAAAGTTATGATAATTTAAAAAGACGAAATTTAAAAAAAAATTAAAATAGGAATTACCATGTTATTTTTTGTATATTTTTGGTCTTTCTTTAAATTATTATAACTTTTTACAGAATTGAAAGCCATAAAAAAACTACATATCATTTGAAAGGTATTGCTTCAAGCTTTTTTTTAGACTTTTGGATAAAAAAATCAATTGAGGTGTACTTACACTTTTTGTAAGTTGAATAATGACATGTAGTTTATGTAACAAGGACCTTGAGATTAAAAATTCTGATCCAGAAGGATACATTCTAGACATAATTAGCATCGAATGTTACATATAATGTTTAAATGGTTTATAGCTTGTCAATGACCTTTAATTCTGTAAAAAGTTATGATAATTTAAAGAAACACAAAAAAAATTTCAAAAACTAACATGTTAAAACAACATTAAATTATAGACCGTTTAAATAGTAGTTTTCGTGCCAACGCCGTAAAGTAGAACTTTTTTGGCCGAGTGTGGAAAGTAGAGTCCGAGGATCGCTACTTTACACGTGAGGCTGAAAAAGTTTACAGCCGAGGCGGGAACATTACTTTTCGAGAGAGTATCCGTAAAGCAATTTTAATACAATTTTTTTTCGTACACGTGTCCGTAAAGACTGTACACGTGTTTGTAAAGTCGCACTTTACGTCCTCAAAACAGTACGTAAATTCGTACTTTGCGGATACGCTATCGAAAAGGTATTTTTAGCTTTTAGTTTTTTTTTAGATTATTGGATAAAAAATTAATCGTAGCAAACTTTCAATTTTTTCAACTTTAATATTGACATATAGTTTACGTGACATTGACCTTGAGGAATTCTAACCGAGATGGATAAATTCTGGACATAATTAGTAACGAACGTTACATATAATGTTATACAGTAAAAATTGACAGATTTTGAGCTAAATATATGCAAACAGAGCGGGTATTAAAAAAATTGACAAATTTAACGTTTTGAGGTTAGAATAACTTTGGATCAAATAGATTCTATTATCTAAAAAAATATTTTGTTTTCTAAAAAACATTTCCAGTGTGTACATAAAATTTGGTGCATTTTAATACTATATTATGACACTGTTGTGGGAGATGGTTTTCTACCTTTCTCGAGGTTATTCGCACGAGCGAAGCGAGTGAGAACATCAAGAAAGGTAAAAAAACATCTTCCACAATAGTCTCATACCATATTTTATAACATTAGAACCTCAAAATCTGAAATGAAAGTGGGATTTTGAGGTTAAAATGTTATAAAATTTTGAACGATGGGACTTATATATACAGAGTATTGCTTTGTTTAATTTCGTTGTGAATATTGTAATTTTATCCTTGCTAAACATAGCGTGTGAAAGGGGCAATGTTGACTATCATTACATTCCACAGTTTGAAAACACTATGAGACGAGTGGAACATTTAAATTTCGTGATGATTATTCAACCCCGACGGCTGTATTTATTAGATAAGTTTTGTGTTTCGTATTTCACAAACGTAATATTATTATCGTTACTATTTCTAATGTAATATAAAGTTAAAAAGTCTTTATTTATCGAATTAAAATACAAAAATTACTCGGATCCAACTCACAACCCCGAGATCAGCCGGACTCGGGCGAATTGGCTCGAGGAGCTCGCTTGCAGGCCAGTTCCGCCGCGTCGCACGAACGGTTCACTCCGCGAGACGCAGCGCGCGAGCGGGGCGAGTACAAATAGTCGAGTGAGTCCCCGCGCTGTTGTCGCTGTTACTTATAATAACTCGGCGCGGACCAACATGTTGTCCAATCAAAACGCTTTTCGGATCGGGGGGTGAATCGCGAAATATTTGTGTAACAATTTCTGGGACCTTTTCTCAACGATACTTTTATTCGCCGAAGTTACTGGCGTATGTAAAAATTCCTACACTAATAAAATTATTTAAGCTATTATTGCTTATACATGAGAATGTGAGGTGATATTAGTTTATATTCATGTACGATACACGACACATTTTCCCATCATTTACAGAAAATTAAAAATGTTCACAAAATATCACAGACTTTAATTTTGTGTTAATATACATTACTTAACATTTCATTTTAATGAGTAATTAGAAAAATACATATATCTAGTAAGAAATACCCAAGCAATATCAGCTTTTTATTCTAAAAATATCTTTCTTTTTATGTAAACTACCTCTATAAATCTTATAGTAGTTAGCGTTGTACATATAAACATTTTTTTGTTAGGCATATAGTGATATATCAATCATATTTTAACATTATGAACTGCTGAAATCATTTTTAACAGAGAGGCTTATGGTTGTAATTGAACGGGATTTTCACAGGTAGTTTGGAACTAAAAAAGATATCTCCAGGAATTATTTGATATGTATATCGAGGATTATATCCTCTCAAATCCTCATTTCAAGATTTAAATGACTTACAGGGTACCTATATCGTATATGTATGACTTTGGTTTACGTTTTGCGCATGCGTCTAAACCATTGAAGGTTAGATGTGCCAGCGCGAGAAACGTAATGTTTGAATTTTCTTGACACAATCGGAGTATAATCAATCATGAATAAATATATTATTAAAAATTGTTGTTTTAAGTAAATAAAACAGCATAATATTTAAAAAAATGACTGTTAAAAAACGCAAGAGCTCGCGGAGCACGCATGGTTAATTATAGTAATATAAAAATCTGAAAAAATTCACATATATATATAAACTTTTTTACATGTTCTACAAAGTGTTTACAGTGTATGTGAATTATATATATATATTTTTTAGAAAACAGAACATTTTTTAGATACTGGTATCTATTTGTTCCAAAGTTATTCTAACCTCAAAACGTTAAATTTTTCAAGTTTTTTAATACCCGCTCTGTTTGCAGCTATTTAGCTCAAAATCTGTCAACTTTTACTGTATAACATTATATGTAACATTCGTTACTAATTATGTCCAGAATTTATCCATCTTGGTTAGAATTCCTCAAGGTCAATGTCTGATAAACTATATGTCAATACTGAAGTTGAAAAAAATTGAAAGTTTGCCTCGATTAATTTTCTTATCCAATAATCTAAAAAAAAGCTAAAAGCTAAAAAAATTTTAAAATCCTTTTTGTGTTTCTTTAAATTATCATAACTTGTTACAGAATTAAAGGTCATTGACAAGCTATAATCCATTTAAGGGGATGTCGGACCCAGAAAATGGTCATTTTGTACTTTTTTTATAAACAAATGAATAAAGTTTTTAAAAAACGCCGAACGTCAAGCCCTTAGGCATGTTTTAAATAATATACCCAATTTTTTCCAGATTTTTAAATCCATAATTTCATCACGATGTTTGGGTTGACAGATTATGCTTTTTTTGACTAATTATTACCGACCAAACATTATTTACTTAAGTATTATTTAAGTAATGTTTTTTCATTAAAAAATCAAAACGTCAAGCCCTTCCTTATGTTTTCAGCTATCCGTATGATTTTTTTCAGATTTTTAATGCAATATTTTAGATATAATTTTTGGGTTGAAAGGTGTAGATTCCTGTACTTTAGGTCCGATATCTCGTTAAAAGGTATTGCTTTAAGCTTTTCTTAGACATTTGGATAAAACAATCAGTTATGGCGAAGTTACTTTTTTTTCAAGTTCAATATTCGTATATAGGTTACGAGACATTGACGTTGAGGAATTTTAACTCAGAAGGATAAATTCTAGGCATAATTAGCAACGAATGTTACGTGTAATGTTATACAGTAACAATTGATAGATTTTGAGCCAAAACTAACTGTAAGTAAACAGTTTTTTTTAAGATTGTTGAGGCTCTTTGTTTTTAATGTTCATACACAACGTTGAGAAAAATAATATGTTTATTTTACGTTAGGGAATTGTTAAAAAGACGCTAATACATTCTGCAATTTTTTGTGGTATGTTATACAGAATGAGTTTAACCCAGATTCCCATAAATAATCATGCTAATGTCTGATGCTTGCGCAGGACAAAACCGTAAATATATGGTCTTACGTTTTTTTTTCATGTGTAATTCGTATCCCGTTTGGGGTCACAGCTTCAACCAATGTGGCAGAAATTTTGGTCTGTATACTACGAAAAAGAAATGTATTGAAAGAATAGAAACATAGCAGGAACTTATTGATACCATTAAAAATTCATGTGATCCTCAATTTACTATCGTTAAAGAAAACGAGATTAAAATGGTTAATTATGAAAAAGTTTTTCGTGGTACAGTAAAAGATGTGCAAATAAGTAAATTATTTCTCATTAACTATTTGGAAGGTGGTAAAGTAAATTTGTATGAAAATAAAAAAAAAAACCTTTTTGATGATAAAGCTGCTAATCCACCTCTTGTGGTTGGTATTAATAAAGTCAAAATTAAAGATTTTACTAAATTATTGAAATACTTAAAACCTGAAAAACAAACTTATTACAAAGATCATTTTATAGAAGTTCGAAAAAAGTGACAAAAGAAGAAACAGTTAAGAAAGAAAGAACAAAAACTACAGCTGGTTGAAAAAAGAATCCATTAAAATAGTAACAAAGAAAAAGCTAAACCTACTAAAAAAAGTATGTTAAAAACTAAATCTTTAACAATACCTAGAACTACACTAAAATCTAAAAGTGTAACAAAAAAATTAAAACTGGACAACGCTTAATTTATTATTTTTATAATATAATATATTTCGCTCGTTATCTAAATTACTAAACAGTTATTTGTTGAAAAATTTATGATTAATATATTTAATAAATATTGTTTAAATCAAATAATTAATGTTTTGTTTTATTTCATTTGTAACGGGGTGAGTACTGGGAAATGTAAGGGCCCGGTTAGGCCCAATCTGTCTTAACTTACCAACTTAAGTATAACAGTCCCACGATGCGACCGGGAATCACTTTGTTTCCCGTGCAATGCCGTTAACAACGCCAAACACTTCGTTTGGCTTTGAAACCGTCTGTTGGGCCCTATGCCCAAAATTGTCAACTAGATTATACGCCGGAGAAGGCGGTATTCGTTGGAAAGGACTATCACCGGGAAAAATGTTATTAACAAGTTATGTTAGTTGGCGAGAAAGATAATGTCGCCGAGTCAATTTATTCAATGAAGAAACAATTATTCACAAATTGGACAATAACAATTGAGGGGGAGTCGTACCGTCGCCTTCTCTCGCGAAGTGGCTCCCGCGAACCTCCGACCTGACTACCCGGTCGGGATTTGTCGCGAGAGGGGGGGGGGAGAGGGGAACACTCCCTCACCTGGACCGTACCAAGAACTCAGGAAAATATCAACGGGACACGCGGGTCCAAAGTGGTGCACCACTCACCTTTGTATTCACGAGACACCGCTCGAAATACGTTGAGCGGCGGGAAAGGAAGCCTGTCCGCAGCCACACCGTATCACTCACACCTATACTCCTCCGGAATTGACGATAAAATCACCGGTATCTCGGCCGGTCTCACGACACCGTGCGCGCGCTATATTGGTACTCTCAGCTGGGCGCACACGACTCTCGAGCGTTCGTGCGTGCGCAGCACTGTATATACTCTTTCGCGTTGCTCACCTGATCGGTAACTCGCTTACCGTTATACATTAAATAATCTACATTATATTAAAATTCATCCGTTCTCTGGTGTCCAGTATCCCACAATTTGCAAGAATTTAGCGTATGTTTGGAGTGGAAGGGTTAACGCAGAATACGACAGCAACTTTTCATTTATCCCACATGATGGATGGGGGAGGGTAGAGGAAGGGGAGTGTAAAATTAGAAAAATTAAAAAAATATTTTATAGGAGTTTTTGGTACAGGTAAATAACTATATGACAACTATTCTTTTTTATCCCTCATTTTAAAGATGAAAGAAGGTGGGGGAAGGGGATTAAAAATGTAAGAATTTAAAAAAAATTTAAATGGGGATTTTCGGTTACGGTGAATAACAATATGACACCCACACTTCATTTATCCTCCATTTAATGGTAGTGGGGAGGAAGGAGAAAGGAGGGTAAGATTCGAAAAATTCCAAAAAATTTTATAGTGGTTTTTGGTATAGGTAAATAACCATATGACTAGTATTCTTTTTTATCCTTCATTTTAAAGATGGAAGAAGAAGGGGGGATTAAAAATATGACAATTTAAAAAAACTGTAATGGGGATTTTTGGTTATACCTTTTATAATTAATTTTCAATATTTTATTAGTGTAATTTTATAATATTATTATTGAATAATACAAAATTTTTTGTAAAATATTTTTAAATAAAACAATATTAATAAAATGTGGAAATAGATATTTCAGCCACAATTTTAATGTATAAAATTTTTATAAATTAATTTATCATGTATAAATATAATTTGTTTGATTAATTTTGATAATTTTGCATAAAATTTTAAATTATTCGTCTTCTTTAAAAAAGAATGGTATATGTAAAATGGTCAAAGAATAATTTTATATTCTAAGCTTTGTGACTGTTGTCAGTGAATGTATTGTCATGTAGATTATTTGAAATTATTTGAAATTTTTTATTTGATTTCAAGCTTAAAATATGTTTAGTATCTTTAAACTCTTGAGTAACTGACTAAGATTAAATAAATATATACAATGTTGCAAATATAATGCACGGTTATTTTATATAATTGATTAAAAAAAATTGTTTATAACTGAATACAAGGTTAATTAATTAGAAGATGTGAAATATGATTTTGCACAGAAAAGTAACAACTCGATGTGCTGTATCGAATTAAGGTATACGATTTAAGAAAAATTTAACTAATTTATTAAATTTAAATATTTATACTGGTTATTTATTGATAACTAAATCTAAAAATATATGCTTCCTTTACTAATTTATAATTATTAACATGTCGCTTAACGTTAACAATAATTACTTATTTTACTTTATTAATTTGTAAATTTATGTTGCTTAGCGCTGAAAATGAATTTAATTTTTAATTTTATAAAATAAAAATTTAATAAAATTAAAATATATATTTCCTAACTTCAGTAAAAGTTTGTCATGTCGATCATTTTTAATTTTGATTAATTGGTTCAGTAATATGTAGAAATATGTTCAGTAGCTTTAAACTCTTGAGTAATTAATACTCTGAAACTTTTATATTATTGATTAAAAAAAATAGTTTATAACTCAATATTAGGTTAATTAATTACATATTACATTATATTGTATATTGTTATTCAAATAAATTTAAAAATTAGAAAGTTAAAAAAAATATAAAAAATAAATTGTAACGGGGTACGGATTGAATATAAGGAATAAAAAAATCAACGAAGGTATCGGGGCGCGAACCCACGATCCCGGGAGCGCGAGGCAGAAGCCTCACCACTGCGCTACCATTCGCAATTATCCCGGCTAGTCGACTTGGTCCTATCGACGAACGTCGCCGATAATTCAGGGACCTAACCTGCGCCGACACTCGAAAATCCGTACCCGTTATAAAATATAAAATTAGTATAATTTCGACCGAGGAAGTGTTACTAGTATTACAAGTAAATAATACGAATTTTTTATATAAGAAGCCACTTTTCAAATTGAGTTTTGAACAATTTGAAAAAAATGCATCTAGTCTTTTCGGAATTACAGGAATCGTTATATAATTATATTTTAATAGAATTTGAATCATCTTATCATAGTTTTCTATATATGGTAATATTTTCCTAAATACATGTGCCAGTAACCGTCCAGATGTAAACTGCTAGAAAATCGTGGAAACAAACTATGTAGTTACATAACTCTGTTGAATAAAAGAAAAGACTAACCAGCAATTTGGTAACACGTATATTATTATACACTTATATAGAAAAACATTCCACTTATAAGAATATGTAGCATATAACCAATACGTCATAATTACATAAAAATTTGATACAATTAATGTTGCGTTTTGAATATAATAGTTTTTTTGCACTATCAAGCTGTGTTGTAAAAAATATAAAACTTTACAGTTGTGTATATCATTAAAAACTAGTGAAATTCCATATTGTTTGAGGCAGCTCTTCAAGTTTCAACTGAGATACACGATCTTCTTTAAAAATTCGGAATATAAAAAAGCGTTAACACAGTAGAAATTATTGAAAACATACTAAAAGTGACAACAATCGAGATCCTGCTTATGCATAGAAATGAACCGTGACCGTTTCGTTACCAAAACAATGACTGTAAAAATATTTTTTATACAGTTAAACAATATTGTATCAATAAATTTTAACAATATTAATTAATTTACATTTTCTTATTTCGATCAAGAAATCAAGTTTATGATTCGAATCTAATTTTATTATTAATTAATATAAATATAATGTAACGGCAAACGGACCCAGATAACCAATACCATACCGATCTTGCGTGTTTACGTATTAGACGCGTAACACGCATGCGCGTGCAAAGCGACGGACGAGTGCTATTTTATGTAAGTTTGATACGACAATGCTGTTACGTAAGAAATCGAGAAGGAAGCGAAAGAAAAATAGAGGGAAAGAGGAAGGAAGCCATCTCGAACCCTCACATACGGCTGCACGACCGAGCAGTTTCTTCGGACCAAGTACGTCCAGGCCAGGCTTGCAAATACGCGAGCGAATAAGCGGCCCTCGACCGGTGTTGGGATACGCGCGGCGTCCTGACGTAACTGCACGCGCGCGCGAGAAGTCAGAACTATCGCTGCATCTCTCTCCCACGCGTGCATATCTACTTGGCGCGCTTAAGTACTTCACACTCTGGCCAGTGATTCTATCTTGTACCGGGTATTCGAGTTCGCGCAGTAGAGTTACGCTCCGATTGGCCCGCACGACGGCGGGGTACACAAATGTTACGAAGAAAGAGGGGTAATGGAAATGTACATGAGCGAAGAATCAAATCCCCGCTCTTCCAAAAACCATTAAATTTTAATTTTAATTTATTTAATTTATGTCTTTTTGTTCAAAAAATTAAAAAAGAACCTGTTTTGGAAGAGTGGGGATACGATCACGCGCTCATATACATTTCCATCACTTCTCCTTCCTTCGTAATATTCGTATACCACGCCACCGTGCGAGCCAATCAGAAGGTAGCTCTAATGCGCAAACTCGAGAACCCGGTACTAGATAGAATCACTGACTCTGACACCTTAATAGCTGCGATACGGCAACTCATGAAGCCAGGTAAGTCGAACCTGGCGAATCCTCCGCGTTCCCCGAGCGAGCCGCGACAGCGTGTCTCGGACGTATGTAACGGCGGGCCCACATACACTCTAAACCCTAAACAGTAAAAACTGACGCTAGAATGTTTAAGTTGGTGATCTTACAATTTACGAAAAGTTTAAAAACCTGAAATTATACTTTACTACTGATAAAATATCTAAATTACACTTTATACACTGAAAAGTATGATAATTACATTTTAGAAAAGTGTAAAATATGAAAATTACATTAGTGAAAAATGCGAAGAATTGGCGACTAGATTGAAAACTGTAATTGCAAGATTTTACGCATTACTAAAAGAGTAAATAGGTAGAATTACACTTTAGGAAAGTGCAAAATGTATAATTTACATGTTTCAAAAGCGTAAAATGTAATAAAGGAGAAAAAATTGAATTTAAGGGGGTCTCATACTCAATTCTGCGATTTTACCGTTCTGACCGCCGGTAATGCTGGTTATATATACGAAATGATAACTATCATCAAGAGCGCCATCTATGGCAAGTCGTAATCGAAGTGATCGTAGATGGCGCCATTGATGCCCAGAGCATCGTAATAAAAATAGTGTGACTATTTTTTTCCAATATAAAAATTAAAAAATAACGTATTTCACTTATACGCATTTTCTATTATCTATTATAATCCATATTTCGATATATACATATATAATAAATGTTACGTATATTTGGTTTACGGAATTTGTACGTATTTCAATTATACGTATTTTTTTTTTTTTACATACTGAAAAAATACGACATTACACTCAAGACCAACGATAGCAGAACCCAAGGGAGCGGAGCACGGCTCGCAAGTCGATTTTTGATCCGCTCCCTTGGGTTGATCGATAGATATGCCGGATTCTTGCAGCAGTACGTTTCTTTTTACATTGAATCTATGATAAATATGAGTATCAGTATGACACGTATTTAAAAATTTTATAGGAGTCAAATCAAATTATTTTGCTCGGCTATTTGTCTCGAGTCTGAAACAAATGCGCATGCGTGATGTCGATAGTGGCTGCGGCGAAAGCATATTCTAGCTTGCCATGATCCGTGCGTACTGTCATCTAGCGTAAAATATTCTTTTAATAATGATAATAAAACTACTTTTAGTTTTATAAAACTATGCAAAACAAACAGTTAGATGCCCTTTATTAAATAATTATTTACTTCTATACAAAGTTTCAAGTCATTTTATTGATACGTGTAAGAGAAAACCTTGTACGAAAATTTCATTATGTGGATGCCGTAGATAGTGTTTTTATACAAGGTTTTCTCTTCAATGCCTCAATATAATAAATAGAAACTTTGCACAGTGATACATAACTACGAAAGAAAGGGCACCTATCTTCTAGTTTGTCGAAATTCTTTATATTTATCTAGATTGAAGTATTTTTCAACCATACTATCACGCTATTGGCTCGGTCGGTAAAAATTGAGTATGAGACCCCCTTAACTCTTTTAAAAAACTGTAAAACACTTATTTTACGCTTTGTGTGTGTGTGTGTGCGCGCGTGCGTGCATGCATGTGTGTGTATGTGTGTGTGTAAAATAATACCTAATTACTCTTTTAGTAATGCGTAAAATCTTGCAATTACAGTTTTCAATCTAGTCGCCGATTCTTCGCATTTGTCACTACTGTAATTTTCATATTGTACACTTTTCTAAAATGTAATTATCATACTTTTCAGTGTATAAAGTGTAATTTAGATATTTTATCAGTAGTAAAGTGTAATTTCAAGTTCTTAATCTTTTCGTAAATTGTAAGATCACTAATTTAAACATTCTAGCGTCGATTTTTACATTTTAGGGTTTAGAGTGTACACACACACCCAGCTTTATATTTATTTTTCATTTCGTTAATTTCATTTATATCATATCAATTCAGTTCGTGCCAAAGAATAGCATTGCATTGGCACTACGTTATATAAATATTATTACTGCTGTTGTTACTAATAAACTCAATTACGCGATCGTTTCCTATCCTAAAGGCGGAGACCGTCATATCCCGCGGGCGTCGTACATTGCACTTCGTACACATCTGACTAGCCGAGAACGGGTATCGGCGAAAGTATATTCCTCACACATGGAAAGTGGGTACAAAGGTGAGTACACGTTGTTCAGAGGCTGGACGACTTCGCACGGACCTTGAGGATAGCTCTAGCCGCATCGATAGGCGACTGCGACGGGAAAATGAGCTGTCTCGTAACGCAATAATATACTGTATAATAATTCTACTAACGCGATAATTATGTGAGGATACGCACAGGACAAATAAAACCCTGTTGTAGTTAACGTTCGATCATGTTACAATAAATAATATAATATAATTTTAAAAAACTAATATAATAATTAATAAGAGTTAATTTTATTATCCTCTTTATGTATATAATACTAACGGAGAAGAAAAGCTAGTTATCAACAGAAGACAGATACGTCCCTTTTCATTTTAACAGGCCAAAAAGTTACATGTTAATACTATGCGTATAGTCTTCTTGGAATCACATATTCCTCGCTATCGCTATAATGTAGTAGCATAAATAATTAGTAAAGTAATTTTAAACGTTTTTGAAAATATATGTATGCGTATGTGTATGCGTGTATGTATGCAGTAGTAGGTGGTGGGAAAAACCAACCATAGTGGACAAAAAGTACAGTAGGCATGCTTTATTCTAAAGTATAGCATTTAGTTCGGAGAAACCGATATTATATATTATACACATTTTGTATTATTTGTTTTTGATTGTATAATAGAATAATAAAAATGGCTTTGTTTAGCTTGAAGAGGTTGGCGAATTTTGCCAACGAAACGTTGCATGTAACGTAAAAATGTTTTTTTTATTTAAACTAAAAAACCCAGTTTGCCCTCAAGAAATTGAAAAATAATACTTTTAATATTGTATATTTACAATGGAGGATAAAAAACAAGTATTATTATCATTAAATTTATTATTATATTCGTTTAACCGAGTTTAATTATTGTATTCTAATTTTTGTCCAATATCAACTATTTTTGATCGATTAATACGCAAATTGAAGCATTTTCACTATTGGATCAAGTATTTTAGAAATCTGAATTAAAAATAATTTATTCTAAACATATCTCTGATTTAATTCCTTTCCACTACCTATATATTGTGTTAATTTTTATTTTTTTTACATTTCAGAGTAAAATTAATCAAAACCCTACAATACAGTTCCTAGGAAATGAAGGGGTAAGTTTTGAAGTCTTACATTTTTACATATTCAAATTTAAACTATTTTTATACAAAGATGTAAAGAAAACTGCTGCTAATATATTAATACTATGCTATCTCGATATTTACAAGAAAGATATTATGGCAAACGAAACATTTTACAAAATCGGACCACCAATTGAGAATTAAACCACACAGGCTCAGTAAAGTTGTTTGCTTGTACAAATAAAGCAGCGATAAATTATAACTACATTTATAACAAGATAAATACATTTACGACAAATAAATTTACTTTCTTATCTAATAGTATGACTCAATTTCGCTGAAGTTGTTGCACATTTCGACCAAATATGTTTATTTGATTATAAAATCTGTTGCATTAAATTTTAAAAAACTCGTGTGATTGTCTGCTCGCAATCCTAACACAAATCTTAAGATGTCACTATAGTTTCTTTAGATATTTATATTTTGTGAAAGGAAAGCGCATCATGTCGTGAATAAAATTCACGTTGACAAAGAGGAAATACCGTCCAATAGAGTAACGGACAAAGCTGGAATACCTTTTGCGAGGAAGTCGACCACAAATGGCCTAACCCCTTAAGTTGATAGCACAAGAGAGGTTAGAATAGAAACATTAGTGACTAGTACTGATACCGAAAGTGAAGGGGCGCGATTCCGAAGACCCAACTTTGTATAGGCCATTCGACATGCTAAATACTCCGGGAAAATTGTACGTGAGGATGGCCCTTAATAAAACACAGGAGGTGTTGAATAGTCTGGAGAATGAAGGGCTGTCAGATATGCAGTTTGGCTTCCGAAAGGGGCAAAGCGCGCTTCATGTTGTTCAACAAGTGCAGAAAAAAGAGAAGAAAGCGTTCAATTGCAAACATAGAATGGGAGGCTTCTGTGCTATAGTTACACTAGATGTGAGAAACGCATTCAATTTGGCGAGATGGGAGCAAATATTTCTGTATTCAAGAGAAGACCAGAATATTTATTGAGAATAGTAAAGATTTATCTGGAAAATAGAATGCTTCTAGCGAAACAGAATAAGGCATCACTGAGGTTGAAATTTCTGTCGGTGGAGTCCAGGGCTCCGTTATGGGTCTCACATAGTGGAAAATTATGTACGATGACCTCCAGCAACTTAAGATAACAGAAGACGTAACCTTCATAACATATGTCTATGACGTTGTCGGTAACAACCGAAACCACAAACTAGAAATCGAGGACAAAACGCCTATAATTCTTTAAAAGGCTATACTTTCGAAAATTCCACTGACGATAGTGCACGAAGAGTAAAATGAACCTTTCTTATTTTAAAGTAAAGTTTTTGTTTCGGAAAAATCGATAAACATATTATTCTCATATGTACAAAAAACCAAATGTTCAATTCTTTTTTGTTTTGAAGTTCAGAGGACTGAGATTTTCTAGTTCAAAAAGAGTTTCTATTTTCAGAAAAATTAATGTCTAAGAACATTGAATCACTATTTTTAGATAACCTAACTGGCAGGTGGTTAAAGGGACTACCCCCGTTCTCTAAAAGTTAAATACACATTATTAGTTACTCTTAGCACTATGTTTCGTCTAAAAAAGAAATAATTTGAATTCGCCTTAAATTTTATTCTTTCCAGTGATTATTTTTGTACCTCAGGTAACCTAATACAGAGGGTAATTTGCACGAACCTTACTGGTTGCAACACGCATGGATTTTATTACGGGGAAAACCCATGCGTCGACATCTCGCATTAGCAGTTCGTATGTACGCGGAGGAGAAAAATTTCGGAACCAAAGTATGCACAGCAGCAAGTCAGATTAGTTTGACACTTTGTACGTAGTTCTCAAATTCGTGCATTAGTTCGAAACGCAGTATATACTACTAGAATCAACCGCCCTGCTAAATGCGACTTTCGGTCTATACCTCATAGTTAACTTTACTTTAACCTTTTAATTTTGGAATTTGTTTAAAGCTTTATGGGAAAAACTGACAGATTAATTCGGTAATATAAAATCATGGCTACTTTGGTGGTGGCTATTTTGAATTTGGCAAAACTAGCCATCCTATCATTTAGTGTAGACATGTGTGCTATCATTTTCGAAGTTTTATCACAATCCGAATATGGTGTTCAACTCAAATACAAGATTATTTAGAAAAAGTTTACAATTTTTACCTAATTTTTTTGTTTACACAAATGTATTGCAAAAAAGGTTTCAGATATCGCAATTATAAGAATGGATTTCAAAAGAGCGAAAAACTACGTCGCAACTGGCATTACTGAATTGATCCGTCGATTTTTTTCCTATAAATCTTTAAAGAAATTTCATAATTTAAGGCATTTTGGTTAAAAATAAGTTAATACTTAAATCCTTAAGCAGAAATTAACGTATCTGATCACCACATTCTTAATCGCGTATTCAACGTACGTCATTTTAAAACAATCAAGTCAGTCTCTTCTTATATACGCTCGAGTTAAGCTAGCCTCCTCCCAAACGATAATACATAAAGGATCGCATTTCTCAGTCGATTCATAATCAACATAAAAGTAGTACCTGTCGGTCGATCCATAGTGCACATAAATACACTCAAGCTGCAACACAAATCACCCTTTTACCTTTCAATTTAATATTATAATTTCAGAATTTTATTTAAAATAATTGTAAATTATAAATAGTATCTGTATTCTTAACCGCTTTTTTCCGTTTCTTTTTGAGCCAATAATTGACACAATTATCGTCTCAATTATGACTTATTATTCTTAACCCTCCCAAAGTTAATCCTTATATTTAATATCAATAAGCAAATATTAATTAAGCAAATAATTATTCATATTTCTCAAAAACTCACGTTTTCAACATTTTTTCTATTATTCTTATGCTACGTAGAAACCATCTGGCTTCACTTTTTTTTTAACATATTTTTGATAAACATATTTTTGATATTTTTGTTACTTATTTATAATTTTATTTGTTTTGTTAATCTTTTATTAATATACTGCAGTAGCTCTTGTCCTTTTTTCTTCATAATATGGTTGCAATAAGTTTAATGCAGAATAAAAATCAATTGTTGGGATAAATTTTAACTCTGGTTTATAATACTTTAGAATTAACTTTTGTAAATCCAAAATTTGTAATGTTGTATCACCCTTGGTGGAATGCACGAACTGTCGCTTATTAATCGACTTATATATATTAGACATCTTTTTATTTTTTTCGCTGGTCTTTGGGTAGAATAAAATATTAGCAATTGCTTTTATAACATTATCCATATCGTTTTCTTCAAATATTATGTACAAGCATGTAGTTATGACTAATCCCCAAGTACATACGGGGGCGCTACAATTTCCATCTATAAGACGTTGTGAGGTACATTATTTTGCGGTATCATCTGGAATATACAAGCACCACTCTTATCAATTAATTGTTTCTTTTGACTCTCTTTAAATTAACGTACAAACAGTGTTAATATAAATATCTTCTGGTATATAAAGTAACGAGTCAAAGTAAATGAAACATTTTTTGCTAAGAGTTATTGCAAGTAGAACCCAATGGATACTGAAATCATTTATAGAAATAAGCCAGATATTTTTATGTATTATAAATTGCTTTTTTGCTCACCTCAAAAATCCTCTAGTAATTGTTTGATTTTGCTTTATTGATTGAAAGAAAAATGTGTCAAACGTTGTAGTGAAATGGAATGCTTTTATGACATTCCTGGGATTAAACTAAAAAATGTATTGATTATACCGTCAAAAAATTTATTACAAGAACATCTACTATAAAACCATTTAGTTGCCTATATAAAATGGAAATTATAGAATATATATATATATGGGCTATTTCACGTCAAGTGGTACGATGAAAATTTTAAATCGCTCCAAAACTTGAAAATAGGCTGGAAATATCTTCTAGAAGATAGAAAAAAATTTTTAGGTGTTAAAAATAATTTGCCTAAGAGTTATTCCACCATGAAAAATGGAAATTTTTCAATTTTTTAGAAAAATTTCTATTTTCAAAGCCATTTATCTCAAAATCTATTGATTTTTTTAAAAAAACATTACAAACAACTTTTGTTCAAAATAATCTTTAGAACTTATCTACCTAGGTTACAATTCTTAGTTTTAAAATCCCAAAGAGATAGGGCACTCGGAAATATTGAAAATAAAAAAAGGCGACCACGCCACAATCGATTTTGATCTAATACCGCTCAAAAGATCACATTTTTCGAGAGCTTTCGAATGACCGTAGTTAGATTATTGGCCAAGACCACCGATGAAAGTTATGCCTTAAAATACATGAAAATTAGTGATTTTATGAGGTTTATGAGGTTTATGAGGCATATCTTACACCAGTGGTCTTGGCCAATAATCTAACTACGGTCATTCGAAAGCTCTCGAAAAATGTGATCTTTTGAGCGGTGTTAGATCAAAATCGATTGTGGCGTGGTCGCCTTTTTTTGATATTCAATATTTCCGAGTGCCCTATCTCTTTGGGATTTTAAAACTAAGAATTGTAACCTAGGTAGATAAGTTCTAAAGATTATTTTGAACAAAAGTTGTTTGTAATGTTTTTTCAAAAAAATCAATAGATTTTGAGATAAATGGCTTTGTAAATAGAAATTTTTCTAAAAAATTGAAAAATTTCTATTTTTCATGGTGGAATAACTCTTAGGCAAATTATTTTTAACACCTAAAAATTTTTTTCTATCTTCTGGAAGATATTTCCAACCTGTTTTCAAATTTTGGAGCAATTTAAAATTTTCATCGTACCACTTGACGTGAAATAGCCCATATATATATAGAATATATATATATTGTAAGGCTGCACTGAGGATCAAGGTGCAGGTTAATGAGGGTCAGCAATTAATATAAATAAAATAAGCCTTTATTACCAGAAACAATATTAAAGGGGTGGCGCCAGCCGCGTTAATACGCGACGAATATCGATAACACGCGGGTTATCTTAGCCTGACACAATCTAAAGGGCAGTACTCTCGCCGTTCCGAAACGTGGCCGAGTTTTGGTTGCACCGGGTTATGCTGTAAGGAGGGGAAGGGGAAGGACGGGAACGAACGGGATGCTCGCACGCACTTTATGCGGTACAAGCGGTACCGTCAGCAGAGAGAGGTATATTCACCAACCTTTACAGGGATATCCTGGACGCTTGATATTCTATCTTTCTCTCTCTCTCTTTCTCACTATGCAGTCACTCGTACTAAATCGCTATTCGCAACTGATCGTTGTCGTCGAGTCGACCGACCGTAGAGCTCTGGCTCGGCGTGCTCGAGAGCTCCGTGTTCATACCGCGCGCATGCGCAGCACGTACTCGTGCGTGGCACCTCGATCTCGCATCTCGCGAGCGAGTCGAGTGCCACTGTGTTCAGGCTATATCGGTATAAATCGGCTGTATGGTGTATGATGACCTGGTGCTGCTTCCGTCTCGGAGATGCTGTATACTTCTTCCTAGGTAATTATTACCTCGTTCCTTCTAGCGTTATTCACTAAGTTGTACGGTGAGTGTTTCAGGTACGAACTCACCCGCCGCCGCATCGCTGCTCGGGGCCGATTTACCCCTCTCCTCGACGACGTCAACCTCAGTGACTGATAGCCTCTTCGTCTACGGCTAAAGGTAAATACTTTGTCGTGGGGATTACGCATTTATTTATATTATTTATAGTATTTATATTATATACTGTGAAAGAGGTCATATATATACGTTGTTTACGTATGACAACCTAACCTCATTCTGCTCTATACTGTTCCTTGTACAGCTGTAGTGTTTACATACAGCTGTATATCTTCTCCCTTGCCCCTCGTCCTCTTAATGCGTACTTGTATTGATTATGTGGCTCTTTTACAGCTGTATATTGTTGGCGTTGGAGGTTTTCCTGCTTTCTGCCTGGATACTACCTAATCGCCTTGACTGCTGTACTGTGAGGCTTCGGAGAGTCCTGGATGCTTCCTGGTGATCGCCTCCCTTTGAGTATCCTGCTTGCAGTGTCAGACTCGGAGGAGCCCACCTGAGGTTCTGAGCTCGCCCTGGCCTTCAACGTCAAGGCCAAGTGTTTTATGTGTGCCGTGCTTGGGATGGGGTTTTAGTCTGTGAGGGTAGGTAGGGCTTATTTACTGTGCAGGTAGGTAGGTGTAGGGAATTATATATGGGTAGGTAGGTGTTCGTTGTGGGTTCGATAGCTCGCTTTTGACATGTGCAAAGCACATTGTCACAATATATACACACATAAAAAAACCAAGGAACCATTGTAAGCGAATATATGCGTATCGAGCGAGACTTTCCTCGATATAACCAGATGTGCCGCTTGACCTGAGTTTTTGAAAATATTATTTTCTTTATATATATATATATATACATATATATATATATATATATATATATAGGTATCAAGAAAGAAATCCAGAGATCTCGCAAAGTCCTCGGTGGAATCGCTGGGCGGGAAGTAGCAGCTGTACATGTGTACCCCCGCCACCTTCACCCAGGTGAAACTGGAAAGGGGGGCGACCATCTTTCTGGAGATGTGTATATTTTCACATACCCAGATGGCCGCCTTGCCCGTGGCATCCCTTACCCAGTTCGACTTCTCGAGATCCCGGAACTCCTCGCTGATGATCGCTACGTCCGCTCTCTCCTCTCTGACCAGCTGGGACAGCAGCTCCTGGGCCACAGCGCAGTGGTTGAGGTTTATTCGGAGCACCTTAATCATTTTTGATGTGTGCTCCTTCCTCATGCGAGGTCTTGGCTTTGGCCTCGCAGTCCACTGCTTTGTGGCCCTCTTGGCCGCACCGATAGCATTGCGCTGACCGGTCGACTGCGCTCTTGCACTCCCTCGTAATGTGTCCCGTTTCGTGGCATCGGTAGCAGCGCGAGGATACCTTTCGCAGTCGAACTCTGCAATTGACCCATCCGATTCGGAGCTTCCCGTCTTGCAGCAGTTTTTTGGCTGCTACTGCCGGAAGCTGGATGGTCGCAGCTAGGGTGCCACTGTAGGACCCCCTGGTTTTAATATTATCCGGGAATACCACATTTGGCCCGATCTTTGCTGCAATCGCTGCGGCCACCTCCGTTGTTGTCGTGGACTCGTCCATGTCCCTGATGGTGTTAGACACTTTGTGAGTCAGCAGCTGGACCTCTGCTGACCCACTCAGGGTGGACGAGACCACTGTCCTCAGCTCCGCCGCTTCCGTTCCGGGTCGCCCCAGTTCGAGGAGGAGCTCTCCAGCCCTGGTGCGCCTGATACGCGTGATCCGTTCTCCTAGTGTCTTTAGTTCCGGTGCAGCCTTGACCTTCCGGAGAATGTCAGCGTAGGAAGCCCCCGCTAGATGTCTTGATCTTGGTGGCATCTGGGCGTGGGGTCTTACTGCGGCCTTAGGCTCTGCCGTGCCTTTGGCCGGTTTGCTGGCACGTTTCTGCTGTTCTTCTTGCTGTGTGTGTATGTGTGTGTGTGTGTGTGTGCGTGTGTGCGTGTGTGTGCGGCGGAATATTTATTTAATATACATGTACTTCAAATTTTTTTTTCAATAATAGATAATATATGTATTTTTTCTGTGGGAAAAAATAGTTATGAGTATAACTTGAAAGAATGTGTATTAGTTTACTCATTCCTGATAAACTAAAACTCATAAAATTTTTAAATGTGTCCTCAATAATAATAACGGACCTAAAATTCAATGTAATGCTTTAAATACAGATACAAACTTTTTCGGAGATAAAATAAATATTAATCAAGTACACTGAAAAAAAAATAAAGCAGAAGCCGCCGTAAACAGCGAAGAGACTTCTACTTTTGATAACAAAAGTAATTTGTGCTAGGCTACAAAGCAGTTTCTGCTTGGGTCTCCGGTATATTCGCATTTTGCTTCCGAGTAAGACATAACCTTGCTTTTTAACTGTACGTTTTTCGTATATATTATTGACTGTATACTTGTAAAAGTTAATTTCAATAATTAAACATATAATAATTGCCTTTACTTTCAACTATCTTAAAATAATTACCCTTTTTTTGTTTTTTAACAATTTTGAAATACATATATATTCTAGGTCTATCTCTTTCTTAATGTCGAGTATGTATTGCTTGATAGGCCCAAGCAGAAACTGCTTGGCTTCTAAAGGAATAACAACTTTGTCTCATTTACCGGAGTCACTACGGTAGATATTGCTTGGCTCTCAAGCAAATTATGCTTTATTTTTTTTTCAGTGTATAACATACACTTTTCCAAATATACATATGTGATATATACAATGGGTTAAAAATTAAGTACGTCAATTATTGCATTTTTAAGATAATTCTATTATAAACAGTAATGGCAAAAGAAAATTCAAATTTTAACAGTGGCAATATAAAATACGAATTACATTCGAAAAGTTTTTCAAAAATTATTAATTTAGGAGCATTTAATTTAAATATTTTTTAAATTAATATTTCAAAATTGTATGGATATACAAGTGAGTAGATTATGTATATTTATAGAAAACAATATTTTAAATAAACAATTATGTATTTATTAGAAACAGAAGGTTATTTAAGGAATGAATTTGATTATAATAATCAAAATAAATATATGAGCTCTGTAACTATAGGAAAAAATAAATTGGATATAGTAGAATTCATATAGTTAAAATTTACAGTTAACAGTTAATATGTCTCTATTTTTTTTATTATTTTTATTCTGATTTCATTACACTAAATTTTGGTAAACTTTTATTTATAAATTATAATAACTACAGCAATACCTCCATGGTGTTATGTGAATCTGTTAATTTTTAAGGTGTCCATGGTAGTGAAAAAATAATACAATTTAAAACATTATTTTAAATAAATTAATTACGAAATACCTTTTTTGAAATTAAAAATAGGGGGTTGGCGCGCGAGGCGCTCAGGGGGGCGAAGCCCCCCCTAGTATATATATATATATATTTATGTTGAATTCTGAATTCTTGGACAGTGCGAAATATTTATATATTATATATAGATACTATGTGTATAATAGCTGAGAGTAGCGCCGAAGCTCCCTCTTTGCGGTCACTTCTCAAACAACTTGCTAACAGTTTTTACCTCTGTAGGCGTTCTCTCATGGGCTGGAAAAAATTTCGTCTCTTTCTATCTATCGCATCTCCTATGACGCTATCTCTTTTTGCTTGCATCGAATGAAAAAGAAAGTGGAAATAGCAAAAATCGAGAAACGGAAATCAGCAAGCAACTTTAATAACATCGAATTTCTTCACTATGCATTTATGAATTCGAACCGGATTTATTGTGAAGAATTAAATTAAAATAAATCTGAGATTTGTCGTTGCATAAATACATAGTATAATTCCATATTTACCAAAATATAAAAAATCTGAGGGGCTAGTTGCTATATAACAAGGGCTTACGCGCCTGCATACTTGCGTGCAGGCGCTATCGCGCCTTTTGATTAGGAAAATATAAAAAATCTGAGGGGCTAGTTAGCTGTATATTAAGGGCTTACTCGCCTGCATACTTGTTTGCAGGCGCTATCGCGCCTTTTGATTTATTACTATAAATATATGAGATTTGATAAGCAGCGTAGATTACTTGGACATAGAAAAATATTTTTCAATATAATTTTAATACTCCGCGACATATAAATTTTTAATTAATATAATACAATATACCTGCTTAATATTATTAATAACTAATATATGTAAGTGTAAGTATCTATAGTTTATTGTAAAAATCATTAAAATATCATATTAGTAAGTTTGGTATACACAAAACGTGTGAAAACGTAATCATGTGCGAGCGTAATTGCGTACGTCGAGCTTGGAGTTGTCATTTCAGTAAGCGTCAAATATGCGCCACGCTAAATTTGCAATAGCTTTGTAACTAATAGAGATATTTTAACAAACCAAAATTGAGCATATTTGCCTTGACATAAGCTTTCTTATCATCTGGGTTTTGATGTCGTACTTATGATTAGAATCAATTTTATACCGTTATAAACAAATTAGTTTCCATATTTTTAGCTTAATTTATTGCTTTTTGCAAGTCATAATAACATTTAGTACATGCATTTAATAACTTTTTTCTTTTGCATGTTAGAGTAATAACTATTTTATCGAAAACAAGTTATAAAATTCAAAAATTTGTATTTAAACCAAAGTTACAACCGAAAAAGTGAGCGCGCATAACGAAAACGGGACATTTTTGCATTATATTTGCAATAACTTTTGACCTAAATAAGATATTTAATCAAACCAAAATCGAGAAAATTTGTAATAAAAATATCTTTGTTTTTCTATAGTTAAAAGGTTTAAGTTATTGTTAGAGTGGCTTGTAACGCGGCTTAAACAATTAATTTGTTAATAACAAAAAATTCGGATTCAGCAGGCAAAAATGCTTTAAAAATACTTGGGTGGAGCCGTGGCATATGAAAAGGCGACGAAACCATACCTGGCGCTTAGACTATAATATCATTAAAGTACATTAAAACAATAAATAATAATTGCTCACGTTACAACTTTTGTTTAAATCAACGTAGAATTTTCATTCAAATTTGTAATTATTTGATTTCTTATGCAAAATCTAATTATTATATTTAAATTTAAGAGTAATTGTTATTTATTGTTTGAATGAGAATACTGATAAATCAAATAAATAAAAAGTGAGCGAATGAAAAAGAGAAATACTACTCTTCTCTAAAGAACTTGAAAGTTTTTTCCCACTCTGATCTTTTTGTCTCTGTCTTACGTATAAGCGTATATGTAGAAAATTATGTGTGGGCGTTAACTAGTTCTGTAATTGGTGCAGTCTTTCTCCCATTCAAAGAAAAATAAGGGCATGAATTTCAAGGACATTTTCTATTCGTCAAGAAAGAGTCTTACACATTGGTTCAAATGGACTCATCAGGATATAAAAAGGCCAGCACCAAGTACCACAGCATCATTTATTCACTGATCATTCCTGAATGGAGAAACTTAGGGTTAATCTAGTCCAAAGGAGGACTAGAGGCAACTTAAGGTTACACACTCGATTTTCAATTTTTAAATTCCATTTTTATCAAATTTCCATGTTTAATTTATATTTCGATTTCAAAATCTGTAAAATACTATAATCAAAAGTTTATATATTAAAAAAGAAAAGTATGAAAAAAAATAATTCTTAATTCGTTTATTGTAAACTTTATAAAAATATTGGGTTCACTTGGAAACAAGGAGAACTTTGTGGTTCATTCGGCAGGTTTTTATATTGATTTCCTAGATTTAAGATATACAATACATGGGAAATAAATATATAAATATACATATAAAAAAACGTAATGAAAAAAAACGAGAATCTATTTGAATAGAAAAATTCAAGGTTTAGATTAATTAATTCGAATATTGAATTTATAAGCATAGTAACAATTAAAAAGAAGTGCACCACGTTGTATGTATCGGACTGAGGGAAGGGGACATTTTTCTGGATGATATTATGACTTTCTTTGTTAATGGACAACTCTTTTTCCGAATGTTGGCTTGCTCGTTCCTTCAGATCGTTTCAAACGGCATTCACAATACCTTAAAAATTCTTTAAAAATATTAGAAATACCTAAAATTCCTAAGAAATCCTGTAACTAGTACAGATTATAACGGGTACGGATTTCGTGTGTTGGCGTAGGTAGGTCCCTGGATTATCGGCGACGATCGTCGATAGGACCAAGTCGACTAGCCGGGATAATTGCGAATGGTAGCGCAGTGGTGAGGCTTCTGCCTCGCGCTCCCGGGATCGTGAGTTCGCGCCCCGATACCTTCGTTGATTTTTTTATTCCTTATATTCAATCCGTACCCCGTTACAATGGCGTCCCACGTTGGGTGCCAGTTGTACGATCTCTCGCGTAGGTAGGGGAAAAGGGATCGGTTGCTACGGCACTGCCAAGTTATACTCCCTAGGCGGTGCCCCGAAAGTGCGCGGCGGATTCAAATCAGCGACCCCCGCGCACGACCTACCGTTGCGACGTCCGTTAACAACCGTGAGATCACTCGCCGATCTCGCGTCTTTGTACAGCTATAACGACGTGAGCTGAAAAGGACCTCCAATAAAAGGGATAAATTCGCGGTAAGTTTACCTCGGCCGCTCCTGAAACGGAGAGGGCGGTATTCATGATTAGAGGAATAACGTACTCCCGTAATCAATAATTAAACTTGTACTAGGATATTAATTATATATGAATTTTATTTATTATAAAGAAATATAAATTTAGTTTAACAGAGAATAACAAGGAGGAACAATCAAATCACAAAGGTCGTATATAGGCCACGTGAGGTCTCGCGACGAGATGTAACCACCGGGGTTACTCGCACTTTCTCTCTCTAGCACGCGTACGCGGTCGCCCGTTAGCTTCCTCGCCGTCGCGCGCGGGCGAGATCCGCCGATCCCTAGCTTAATGATATAGCCGTAAAGCGAGAGTCTTTACGGCTTCGGCGGCTCGCGAGTGGCGCACCATGTACCTTAATTCTCCTCGTTTATGCGCTTGGCTTCGCCAGTTTCCCCTCTCTCCGTCGGGATCTCGCGCGCGGCAACTTCGCCGTCCTCGCAGGTCCCTGGGAGTCGCTGGAGCTGTGCACTTGACACCAGCATGCTCACTTCACCAAATCACTCACTCTTCACGGCGCGAAACCCAGAACCCGAGCAAGAATCCGTGATAGCGATTGTTTTTCTCTTGCCACGAATTAGCAAGGAAGGCGTTACCGGCGACGTGTCTATGAGCGATGACTCGCATAAACTCTCTATTTACTCTCCTCAGCAAGCTTGCGCGTCGGACCATTATTAGTCCTTACGCGGCTTGCGCGCGGGCTTTCCCGATCACCTACGAGCTTTTCCGATCGTCACTCGTGCTCGTTATAAGGTACAGCTTAAGAGTATGTAGCTTACCTTTACAATATAGTTTAAAATTTACAGTTAATATTAAATATGTAGCTATTTTTTTATCATTTTTATTCTTATTTCATTACACTAAATTTTGATAAAATTTTTTTATTTATAAATTATAATCATATTTAAAAATAAACTAAATTTTTTATATAAAATTCAACGCGCTATAACAGTACCTTCAAGGAGGTTTGTAAATCTGTTTAATTTCTAAGGTATCCATGGTTGTGAAGAAATAATACAATTTGAAACATTATTTTAAATATATTAATTACAGAAAACCTTTTTCGAAATTAAAAATAGGGGTTGGCGCGCGAAGCGCGCAGGGCGGCGAAGCCCTCCTAGTATATATATATATATATATCGAGGATAGCTAACTATCTGGAGGAGCACAGTATACGCTTATCGAGATAGACTGGCTTGCGTCGAAACCATAATACTCAGACAGCGCTGCTTGGGGTGCTGGAAAATGGATGTGTAGGAATTGATCAAAGCATGGTTGCGATCTTGATTATTTTTGACTTTTCATATACTCCGCGCGATCAACTGTACCAATATTGTACTTGTGTGTTTTTATGCCTACTTACAGAGTCGTACGCAGGTTTCTTTACCGTTACACTTATACTACTTACAGGTAGCATTTTAGGCCATCTTTTGTTTTTAATCTTGATCAACGACTTACCTGCAGTCCTAAGATACCCGAACTATATGATCTTTGCAAATAGTACTCAATTGTATTACTCGTATTTGCCGGCCAAAGTTAGTCTGGTTTAGCTCTTAATGTGTCTAAAACTAAAGTTCTGCTGCTGGATAGCCAGCAATACGTTTTACTATTTGACCTCGAAACTCAAGAGAGGATTGATGTTAATGGTGTCTTGATGCCATATACTCATCACGCCTATCTATTTTACAGAAAGCGTATGATGTTTTTCGAGCAGATATTACTGGTCGAAAGCCTGGTGTGGACAAACCACGATTAGGCTTGCGCAGTCTACAATGATGTCGATCGTGCTCGTGATTTAAATTTACAGTGACTGCTACATACTTGTAACGCCCTACATAATTGAGCTAGATGGTTGGCTTAACAGTTCATTTCATCTGCAACTCCTTCATGTCTTCACTAACACTTTTCACTAACCAGTTCGCGCCCTGATATACGCTCTTCTTCCCGTCTACAACACCGGCCCTTCATCGATCGCCCTCACCGCACAGAAGCTCTATACATGTCATAAATATGATGAGCGCTCTCCATGGTTATTAGTAGGAATTTGTCGATCTGACGGAGGCGAAGGAAAAGAAAAAGAAAACACAAAAAGTTTTTCTTCCAAGCGACGTTTCGTTGGCTTGGTCTGCCAACCTCTTCAGGCTATTTTTTATTGATAACACACAAATAACAAATTAACAGAACGCACAAACAATATTGAAAAACTTAGATGTAAAAAAATACCTTTTTTATAATCGGATAACCGATTCGTCAAGCGGTTAGATAAACAGTCAACATAAGCAAAACTCGGTGTACTTATATATATATCGCTAAAGGTAGTGTAACGTAAACATTGTACAACTGTCAAATCAGGCATTTAAATTTCTGAGAACTGGGAAATAAGAGCTATTTAAAAATCTAATATCGTCTTTCTTATTAATATTATTAACATCAAGTTTAATGTGTAACATTTCCGAAATAAGACGCTTTTTATAATTGATCTCCCTATCGACAATTTTTACACCATCCCAATCAAATTCATGTTTATTTAAAAACATATGTTGATTAATAACTGAATCAGTATTGTTATTCTTTTTGTGTTCATTAATCCTCGTTTTTAGTAAACGTTTAGTTTCACCAACGTAAGATGCAGGACAGTCTTTACAATTTAATTTATAAACAACATTCATCTGTTCAAACTTTTTTGTACCATCTTTACCCAGTTTAATAATAGAATTAAAACTTTTTTGAACTAATGGTAAAGTTTGACTATTAACAGACCTTAATATGCGAGATAATTTATCAAAATTCTGAGAAAAAGGTAATGGTAAATAGGCAAGACGTTTAATTCTGGAAGTAGATTGAAAATTTTTTTTATTAAATTTTAACTTATTTAGACGGAAGTGAATATTTTGTTTAATAAATTTGATATTGTAGTCATTGTCGATAAGTAGATTTTTTACAATATTTAAATTAGTTGTATGATATCGTACATCTGATAATAAAAAAGCTCTGTCTACTAAATTATAAATAACATTCTTTTTTTGTTGAGTTGGATGATTTGAAAAATAATTAATCAATCGACCAGAAGCTATGGGTTTTTGGTACCAATTTGTTATAATACGATCATTTTCTCTAATTAAGGTAATGTCAAGAAAATTGATTTTTTGGTTTATTTCTAATTCTGAAGTAAATTGTAAATTTTTATTATATGAATTAAAAATCTTTATAACTAAATTTACATGTTCTTTCTTAACACACAAGATAGTATCATCAACGTATCTAAAATAAAAAAGTGGTTTGCAATTATGTTCGTTCAATAATTTATTTAAGCAATCATTTTCCAAATCATCCATTACAATATCAGCAAATAATGGAGAAATCGGAGAACCCATGGGAGTACCATGAATTTGTTGATAATAGATATTGTTAAAAACAAAATATGTATTATTGTAAAGAAATTTCGTACATACTAAGATCTCATTGAACGGAATGCGACATTTATTATTAATAGAAGAAAAACGTTTTTCTAGACTATCTAATACTAAATTGCAAGGGATGTTAGTAAAAAGTGAAACAACATCCAATGAAAGTAAAACATGATCATTGTCTAAAATAACATCCTTTAATTTTTCTTTCAACTGAAAACTATTGTTAATGTGAGATTTCGGTAATTTAATAGCTGTTTTTAATTCATTGTAAATTATTTTAGCAAGAAAATGTGTAGGGCTATTAACTAAAGAAATGATAGGTCTTAACGGGTTATCAATCTTATGGATTTTTGGTAAACCATAACCTTTCGCTAAACAAGTATTAGAACAGGTGAGTGCATTAGTGTGAAATTTGTGTTGTAAAAATTCATGATTATTTAAATGTTTCAAAATTTTAGAAGTAGAAGATTGTAAGTTTTTTAATGGATTCTTAGAAATACACCTATAGACAGTATTATCCGAAAAAATGTTAGTAATTTTTGTAACATAATCAGATTTGTACATACAAACTGTTTTGTTACCTTTATCCGAAGTAGTAAAAAATATGTTTGGATTGTTATTTAAAAAAATTTTTGTAGTATTAATTTTATTGATAAGTACTTTTTCTTTACTATCTAAATGAGTTTTTGTTTTTATGGTTAAATTGATGTTATTTATCACTTGTTCTCTAATATTTGAACTAACAACTTTACTGATATCTAAAGTTTGCAAACAATTTTCCGTGCTTTTAATGATATCAATAACTATTGGATTCGATAAATTCGATTTAAGACTAAAATTCGGACCAAGAGTAACAATGTCTTTAACTTCATTAGGAATATCTATTTTTGTTAAATTTATTAACCAGCTGTTATTATCTGACATAGTCACCATTGTATTTAATGATTTAATTTTTAAATCCTTTAAGTGTTCAAATTTTTTCAGTAATAGAGCATCGTGTTTACTTCGTAACTTAAAATATTTCTGAGTAGTCATGTCAAAGAAAACTTTAAATACATCTTTATCTGTCACACAATCGTAAATTTTTTGTTTAAGATTATTAAGAGATTTCTGAATAAAATTTATATGAAAATTAATATCTCTAATTTCCAGATTCAAAATTTTTCTTAAAAAATAGTTCTTAAAATCCTTGATTTTGTTTTTACAAGTAAAACTTTGGAAGGACAGGGCTTTAAAACGCTTACTTATGTCAAGAATATGCTGTGGAACAATGTCACTGTGTCTGCATTTGACGAGGAACGATCTCTGTGATGTTACCCCAGCAAGTCGGTAGTTAAGATTCATCCAATTCTTCAAGTACTTTTTGATGTGCGAACCATAATTTTCTTCGATATATATGAAGTAGGAGTATCGTTTTGAGTCCATTTCCGATCGAAGACTCAGGTTTTCATAAATATGATGAGCGCTCTCCATGGTTATTAGTAGGAATTTGTCGATCTGACGGAGGCGAAGGAAAAGAAAAAAAACACAAAAAGTTTTTCTTCCAAGCGACGTTTCGTTGGCTTGGTCTGCCAACCTCTTCAGCTTATTTTTTATTGATAACACACAAATAACAAATTAACAGAACGCACAAACAATATTGAAAAACTTAGATGTAAAAAAATACCTTTTTTATAATCGGATAACCGATTCGTCAAGCGGTTAGATAAACAGTCAACATAAGCAAAACTCGGTGTATTTATATATATATCGCTAAAGGTAGTGTAACGTAAACATTGTACAACTGTCAAATCAGGCATTTAAACTTACTTTACTTATCGACAATGACTACAATATCAAATTTATTAAACAAAATATTCACTTCCGTCTAAATAAGTTAAAATTTAATAAAAAAATATTCAATCTACTTCCAGAATTAAACGTCTTGCCTATTTACCGTTAACTTTTTCTCAGAATTTTGATAAATTATCTCGCATATTAAGGTCTGTTAATATTCAAACTCTACCATTAGTTCAAAAAAGTTTGAATTCTATTATTAAACTGGGTAAAGATGGTACAAAAAAGTTTGAACAGATGAATGTTGTTTATAAATTAAATTGTAAAGACTGTCCTGCATCTTACGTTGGTGAAACTAAACGTTTACTAAAAACGAGGATTAATGAACACAAAAAGAATAACAATACTGATTCAGTTATTAATCAACATATGTTTTTAAATAAACATGAATTTGATTGGGATGGTGTAAAAATTGTCGATAGGGAGATCAATTATAAAAAGCGTCTTATTTCGGAAATGTTACACATTAAACTTGATGTTAATAATATTAATAAGAAAGACGATATTAGATTTTTAAATAGCTCTTATTTCCCAGTTCTCAGAAATTTAAATGCCTGATTTGACAGTTGTACAATGTTTACGTTACACTACCTTTAGCGATATATATATAAATACACCGAGTTTTGCTTATGTTGACTGTTTATCTAACCGCTTGACGAATCGGTTATCCGATTATAAAAAAGGTATTTTTTTACATCTAAGTTTTTCAATATTGTTTGTGCGTTCTGTTAATTTGTTATTTGTGTGTTATCAATAAAAAATAAGCTGAAGAGGTTGGCAGACCAAGCCAACGAAACGTCGCTTGGAAGAAAAACTTTTTGTGTTTTTTTTCTTTTCGTTCGCCTCCGTCAGATCGACAAATTCCTACTCTATACATGTCATTTCTTAAAACTGTCTCCAAACTTCTGAACAACTTCTATGATTTTGACTTTTATCCGATTCATTTCCATTTATGTCAGATTTGTCTCCGAGAGTACTTGATTGAGCTGGATAGACAGTACTGAGCCAAGCGCGTGGCCAACAAGCGTATTGTGGTTCTCCCGATTCCGTCATTGTGGGTTGTGCCCTTAAGCTCTTAATCATTAAACTCACGTACTTTATGTAATACTTCCTTCGTCTCTCTCCATATATGTTTTCTGCGATCTCTAAAAGCATTGAGTTACTTTTTGCAATACTTCTCGGTTGTATCATCATTGTACTCCGCAGTCTGCACATTCGACCTGTATATTTGTATATTTTAACTATTTGTATTTTTAACTATTAATTGTTTTGTTAGGCCTGACCATTAACATAACACATACAACTAAACTATTACTTTCATTCCTATTTCTACTGCTTAAATTATTTTCTTTATTTATGGCTATAATGTATATTATATTAAGCGTGTTTTGTTTATATCTTTACCCTATAATTTTATCAAATTGTAATTATATTATCGTGTCTACCAGCTTCCCGTTTTATATTTTTTACTCATTTGTTTATATTTTTAATCAGTGCTGCCATGGGGATAAACCCCCGTAGCCCAATAATAAAGTAATCAAAGGAAAAATTTTTTATATTGATTTTTGGTGAACAAACCAAGTAATTATTTAATTGGCGACGTTTCGATGGAAGTCCTCCATCCTCATCAGGCTATACCTTTATTAAATCAATCATTTATTACAACATTCTACACTTTTCTATTTGAATACAATTTTGAATACATATAGATTTACTTACTATTTGGTCAATTATTGCACATATTTGGCATTAGGAATAATTTCCGTAGTATCTCTAATGTGTCACTCTATAATTAATATGTGATATGACAATATCTCGCTTCGCTTGGGCGGCAAATCCAACTCGTGTGAGAATCACCTATTTTGCGCACTTGTATCGTAATGTACTTTTATATTATTATTCGTAAATAAACTGTTAATAACAATTATAATTAATTATTTAAGAATTAAAATAAAATAATAGTAATTTATCATACAGTTCATAAATTGCAATTGAGTTGCTCAAAACATTGTAGAAATGTTAACACAGTAGATCTCCTATCAAGAGTATATTCAAATCCTTTTTAAAGTACTGCAACTAAAAACGAAGGTATGTTGATCTGATTTGGTACATTCTTAAAAAGCTTAATTTGTAAATCTCCAAGATCATTTGTTTTTCAAACATTTGATTCAGTGCATAATTCAAACAAGACACAGGAAAGTGACCATACGTCTGATTCAATTGTCGCAACTTTACTGTGAACCAAAATTTTTGAAGCCATGTATAATGGCGTAACTCAAAAATTATGACCAATTGTGTGCAAATTTTAAGACAAATCATGAAAAACATGAAACATTTAACGTTTTGAGATTAGAATAACTTTTGAACAAATGGATTTCAGAAACTAAAATTTTTTTTCTGTTTTCTGGTGCACCTCAATTAGGTTGGTAATTAGGCTCATAAGGGGCGATTTTGGGCGGTATTTCGATATATATATATATATATATATATATATATATATATATGCATTAGGTCGATAATTGGGATCCATAGGGTCCACTTTTTTGGATCATGCCCATATATCACTCTGTATTATAGAGATATTTCGCAGCCGTCACCGCCACCGTCGCCTCAGCATATAAGAATTTCTCAAAGCCCATATAGGTGTATAAAATAAATGCCGGTCAATATTTAGACACCAGGGGAGATACTTTTGGTCATTTATTGATATATGTACGTCTACAGGTCGATAATTAGACTTCTCATGGGCCATATGTTGACATATTCACGTATTCAGATAACCATTTGAACTCCAGAGGGATCATTTTGGTCCATGAATTTACATATAACATATATGCAATGGTATTTTCTAGAAAATTAATGACAAATTATCAGAAATTCAGAAAAATTCGATGTAGGATGTTGTTTTTACAAATTCTACATTTTTTACAATATTATCGTAAATTGAGAAAATTTGGATCGATTAGACTTTTCTTAGAAATTTTGTAATAAATTATTAATATTTTGAGAATGTACCATGCAAGAGATTGTTTATTTGAATAGCTTTTGGAAATTATTGAAAAACCAGAAATTACAATGCACCGGGTGGTTCTTAGAAATTGTCGGTTTTCTTTAAAATTATTTATTAATTATCAAATTCAGAAAAATTCAATGCAATTTATGGGGTTTCTTAAAAATTCATAATAAATTAAAAAATTTCAAGAAAATTTCATGTCATATTTAGTTTTTCTTTATAATTTAATTGTACGAAAATAGCCCCAATAGACAGAGTTGCACAGACAAAACTTCGTTAAAACTTGCTACACAATTTTTGAAAACAACTTGTGTTAAACTTGCTATCAAGACATATGTATAATAATATCGGTCTCTCCGAACCAAATGCTTTACTTTTAGATTATTGAAGGCCTATCGTACTCTTTGTCCACTATGGTTGGTGGAATTTCCCAGAGCACGGCCTTTTAAAATAATTAAAGGCGTTTCGTCCTAAGTAAAGCATTTGGTTCGGAGAGACCGATATTATTATACATATACATATTACCGAACGTTAAAATTTTGTAACAAATAACTCGCGATACGGTCTAAAAATTCGCGCTCTGGCTGGTGGTTTTTCCCACCACCAGAGGGAGACGACTATCTCTCTACACTCGTTGGAGAGATCGTCGTCTGTTTTCTATATATATAGCCGCAGAACATCTTGCTGGCGTCGCATATCATCTTGCGACAGGCGTCTAAGGTAAGATCTCCAGTTCCTTACTGAGGAGTCCAAACTGGAGATCGAGGACGAAACGCCTTTAATTATTTTAAAAGGCCGTGCTCTGGGAAATTCCACCAACCATAGTGGACAAAGAGTACGATAGGCCTTCAATAATCTAAAAGTAAAGCATTTGGTTCGGAGAGACCGATATTATTATACATATACATATTACCGAACGTTAAAATTTTGTAACAAATTGCTATCAAGACATTACATAATAGTGACGTGTACCTAAATTTTATGTAAAATTGTTAAAAAAAGTTGCAACAAATAATTGCTATAAATTTGCTAACGAATAAGGACGCAGATTTAGATTAATTTGTTATTTAACTCTGCTGCACGAGTTGATATAATGTTGGTATATATTTGCTAAGAAATATATCATAATCTGAGAAATTCTTTTTCAGCAAATTGGTAGCAAAATTGAATCAGTAAATGCTTACATAGTGTAGTATATTGCAACAAGATTTGATGATAATTTGTTGCTATTTTGCAATCATGAAAATAATAATTTCAATGTATTTTTTATTCAAGAAAATCTCTGTTTTTGTGAAGTATTTCAAGTTTTGTTACTTTTTTTGCAATTTTAAGAGTCTAACACATTTACTAGTTGTGGCGATGCGACGTGCGATCTAGTTGCACAAAAATAATATAAGTATTCTATTATATTTACTTAAAATATTATTTCAACAAAATAAAAGCACATTTATAGCAATACTTGCTATTTCAAAAGTAATAATTTTATGCAACAATTGACTTTAATTTTATATAAATTTGCTGTAAATTTTCATGTAAATGATTTGAATTTATAATAAATAAGGACTTACATTGACGCAAATTTTGGATAAACAGGTACAAATTTTTTTTGCAAAATTGCTGTCAATTTGCAATCATATGTCTATTGGGGAGGGTGCTATCTTTGAAATTCATTACAAATTTAGGAAAATGCGATGCACTTTGGCTTTTCTTGAAAATAGGTGATAAATTACGAAAATTTAGGTATATTCAATGTAAAATTATAATAGGGATTGAGAGGCCTGCGATGACTCGGTTGGTAGGGCGTCGGGCTCGTAATCTGGAGGTCCCAGGTTCGATTCCCGGCACCGGCCGATTGATACAAGCACCACTGGCGAATGTATTTTCAATAAGTGCTTTCTTCACCAAGACATCGTATGACCTCCGTCGCTGATTAACCCATTAATGCCGAAATAACGAAAAATTTTACTTTGACTTTGAGCTTCTAAATTTTGATGAAGCTGTAAGTATTTCTCATTCAGACAATTACTTTTTTATATGTTTTGATCCGCTCTACACGATAGGCCTACTTAGAAAGCTGCAAAAAATTTATTTATATTTGTTAAAGTTTGGGTAAATAATAATTAATTTAACAATAGTAGCAATACGGTTTGACTCTTTATTATATTATACATTAGAGAGCGATGTAACACAGTGTAAGCCCAAGACAAGAGTGTGAGAGAAAAATAAATACAAGGCGCTGTAGTCGCAAATACGTAAATCGCGCATTGACCAGTATTTCAAATATATACATATTTCTAACACTCCCCCATCAATGCAAGTATTTTAAATAGAGAATATTTATAATTTTTGTAAACCTAAACCGTCAACACAATACCAATGTTTTGATTTATTAACAGCCTTCGTCAAAACATCAGCAACCATTTGTTCAGTTGTTAAATAGTTTAAGATGAATTTTGATTCTTTTAATTCATCTCGTATAAAGTGATACCTTAGGTCTATATGTTTTGACCTTGCATGAAAAATTGAGTTATTAGCTAAGAGATTTGCGCTTTGGTTATCATTATAAATTTTTGCATTTAAATCAAAGTGTAATTCGCTAAGAAAGTTTTTAAGATAAATAGCTTCCTTCGCCGCCTCAGATATTGCCATGTATTCAGCTTCAGCTGATGATAATGCAACGGTTCTTTGTTTTTGGGATCTCCAAGTGATTGCAGCATTACAAGAAATAAATGCATACCCCGTATAGGATTTTCTATCTGTAAGATTTGAACCCCAAGCTGCATCAGTGTAACCTATTAAGCCTTTATTGTCATGTTTATATGTTAAGCCAATATTAATTGTGCCCTTTAAATATCTCAAAATTCTTTTTGCAGCTGTCCAATGATGAATTTTATACCTAGTATTAAATTGTGATAAGTAGACAGTGCTTTTCATTATATCGGGCCTGGTCGCTATGGATAAATACATTAAAGCTTTTCATTTAATTCTCGATTTTTATCTGTATCTAATTCAGTATTGATATCATTATTGCCTAATACGAAAGGTGTTTCTACAGGTTTGCAATCTTCCATTTGAAATCGCTTTAAAATTTGATTTATATATCCCTTTTGACTTAAAATTATTTCATTGTTTTTCTTTATTATTTCTATTCCTAAAATGTATTTCGCTTCTCCAAGATCTTTTGTGTCAAATTCTTTCATTAAACTAATTTTCAGAAATTTTATTTTATTTATATTGTTACTTATTATTAATAAATCATCAACGTAAACTAAAACTATAATAATATTATTGTTAATGTCATTGTAAAAGTAAATACACGGATCTGATATTAAAAGCTGTAAGGCATGCTTTTTTAATATGTTATCTAACTTTATATTCCATTGCCTACTTGCTTGTTTAAGTCCGTATAGTGACCGATTCAATTTACATACTTTATGTCCGGATTTTATTTTACTAATCATTTTAATCGCTTCATCTTTAATAAAACCACTTTCTTTGTTAGCTAAAATTTCAAGAAAAATTTGGATATGTTTTGGTACCTCCATAAAAATTTCTTCACTTAAATCTCCATTTAAAAATGCAAAAGTTACATCTAATTGATGTATATGCAAATTACGTAACGCCGATAAGGCTATTAATATTCTTAGTGAATCTAGTCGCGCGACGGGAGCAAAAGTTTGATCCTAATCTATACCTTTCAATTGAGCAAACCCTCTTGCCACTAATCTTGCTTTTCTTCTATTTAAACTTCCGTTACTATTTAGTTTATTATTTAATACAATTTTACTATCTATAACATTTTTATCCGAGGGTCGATCTACAATATCCCAAGTTTTATTTTTTAATAAACTTTTTATTTCTTCCGCGACTGCATGTTTCCATTCTTCTTTATTCTCACCCTTGATAGCCTCTTCGAAAATCACTTCCGTGTAGTTGGCAATGGCATCGTCAAAAACGTCGTTGTCTTCTTGTTCAGTTGAATTAATCTCGGCAAAATTTTCATCGGAAATACTAGGAATTGTATTAAATCTTTTCCTTGGGCGTCCTGGTTCCTGTTCTTAATATTTTTGGCCTACCAGGTAATCTTTTTAGATGTTCTTGCAAAATTTCTTCTTGATGATTAATCGAATTATCATCTATTAATACACTTCTTTTTGCAGTCATATCAACTTCTCGTGCATTTTTTATATGTGTTCCATTATTATCATCAATTAGACTTAATTCTTTATTATTTATATCTACCTTACTTTGCAAATCTTCGATAATCCGTACATCTCGAGAGACAACAATTTTTCTCTGTGTTTTAAGCCATACTCTGTAACCTTTAGTTTCTTCCGAATATCCAACAAATATCCCTTCATTTGAACGATTTGATAGTTTATTTTTAACTGTTTTATCTAGAGCGAAGGCCTTTGACGAAGGCTTTTGATCCAAATATTTTAAAGTATTTTAAATTCGGAATTTTTTTATACCAAAACTCGAATGGGGTTTTACCATTGAGACTTTTTGTTGGTCATCTATTTCTTATATGATTAGCTGTCATAATTGCTTCACCCCAAAATGTTAATTGTAAGTCGGCCTGTATAAGCATACATCTAGCCATTTCGACAAGGGTCCTATTCTTTCTTTCGGCTATGCCATTCTGCTGAGGAGTATATGGTACAGTTAATCTTCTTTGTATTCCTGCTGCCTGTAAAAATTTATCAAATTCAGAATTACAATATTCTTTGCCGTTATCACTTTGCAAATACTTGATCTTCTTTCCAGTAAAATTTTCGACTATGTTTTTATATTTTATAAATGTTTCTAAAACATTACTTTGACACACCACCTCGAATAATCATCTATAAAAGTAATAAAATATTTTGCTCCTCCTAAAGAGTCTACATTGAATGGTCCACATATATCTGAGTGAATTATTTCCAGTAGTATTTTGGAGCGTTCACCCTTTTGTTTGAAAGGTAAAGTTGTTTGTTCACCAAGTAAGCATATATTGCAATTTTTCTCAATGTCATTTTTATTAAAATTAAAATTTTCAGTTTCTTTAACTAATTTTAAAAAATCATTATTATTTAAATGACCCATTCTCTGATGCCATAGTTTTATTTCCAATGTATCGTTTGTTATTTGTTGCACAATTTCATCTTTATTTTCTCGAATATAATATAAATTATTTATCCGATCAGCTATCATTTTAAGATTACCTTTTTGATCGCGAATTTCTGCAATTTTTCTTTTAAAAATAACTTCATTATCTTGATCGACAATTTTTGCCACAGACATTAAAGAAGTTCTCAAATCAGGTACAAGCAATGTATTTTCTAAATTAATTGCTCTTTCACCATTATCAGATAACACTTTTAGCATTACTGTACCTTTGTCTTCTACTTTAGTAGAGTTTTTGTTTGCTAGATTTAACCGATCTGTTGCTCTTAAGTCAGTAAACTTGTTTTTAGTTTTACACAAATGTGCCGTACATCCACTGTCCAAACACCATTTGCCCTCTAACTCATTAGATATATTTCTTGTATTTTCAACATGTACTACTGATGCGTAATAAACATCTACGTCTTCGTCGGCTTTGTTTGCTTCATTCTTACTTTTATTCGAATTGTATTGAATATAATGTCTCTTAAACGGTATGTTTGTACGACACTGAGACGCTATATGACCCCTACGGTGACATCTATGGCATTGTATTGCCTTATCTTTCTTACTTTCCTCACTTTCAAAATTTTTGTTTGATTCAAAATTTTTTTATTATAACATTTAGTTTTATTAAAGTCTTTTTGTTTATTATATCTAGTTGCAACGAACATCGCTCCATTGCTATTTTCACTTTTCTGTTTCCTTGAATCATTCTCTTCCAAAATTTTTATTTTTAAGTTTTCAAAATCTGGCAAATTATCTCTTGATTCAATCGCACAACGAAAGTTTTCATAACTCGATGGTAAACTATAAAGAAGCATTATCGATAGTAAATCTGCATTTATTTCCACTTCCATTGTCAACAACTTATCCACAGCATCAAAAAATTTATTTATGTGTTCTCGAACATCATCATTATCCTGCATCTTCTGTAATGTTAATTGTTTTAACAAAGTCGCTTTTCTGGCTGGGCCTTTTGAAGCATACATAGATTCTAACTTTAGCCACCTGTCTCGCGAACTTTCACAACCTTTTAATTGTTTTAATTCACTTGGTGAAATACTCAAAATTAAATCAGATTTAGCCTTCTTATCATTTTTTATCCATTTTTCTCGATTTGCATTATTATTAGCGTCACCTTGCACTATTTCCGGTTTTACAGTCTCACCACTTACATAACCCCATAAATCATTTTTTGCTAATAGAGCCTCAGCTTGCATCTTCCACGTATCATAATTGTCCTTTGTTAATAGTTCAATCCTCGTACTCACAGAACTCATTATTATTTTCTTTTTATTTGTTTAAAGTTTATTCACTGTATTGAATTCGGTTTAATTACACTTTATTTTAAACACGTGCTCGTTCTTCCGCCTATTTCACTTTCTCTTCATTTTATTATTATAGATTTTCTTTTTGTTTAATTTATTAATTATTTATATTTAATTCATCCTGGGTCCATAACCTGTTAAAGTTTGGGTAAATAATAATTCATTTAACAATAGTAGCAATACGGTTTGACTCCTTATTATATTATACATTAGAGAGCGATGTAACACAGTGTAAGTCCAAGACAAGAGTGTGAGAGAAAAATAAATACAAGGCGCTGCAGTCGCAAATACGTAAATCGCGCATTGACCAGTATTTCAAATATATACATATTTCTAACAATATTGTTTTTTTTACAAATTTACATTAAAAAATGTGATTTTTTTCAGATTTTTTTTACATAACGTCCCATTTCAGTTGGATACAAATTTCTTTTTATTGTTATAAACATGCAAAGAGAGTTACTAAATGTAACTCTTTCATAACATGCACAAGGATTTTATTCAAAAAATTTTTTTTGCAATGGCGGGGCTGTATACGAATATACAAAAAAACTATGACACCTGTCTCATCGATAATTTTTTAGTATTATCATTTTAACAGCCCGCCATTGCAAAAAAAATTTTTGAATAAAATCCTTGTGCATGTTATGAAAGAGTTACATTTAGTAACTCTCTTTGCATGTTTATAACAATAAAAAGAAATTTGTATCCAACTGAAATGGGACGTTATGTAAAAAAAATCTGAAAAAAATCACATTTTTTAATGTAAATTTGTAAAAAAAACAATATTGTTAGAAATAGTATATATTTGAAATACTGGTCAATGCGCGATTTACGTATTTGCGACTGCAGCGCCTTGTATTTATTTTTCTCTCACACTCTTGTCTTGGACTTACACTGTGTTACATCGCTCTCTAATGTATAATATAATAAGGAGTCAAACCGTATTGCTACTATTGTTAAATGAATTATTTACCCAAACTTTAACAGGTTATGGACCCAGGATGAATTAAATATAAATAATTAATAAATTAAACAAAAAGAAAATCTATAATAATAAAATGAAGAGAAAGTGAAATAGGCGGAAGAACGAGCACGTGTTTAAAATAAAGTGTAATTAAACCGAATTCAATACAGTGAATAAACTTTAAACAAAAAAAAGAAAATAATAATGAGTTCTGTGAGTACGAGGATTGAACTATTAACAAAGGACAATTATGATACGTGGAAGATGCAAGCTGAGGCTCTATTAGCAAAAAATGATTTATGGGGTTATGTAAGTGGTGAGACTGTAAAACCGGAAATAGTGCAAGGTGACGCTAATAATAATGCAAATCGAGAAAAATGGATAAAAAATGATAAGAAGGCTAAATCTGATTTAATTTTGAGTATTTCACCAAGTGAATTAAAACAATTAAAAGGTTGTGAAAGTTCGCGAGACAGGTGGCTAAAGTTAGAATCTATGTATGCTTCAAAAGGCCCAGCCAGAAAAGCGACTTTGTTAAAACAATTAACATTACAGAAGATGCAGGATAATGATGATGTTCGAGAACACATAAATAAATTTTTTGATGCTGTGGATAAGTTGTTGACAATGGAAGTGGAAATAAATGCAGATTTACTATCGATAATGCTTCTTTATAGTTTACCATCGAGTTATGAAAACTTTCGTTGTGCGATTGAATCAAGAGATAATTTGCCAGATTTTGAAAACTTAAAAATAAAAATTTTGGAAGAGAATGATTCAAGGAAACAGAAAAGTGAAAATAGCAATGGAGCGATGTTCGTTGCAACTAGATATAATAAACAAAAAGACTTTAATAAAACTAAATGTTATAATAAAAAAATTTGAATCAAACAAAAATTTTGAAAGTGAGGAAAGTAAGAAAGATAAGGCAATACAATGCCATAGATGTCACCGTAGGGGTCATATAGCGTCTCAGTGTCGTACAAACATACCGTTTAAGAGACATATTCAATACAATTCGAATAAAAGTAAGAATGAAGCAAACAAAGCCGACGAAGACGTAGATGTTTATTACGCATCAGTAGTACATGTTGAAAATACAAGAAATATATCTAATGAGTTAGAGGGCAAATGGTGTTTGGACAGTGGATGTACGGCACATTTGTGTAAAACTAAAAACAAGTTTACTGACTTAAGAGCAACAGATCGGTTAAATCTAGCAAACAAAAACTCTACTAAAGTAGAAGACAAAGGTACAGTAATGCTAAAAGTGTTATCTGATAATGGTGAAAGAGCAATTAATTTAGAAAATACATTGCTTGTACCTGATTTGAGAACTTCTTTAATGTCTGTGGCAAAAATTGTCGATCAAGATAATGAAGTTATTTTTAAAAGAAAAATTGCAGAAATTCGCGATCAAAAAGGTAATCTTAAAATGATAGCTGATCGGATAAATAATTTATATTATATTCGAGAAAATAAAGATGAAATTGTGCAACAAATAACAAACGATACATTGGAAATAAAACTATGGCATCAGAGAATGGGTCATTTAAATAATAATGATTTTTTAAAATTAGTTAAAGAAACTGAAAATTTTAATTTTAATAAAAATGACATTGAGAAAAATTGCAATATATGCTTACTTGGTGAACAAACAACTTTACCTTTCAAACAAAAGGGTGAACGCTCCAAAATACTACTGGAAATAATTCACTCAGATATATGTGGACCATTCAATGTAGACTCTTTAGGAGGAGCAAAATATTTTATTACTTTTATAGATGATTATTCGAGGTGGTGTGTCAAAGTAATGTTTTAGAAACATTTATAAAATATAAAAACATAGTCGAAAATTTTACTGGAAAGAAGATCAAGTATTTGCAAAGTGATAACGGCAAAGAATATTGTAATTCTGAATTTGATAAATTTTTACAGGCAGCAGGAATACAAAGAAGATTAACTGTACCATATACTCTCAGCAGAATGGCATAGCCGAAAGAAAGAATAGGACCCTTGTCGAAATGGCTAGATGTATGCTTATACAGGCCGACTTACAATTAACATTTTGGGGTGAAGCAATTATGACAGCTAATCATAAGAAATAGATGACCAACAAAAAGTCTCAATGGTAAAACCCCATTCGAGTTTTGGTATAAAAAAATTCCGAATTTAAAATACTTTAAAATATTTGGATCAAAAGCCTTCGTCAAAGGCCTTCGCTCTAGATAAAACAGTTAAAAATAAACTATCAAATCGTTCAAATGAAGGGATATTTGTTGGATATTCGGAAGAAACTAAAGGTTACAGAGTATGGCTTAAAACACAGAGAAAAATTGTTGTCTCTCGAGATGTACGGATTATCGAAGATTTGCAAAGTAAGGTAGATATAAATAATAAAGAATTAAGTCTAATTGATGATAATAATGGAACACATATAAAAAATGCACGAGAAGTTGATATGACTGCAAAAAGAAGTGTATTAATAGATGATAATTCGATTAATCATCAAGAAGAAATTTTGCAAGAACATCTAAAAAGATTACCTGGTAGGCCAAAAATATTAAGAACAGGAACCAGGACGCCCAAGGAAAAGATTTAATACAATTCCTAGTATTTCCGATGAAAATTTTGCCGAGATTAATTCAACTGAACAAGAAGACAACGACGTTTTTGACGATGCCATTGCCAACTACACGGAAGTGATTTTCGAAGAGGCTATCAAGGGTGAGAATAAAGAAGAATGGAAACATGCAGTCGCGGAAGAAATAAAAAGTTTATTAAAAATAAAACTTGGGATATTGTAGATCGACCCTCGGATAAAAATGTTATAGATAGTAAAATTGTATTAAATAATAAACTAAATAGTAACGGAAGTTTAAATAGAAGAAAAGCAAGATTAGTGGCAAGAGGGTTTGCTCAATTGAAAGGTATAGATTAGGATCAAACTTTTGCTCCCGTCGCGCGACTAGATTCACTAAGAATATTAATAGCCTTATCGGCGTTACGTAATTTGCATATACATCAATTAGATGTAACTTTTGCATTTTTAAATGGAGATTTAAGTGAAGAAATTTTTATGGAGGTACCAAAACATATCCAAATTTTTCTTGAAATTTTAGCTAACAAAGAAAGTGGTTTTATTAAAGATGAAGCGATTAAAATGATTAGTAAAATAAAATCCGGACATAAAGTATGTAAATTGAATCGGTCACTATACGGACTTAAACAAGCAAGTAGGCAATGGAATATAAAGTTAGATAACATATTAAAAAAGCATGCCTTACAGCTTTTAATATCAGATCCGTGTATTTACTTTTACAATGACATTAACAATAATATTATTATAGTTTTAGTTTACGTTGATGATTTATTAATAATAAGTAACAATATAAATAAAATAAAATTTCTGAAAATTAGTTTAATGAAAGAATTTGACACAAAAGATCTTGGAGAAGCGAAATACATTTTAGGAATAGAAATAAAAAGAAAAACAATGAAATAATTTTAAGTCAAAAGGGATATATAAATCAAATTTTAAAGCGATTTCAAATGGAAGATTGCAAACCTGTAGAAACACCTTTCGTATTAGGCAATAATGATATCAATACTGAATTAGATACAGATAAAATCGAGAATTAAATGAAAAGCTTTAATGTATTTATCCATAGCGACCAGGCCCGATATAATGAAAAGCACTGTCTACTTATCACAATTTAATACTAGGTATAAAATTCATCATTGGACAGCTGCAAAAAGAATTTTGAGATATTTAAAGGGCACAATTAATATTGGCTTAACATATAAACATGACAATAAAGGCTTAATAGGTTACACTGATGCAGCTTGGGGTTCAAATCTTACAGATAGAAAATCCTATACGGGGTATGCATTTATTTCTTGTAATGCTGCAATCACTTGGAGATCCCAAAAACAAAGAACCGTTGCATTATCATCAGCTGAAGCTGAATACATGGCAATATCTGAGGCGGCGAAGGAAGCTATTTATCTTAAAAACTTTCTTAGCGAATTACACTTTGATTTAAATGCAAAAATTTATAATGATAACCAAAGCGCAAATCTCTTAGCTAATAACTCAATTTTTCATGCAAGGTCAAAACATATAGACCTAAGGTCACTTTATACGAGATGAATTAAAAGAATCAAAATTCATCTTAAACTATTTAACAACTGAACAAATGGTTGCTGATGTTTTGACGAAGGCTGTTAATAAATCAAAACATTGGTATTGTGTTGACGGTTTAGGTTTACAAAAATTATAAATATTCTCTATTTAAAATACTTGCATTGATGGGGGAGTGTTAGAAATATGTATATATTTGAAATACTGGTCAATGCGCGATTTACGTATTTGCGACTACAGCGCCTTGTATTTATTTTTCTCTCACACTCTTGTCTTGGGCTTACACTGTGTTACATCGCTCTCTAATGTATAATATAATAAAGAGTCAAACCGTATTGCTACTATTGTTAAATTAATTATTATTTACCCAAACTTTAACAAATATAAATAAATTTTTTGCAGCTTCTAAGTAGGCCTATCGTGTAGAGCGGATCAAAACATATAAAAAAGTAATTGTCTGAATGAGAAATACTTACAGCTTCATCAAAATTTAGAAGCTCAAAGTCAAAGTAAAATTTTTCGTTATTCGGCATTAATGGGTTAATCAGCGACGGAGGTCATACGATGTCTTGGTGAAGAAAGCACTTATTGAAAATACATTCGCCAGTGGTGCTTGTATCAATCGGCCGGTGCCGGGAATCGAACCTGGGACCTCCAGATTACGAGCCCGACGCCCTACCAACCGAGTCATCGCAGGCCTCTCAATCCCTATTATAATTAGAGAATATTTATAATTTTTGTAAACCTAAACCGTCAACACAATACCAATGTTTTGATTTATTAACAGCCTTCGTCAAAACATCAGCAACCATTTGTTCAGTTGTTAAATAGTTTAAGATGAATTTTGATTCTTTTAATTCATCTCGTATAAAGTGATACCTTAGGTCTATATGTTTTGACCTTGCATGAAAAATTGAGTTATTAGCTAAGAGATTTGCGCTTTGGTTATCATTATAAATTTTTGCATTTAAATCAAAGTGTAATTCGCTAAGAAAGTTTTTAAGATAAATAGCTTCCTTCGCCGCCTCAGATATTGCCATGTATTCAGCTTCAGCTGATGATAATGCAACGGTTCTTTGTTTTTGGGATCTCCAAGTGATTGCAGCATTACAAGAAATAAATGCATACCCCGTATAGGATTTTCTATCTGTAAGATTTGAACCCCAAGCTGCATCAGTGTAACCTATTAAGCCTTTATTGTCATGTTTATATGTTAAGCCAATATTAATTGTGCCCTTTAAATATCTCAAAATTCTTTTTGCAGCTGTCCAATGATGAATTTTATACCTAGTATTAAATTGTGATAAGTAGACAGTGCTTTTCATTATATCGGGCCTGGTCGCTATGGATAAATACATTAAAGCTTTTCATTTAATTCTCGATTTTTATCTGTATCTAATTCAGTATTGATATCATTATTGCCTAATACGAAAGGTGTTTCTACAGGTTTGCAATCTTCCATTTGAAATCGCTTTAAAATTTGATTTATATATCCCTTTTGACTTAAAATTATTTCATTGTTTTTCTTTATTATTTCTATTCCTAAAATGTATTTCGCTTCTCCAAGATCTTTTGTGTCAAATTCTTTCATTAAACTAATTTTCAGAAATTTTATTTTATTTATATTGTTACTTATTATTAATAAATCATCAACGTAAACTAAAACTATAATAATATTATTGTTAATGTCATTGTAAAAGTAAATACACGGATCTGATATTAAAAGCTGTAAGGCATGCTTTTTTAATATGTTATCTAACTTTATATTCCATTGCCTACTTGCTTGTTTAAGTCCGTATAGTGACCGATTCAATTTACATACTTTATGTCCGGATTTTATTTTACTAATCATTTTAATCGCTTCATCTTTAATAAAACCACTTTCTTTGTTAGCTAAAATTTCAAGAAAAATTTGGATATGTTTTGGTACCTCCATAAAAATTTCTTCACTTAAATCTCCATTTAAAAATGCAAAAGTTACATCTAATTGATGTATATGCAAATTACGTAACGCCGATAAGGCTATTAATATTCTTAGTGAATCTAGTCGCGCGACGGGAGCAAAAGTTTGATCCTAATCTATACCTTTCAATTGAGCAAACCCTCTTGCCACTAATCTTGCTTTTCTTCTATTTAAACTTCCGTTACTATTTAGTTTATTATTTAATACAATTTTACTATCTATAACATTTTTATCCGAGGGTCGATCTACAATATCCCAAGTTTTATTTTTTAATAAACTTTTTATTTCTTCCGCGACTGCATGTTTCCATTCTTCTTTATTCTCACCCTTGATAGCCTCTTCGAAAATCACTTCCGTGTAGTTGGCAATGGCATCGTCAAAAACGTCGTTGTCTTCTTGTTCAGTTGAATTAATCTCGGCAAAATTTTCATCGGAAATACTAGGAATTGTATTAAATCTTTTCCTTGGGCGTCCTGGTTCCTGTTCTTAATATTTTTGGCCTACCAGGTAATCTTTTTAGATGTTCTTGCAAAATTTCTTCTTGATGATTAATCGAATTATCATCTATTAATACACTTCTTTTTGCAGTCATATCAACTTCTCGTGCATTTTTTATATGTGTTCCATTATTATCATCAATTAGACTTAATTCTTTATTATTTATATCTACCTTACTTTGCAAATCTTCGATAATCCGTACATCTCGAGAGACAACAATTTTTCTCTGTGTTTTAAGCCATACTCTGTAACCTTTAGTTTCTTCCGAATATCCAACAAATATCCCTTCATTTGAACGATTTGATAGTTTATTTTTAACTGTTTTATCTAGAGCGAAGGCCTTTGACGAAGGCTTTTGATCCAAATATTTTAAAGTATTTTAAATTCGGAATTTTTTTATACCAAAACTCGAATGGGGTTTTACCATTGAGACTTTTTGTTGGTCATCTATTTCTTATATGATTAGCTGTCATAATTGCTTCACCCCAAAATGTTAATTGTAAGTCGGCCTGTATAAGCATACATCTAGCCATTTCGACAAGGGTCCTATTCTTTCTTTCGGCTATGCCATTCTGCTGAGGAGTATATGGTACAGTTAATCTTCTTTGTATTCCTGCTGCCTGTAAAAATTTATCAAATTCAGAATTACAATATTCTTTGCCGTTATCACTTTGCAAATACTTGATCTTCTTTCCAGTAAAATTTTCGACTATGTTTTTATATTTTATAAATGTTTCTAAAACATTACTTTGACACACCACCTCGAATAATCATCTATAAAAGTAATAAAATATTTTGCTCCTCCTAAAGAGTCTACATTGAATGGTCCACATATATCTGAGTGAATTATTTCCAGTAGTATTTTGGAGCGTTCACCCTTTTGTTTGAAAGGTAAAGTTGTTTGTTCACCAAGTAAGCATATATTGCAATTTTTCTCAATGTCATTTTTATTAAAATTAAAATTTTCAGTTTCTTTAACTAATTTTAAAAAATCATTATTATTTAAATGACCCATTCTCTGATGCCATAGTTTTATTTCCAATGTATCGTTTGTTATTTGTTGCACAATTTCATCTTTATTTTCTCGAATATAATATAAATTATTTATCCGATCAGCTATCATTTTAAGATTACCTTTTTGATCGCGAATTTCTGCAATTTTTCTTTTAAAAATAACTTCATTATCTTGATCGACAATTTTTGCCACAGACATTAAAGAAGTTCTCAAATCAGGTACAAGCAATGTATTTTCTAAATTAATTGCTCTTTCACCATTATCAGATAACACTTTTAGCATTACTGTACCTTTGTCTTCTACTTTAGTAGAGTTTTTGTTTGCTAGATTTAACCGATCTGTTGCTCTTAAGTCAGTAAACTTGTTTTTAGTTTTACACAAATGTGCCGTACATCCACTGTCCAAACACCATTTGCCCTCTAACTCATTAGATATATTTCTTGTATTTTCAACATGTACTACTGATGCGTAATAAACATCTACGTCTTCGTCGGCTTTGTTTGCTTCATTCTTACTTTTATTCGAATTGTATTGAATATAATGTCTCTTAAACGGTATGTTTGTACGACACTGAGACGCTATATGACCCCTACGGTGACATCTATGGCATTGTATTGCCTTATCTTTCTTACTTTCCTCACTTTCAAAATTTTTGTTTGATTCAAAATTTTTTTTATTATAACATTTAGTTTTATTAAAGTCTTTTTGTTTATTATATCTAGTTGCAACGAACATCGCTCCATTGCTATTTTCACTTTTCTGTTTCCTTGAATCATTCTCTTCCAAAATTTTTATTTTTAAGTTTTCAAAATCTGGCAAATTATCTCTTGATTCAATCGCACAACGAAAGTTTTCATAACTCGATGGTAAACTATAAAGAAGCATTATCGATAGTAAATCTGCATTTATTTCCACTTCCATTGTCAACAACTTATCCACAGCATCAAAAAATTTATTTATGTGTTCTCGAACATCATCATTATCCTGCATCTTCTGTAATGTTAATTGTTTTAACAAAGTCGCTTTTCTGGCTGGGCCTTTTGAAGCATACATAGATTCTAACTTTAGCCACCTGTCTCGCGAACTTTCACAACCTTTTAATTGTTTTAATTCACTTGGTGAAATACTCAAAATTAAATCAGATTTAGCCTTCTTATCATTTTTTATCCATTTTTCTCGATTTGCATTATTATTAGCGTCACCTTGCACTATTTCCGGTTTTACAGTCTCACCACTTACATAACCCCATAAATCATTTTTTGCTAATAGAGCCTCAGCTTGCATCTTCCACGTATCATAATTGTCCTTTGTTAATAGTTCAATCCTCGTACTCACAGAACTC